>CM031241.1:25113567-25421067 GCA_018340775.1 Taxus wallichiana var. yunnanensis | reverse complement strand
CTCATTATTTTTTTATACATATAGATTTGCATTTTTGAACTTGTTGAAGGATTGGAGGTGATCTGTCCCCAACTATTCCAAGGAGAAACTAAATTATTGTGTACATGCAACACAATATAGAGTAAATAAAAATAAAGAATAAGAATGAGGTCTCAAGCACCCTATGAAGGAATAATATCAAGTATCAAATTAATTCACCAAATTTTATATCTTCTTCTTTAATTGTAAGCAGAAAGTTGGAAAGACTACCTATGAAGAACTTAACCACTTTATTACTTTCAGTAATCCCATGGACCACACTTTTGTAGATTGATCTAGGCCCACTTTTGTAAATAAAGACACACAATAGAAATGATATCGAGTGCACCCATGCCCTTCCCATGTGCTACATAATTGGATAGATGTTTTAACTTACTAAAATGAAGAAGGAGAGAGGAGGACTATGCTCCTAACATCATTGAAAATAAAATTCAAACCAAGTGTCATAGTGAAGAAGGAGTGAAGTATTTTATGCCACATGTATTAATATTCAAACTAAGTTAAATGAATCTAAATTTGTGCCAATAATTAGTTTTTGTAATTGAAAATCTAAACTTTTGAGAAAGTTGATGTAACTTACACCTAGTTATAACTGTGAAAGGATCAAACCATTTGTATGGTCATGTCCAAGTGTATGTTTTTGAGTACCTATAACCTTTGTATATTTATGTACGAACCTATAATTCATTCGATGTCAATTAAAGGTGTATAATATACCCAGATGAATTTCCCCTCTTTTGAAGCATGTGTGATAAATAATTCGAGTGTGTGGCTCAAAAGAATAGATGTGTAAAGATATTTGATAATATGCATAGGAAGACATATAAGGGATGTAATGGTGGCCATTGATGATGTTATCCAAAACTTACAAAACTGGGACATGTGCATGATGGAAACCTTAGCACACAACAAGAGAAAAAAATTAGAACTAGTAGTAATAGTAGTAACTAATCATGCATAAGTAAATGAATGCATAGATAGAACAAAAGTGAAATTAGAGGAAATAGTATGCATTCAATTTCACACAAGAGGTATAGAGCCACAAATATGGGATAACCACAAAGTGTCATAAGATAATCAAGACCTTTACGCTTGCAAAAATGTCACACAAGAAAGGCATATAGCCAAAAACATGGGACATGTACGGTTTCTCAAAGACATAAAAGGAATTCAATCCATAATTAATAATACAAAAATTAGTAATATACACAACAAGAAAGCATGTATACTAAACCATAGTGTGAGAATATGATGAAGAAGATGAAAATTAATATAGATAAAAAAATTGTGAAATAAAAGGATTTAATGCTACAAAAGACACATGTGTTAGTCTTTTTATTATGAAAATAACAAGTACACAATGTATGTAATCAAGCACATTGATGAAGTAGAAATGAACAATAATGAAATAATATCACATTTATAATGTGGACATATACCCCCAATATAAGAATTTAAGGAACCATGTAACTCCTATTAACATTTATCAATCTGTGTATCCTACATCAAGCTCAATATACCTTGTAATACATGTATGTAAAGAGTAAAGGTATATGTTATCAATCAAACCAACATGAAAAATAAAATGTATGAATGTAAAGTGCTCACAATGAAAGCAAAGTGCATATGTCATTTTTAAAAATATTTGCAAAACTATCTTAATGTTTTTGTATTTGGTAAGTATGTCGGTGTTTTCAATTTTTGCAATGTTTACATATGTATAGAGAGGAGATAGCACAAAATATACCTAGGTAGAACATTGAGAAGAGGAAAAGAAACTATCAAATAAGGTAGATAGTTTTCCTTAAATCATGCCAAAGAATGTGACTCGTGTGTAAATGGTACCATAATAGTGATCTATGCCGAAGAAGGCTTGAGAGAAGAGCTATGTGAAGTATAACTATGAGTAGTGTATGAAGTATAATATATATGCATAGGGGACTAGAAGAGAAAGTACTCCTATACATACCATGTGCACTAGGAGATATATGATAAACTGTAAAGAGACTATGAAGTAGAAGAAGTAGGTAGTCTCCTATGAGAGTGTGAGACACTATAGGTATAATATGTGGAGCCAAAATCCTATTTGGAGATCTAGGTGGGATAGAACTGCCACATATAGTGTGTATAACCAAAGTACTATTAGTATATTTAGGAGGGCTAAAAATGATAGAAATAGTGTGTGCAACAAAAGGCCTATTGGGAGACCTAGGAGGGCTTAAAACGTTGGAGAGATTATATAAAGCTAAAGACCTGTTTGTAGATGCATTTCAAGTAAGGATATAAAATTTATAAGAGGGAGTATGTAATCTAGGAGAAGGATCCTCAAAGGGAATGACATTAATTTTGGCAACTTGTTGATTATGAATAAATTTAACACATTAGTGAATGAATTATGGAATAACTAGTAAGAACATGTAGCCAAGATAATCTTAAAAGTAATGCACTAGAGTTAAGAGTAAAACAACCAAAAATGAAACCCATGTAGTAAAAGAGAAAAATAGGAAGAGTAATGCATTGATAGCAAGGATCAAAATTAAATGGAGTCTTATTTATAGAAATGCCAAGAGAGTGGAGTAGTATCAAATTTTTATCCAAGTTGTTATGTGGATCAACCAACACACTGTGTATAGGTACATGATCAATAGAGAAAGGACTTGACAAAGTATTTGAAATAAGTGGGTCATCGATATATCATATTCATGGAAAGTGATAATCGATGTAGCATATGGCATGTAAGTAACAATTTCAATCATTGCATTAAAAGGTTTGTCATAAGAGGGTGGTGGTGGAACTGTACAATGAGTATTGTTTAGAAGTAGATTTGTCACAGTTATGCTTAGAATGGATCATTGAATATTTTCAATTTAGATTATCGATGGATGGCTTACAAGATTAGTAGTGCATCCCATCAATTATATTGGATTTAATAAGATCTTAGATAGCATGAAATTTTTTGAAGCACTTGATCATTGGGGTGACCAATACATCTTTGATAATCACTGTAAGTATTAGCATCGAAAATGTTACTTTGAGGATTTTCGCATTAACATCAAGAGGTGGAGGGAGAAACATAAGATTACACTTGAGTAATTATTTCAAGATAATGTGTGGTGAGAAAGGTAGATGTGTAAACTAAAAACATGTGGGTAGTAATTGGAGCTTAGTATGTTGAACAAAATCATTGAAAATTTAATTAGGAGCATCCTTAATGTCATTAGCCTTTTATTTGAAAATAGATTTTCTTGGAAACTCAACATTAGATGTGGTAGAAGTGCTTGTGAACATGCTTGAGTTTGTTCATATGTAACAAGTTAGCTTTGTGCTTCTTGAGGGTATGACGTGGATGGTCAAATGATTAAAATTTGTCAAATATGACTGACTCTTGCAAAGGAAAAAAAAAAACCTTGTGTGCAAGGATCTTGTAATTCACTATCAACCAAGATATTGTTCATCTTAGTAAGCATGGTCTTGTAACGTAATACATAATCATTGATAGGTTTATTAGATCCTTGTCTCATCTTAGACATTTGTGCATAGGATGTCTTGTTGCTAATGTTGATAGAGAATTGTGCTAAAAATTGATTTTATAAAGCAGTGAAAGAGTACACAAAGTGTGTGGGAATGTCATAAAACCTTTGCAATGTAAAATCTTTAAGACTCCTAGGAAGAGCTTTGTAAGTAAGGTATCATAAGACGCGTAATCAATTCAAGCCACATGAAATGGGCGAAGATGCTCAACAGGAAATATTTATCATAATATATAAGAAGTTTAGGAGAAACAAAACCAAGAGTTATAGGGTAAGAAGCCACTTCGGGTGCAATTGGATTGTGAATAAACTAAGTAGAATCCATAACATGAGGAAAAGAAGATGTACCTTGTTGTAATTGTAAGATTTGAGATTGTAATGTATGAATACTATTTTTAAGAGCATCTTAGGATGTGTAGTAACAATAGTGGTGGTAGGAATAAGCATAGATACATTTGAAAAACTAGGTGCTTTAAGAAGATGTAGTATCATACACATAGGAATAATATGAGATGATGAAGCTTGCTTAAGTTGATCTCATGCAACATATATAATAGAATATCGATATTAGTTGGATTCTCTAGTAAAAAAATTACATATTGTTATGCCTCATCTTTGGAAGGTCCTATGAATGATTTTCAGATTGATTATTAGAGCCTTCACCTTGGACATGATCATTGTTGAGGGTAAAAAAATATTACAAAAGTTATCAACAATAGAGTAAGACCAAGTATTAGGAATCGTGTTTGTATGTTGCCTCATATGGGTATATCATATAAAAGTTATTTATTTTTCTATAAATATATGGGTGATTATCAACTATTATCATTATTTGAAATTTAGAAAATTAGAAAATGATAGACCCGGTTTTGTTTATAAAATGGAGGGTGGAATGAAGTTGAGCACCTCAAAATATGAAATAAAGTCTTGAATATGATTATGGGTAAACATTTTGAAATAAAATTATGTATGATCTGATAATAAAATCTAGATGAATACTATTATTAGATAAACCTATAGTAATAGCAAGGTGTATTGGAGTTAGAAACTATAATCATATATAGGTGTTCACATCTAAATATGTTCTGAATCAAGGTCAAACACTCTCCAAATCCATCTTTATGTATATGATAATATGCATGTGATAGTAACATGCATTTGAACATGATGGGTTTGCTATATGCTCCTATTTTGAGATTTAGGTGTGAACATGTAAAGCTCATGCACAATGTGAATATGTTTGAAGGCACCGATATGGGCCAATCATATAACAAATGTAGCACAAATACTAATGTGGTTGATATTTGTTTAAGATATCATAAATGAAAGACCATCAGTATAAGATTATATAGTCATGTAAATCATAAGCATAATTTTTGTACCCTTATAATGACAAATTAGAAAAAGATTAGAGGAATCATTCATGGTATAGATAATGGCACAAAAAACAAAACATATAAAAGACAATTATTAATCACTTCAAATGCATAATCACAACAAACAAGTTGGTGAGAACATGGAACAAACATACTAGTGGATAGTATATACAAGCATAAAAAGCAAGTTATGAAGCAATATTAAATACATGTATAAGAAATATGAAGCTATTTATAATTTACAATGCATGTCAATGATACAAACATATATTTGAGAAAAAATGTTGATAAGATCACAAACTATGAAAATAGAGATGTGGAAAGGATGAATGGGACAATTTTTAAGATGGTAAGATGTGTGTGCATACATGGGGTTACTTGGTAAAAAAATGTCTAAAATTTATGGGATCATGTGACTCGATAATTAAATTTTATTTTTAGGATATGTTATTTCATACCTAATTTTCACTACTATTATTTATATTGATATATCGGTGGGAAAAATGTAAATAAAAATTATCTTTATGTATGAGAAAATTACATTATTGATGTAATAACTAAATTGTTTAGGTGCAATGATTAAAGGGGTGTATTAGATAAATCATTTAATAATGTTAAGGTTGTGGAATGAATAATTCATAATGTAACATGCACCTCTCAATTGTAACTTTTGCGTGCAAGGGTTAAATTTGACGGATGTTTAAACGTTTTTCGTAATTTTAAACATAAATACTTACTAATATTTTATAAAACCGTCACGTATCAGTTACATATTTAAAATGTGACCTTCTCCGTAACAGGCAAGCGCCCAACCACTGCGCTTCATTTATTGGAATGTATTGCGTCTTCTCATTGTCCTGCTCTCTTCTATTCTATCATGCCTGTTCTTCTGTTTTCGATTTTTTCACGTCTTCCCTCTTTTCAATATTTACTCTTCCTGCTCTCTCAATTTCAAGTATTAATGTGTCTTCTCAACAACAATGGCTGTTGGGATTCAAAGCTGGCATCACACTTGATCCCAACAACTCTCTGTCTAACTGGAATTCTCATACTCCCCTCTGCAACTGGACTGGAATCACTTGTAGTAGTCGTCGTCCCCAGTCAGTTGTTGCCATGGATTTATCGCAGTTGAGCTTAGAGGGCACCATTTCTCCTCTGCTTGGGAATCTCTCTTCTCTCCGCTACCTTTATCTGTATAACAATGAATTACAGGGAACCATTCCGTCCTCTCTCTCGGGTTGCCGCGGTTTGATTCACTTGGCACTCTCGTTTAACGGACTTCATGGCAGCATTCCGCCCGAGCTGAGTCTCCTTTCAAGTTTGGAGACCCTTTACTTGGGACATAACAATCTCACGGGTAACATTCCTTCCTCTCTGGGAAATTTATCCCGCTTAACTAATGTTCAGTTGGGCGTAAATAATCTCCAAGGTGCTATTCCTGCGGAGTTGGGTATGCTCACTGAATTGCAGGTGCTCTATCTTTTTGCAAATAACTTTTCTGGTACAATTCCCCACTCATTGGGAAATTTATCTGCCTTAGTTCAGTTGGATTTAGGAGAAAACAATCTAGAGATTGTCATTCCTGCTGAATTGGGCATGCTCGCTCAATTACAGCTGCTTTATCTTTATATGAATAAGTTATCAGAAACCATTCCCCCTTCTTTGACAAATCTCTCAGAATTGAATGAATTAAGTTTATATGACAACCGGCTAAGTGGACATATTCCATGGGAAATTGGTACCAAGCTCACCAAATTGCAAATCCTTAATTTGGGGAAATCAGCTTAGTGGAAACATACCAAATTCCATTGGAAATTGTTCCAATCTAACAATTCTTGCTCTAAACGATAATCAGCTGAGTGGAACGGTGCCGATGGAATTGGGTAGGTTCAGTCTGCTTAAAAGGCTTTCACTATTTTTCAATCAGCTTGTGAGTGGCAGCAGTAGCACATTGAGTTTCATCACCGCTCTCACTAATTGTTCCCAATTGGAAGACTTAGGTGTGTCGTATAATAATCTCACAGGTGTTTTGCCCTTCTCCGTAGGTCGCCTTTCATCCAAACTCAGTCTGTTGGGTTTATCAAACAACAATATAAGCGGAAGCATCCCTCAACAAATTGCCAATCTCACAAACTTAACCTTCTTAAATTTAGGCAATAATCTTTTCAGCGGCAATATTCCATCTGGAATTACAAGACTCCATAATCTGGAAAGACTGTATTTAATGGGGAACAGATTAGAAGGAAGTATTCCAAGTGAGATAGGTCAAATGAAAAGTCTGGGACTCTTATCTCTTGGTCACAACAATCTATCTGGAAAAATACCAGATTCTCTTTGTAGCCTTGCACAGCTGAGATATATTTCTCTTCATCACAACTACTTATCCGGAGGGATACCTGCTAGTCTAGAGGGATGTCAAAATTTGGAGCTGCTTGACTTGTCTTACAATAAACTAAGCGGAAGGATACCTCGTGAAGTCATTGCCAGCCTTAAAAACCTTCAATTCTATCTCAATCTTTCATGGAATTCTCTGCAAGGGTCGTTGCCAGGGGAGATTAGTAAAATTGTAATGGCCCAAGCCATAGACATTTCTGGCAATCAGCTTCAGGGAATGATTCCAAGTGCTATAGGAGACTGCACAGCATTAGAGCATCTAAATCTGTCCCACAATGCTTTTGAAGGTCCAATACCAGACACACTTTCCAAATTACAAAATCTCCAAGAAATGGATCTTTCTGCCAATTTTTTATCAGGTTCAATACCAATGTCCCTTAGACGACTAAAAGTGCTTCAGTACATGAATCTTTCTTTCAACAATTTGTCAGGTCAAATTCCAGAAGAGGGGTTGTTTCCAAATAGCACTGTCATTGCATTGTTGATGGGAAACCGTGGCTATGTGGTCCACAAAATTACTCATTACCTGCATGTCCAAAACAGAGCAGGGAAGGCATTCACCACTCAGAAAAATAGTCCTATCAGCTGTTGGAATCATTGCATTTATACTATGCTCTTTAATCTTGGGAATGGTGTGGAGGCAGAAATTTTCAAGACGACAGTTCCGTCCCTCAAACTTATTTTTGAAAAGGCTAAGGTATCCAAAATTTTCATATCAGGATCTTGTGACTGCAACAAATGGATTTGATGAGGCAAACTTGCTTGGAGTGGGTAGCTTTGGATCAGTCTACAAAGGCAATTTGAGTGATGGTAAGGTAGTTGCCATCAAGACTCTGGATTTGCAGAATGAAGAAGCTCACAAAAGCTTTAAAACAGAATGCAAAGTGTTGGGGAGGATTCGACACCGCAATCTCACCAGAATCATAAGTGCATTTTCATACCCTGACTTAATAGGTTTGGTTCTTCAATTTGCATCTAATGGGAGCTTAGAAAAGCATTTGTACCCTGACAGAGATGACCAGGAGATATGTGAATTGGGATTGAGTGAACGTTTGAAGATTGCCATAGATGTAGCCCATGGCATGGAATATTTGCATCATGATTGCTCTCCGCAAGTTGTCCATTGTGATTTAAAACCTGGCAATGTGCTGCTGGATTCCGACATGACAGCCCTTGTGACTGATTTTGGTATATCCCGTTTAACTACTACTCCAAACACCAGGGATTTACCAAGTACAACAACAATTGCACTCAAAGGATCTATTGGCTACATTGCTCCAGGTAAAAATTTTCGTTTGAATTTTCTTTAAACATTTTTATAGTCTCCCTTTCTCTTAATTGTCATGAACAAAATTAATTGCAGAGTATGGAGTGGGAGGGAGTGTTTCTACAAAGGGAGATGTTTACAGCTATGGAATTCTGATATTAGAGATGGTTACAAGGAAGAGGCCAAGTGATGACATGTTTGTGGGAGACATGAACCTTCCAAAGTGGGTGAGATCAGCTTTTCCAGAGAGAATAGCAGATATTGTTGATAGCAGGTTGTTGAGGGATGTGAATGACAACATGGAAGAGAATAGATGTCTTGTTTCTTTCATTAATGTTGGTTTGATTTGTAGCAGCGAATCACCAAGAGAATGACCCTCCATGAGAGATGTAGCGAGGGCACTGGAGAGCATGAGGGCATCTTTCATGGGAAGAGCAGCTGCTTCCAATTTAACATCAACCATATCAGATCTCCTACGAAACACCACTATCGAGCACACTGGGACATTTAGTGAGAATTCTACATTTTAGATGTTTTTGAATGCCGTAATTATCTTTTACTCTTTCATGTTTGCTACTTTCTCTTCATAAGTTACTCTTCCTTTATGCAAAAATCCCTCTCGGTGTATATTCCAATTATTTTAGTTCGGATTCACATGTATGCATTTTACTTGTTCAAAAGCTTTAATACATTATTTATATAAATACTGACTTTTGCAAAATGTTTCATACACTGTTTGTTTGTGCGCAATTCATAGAATGTGAAATCTTACAATTTAATTTTTTTCTCGCCTATCTAAAAACATAAGATCATCCATGTTCAAAGTTGTGTGAACCATTTGGAACAACTTTATCTGACTCACGCAAATTTTTGAATGTATGATAGAAGCGGTTTCTCATTATCTTGTGTTTTCTTGTTACAATTAAACCACATAATTAGATTTATACACCCACCGTAAGAATAAGATAGAATTAAAGAAGTAATTACATCCGAGGCTTCCAACATTGAGGAAGGCCTCGCTTGATAACATCGTATTCTTGGGAGATGTTTTCTGGTAGGCCTACGATTTCACCGACATCCCAAAAAAATCCGGCGAGTTGAAAAATCTTGACATTTAATAGAAGCTCATGAGATGTTTGACTAAATGCCTAAATGAGATTGCATGTCGTGTCAATCACAAACTAATAGAAGAGATCGGTATCAAGCTAATGAAGTTTGAAGTTGTGTAATCAACCGTAATGCTCTGTTAGCATCGTATTCTTGGGAGATGTTTTCTGGTAGGCCTTTTAATTTCATTGAAACCCCAAAACAAATCGCAGTTGATAAATTGTGACACTTAATAGAAGCTCACGAGGTGTTTGACTAAATGCCTAAATGAGATTGCATGTTGTGTTATTCACGAGATAATGGAAGAGATCGATATCAAGCTAGTAAAGTATAGAAATTTTGTACAATCGACTCCATCCAACTTGTGTCCAATTGAGTATCGGGCCACCTTTGTTAGCATGTTATCAATCAAACGAAGACGCGAGTATTCGGGACCTAACTTAGAAAGAATCAACAAGATCAACCAGGAATATTTCTTTTCCACTTTACATTCCTTTAAAAGCAATCTAGTGTGGATGAACTTTGAGAAGAAGGTCTATAGGTTATCAAAGTCACTAAGATTTAATCCTAGTAGTTCATTTTCCAACTCATGCGCTCTCATGTCATCTTATTATCCAAACATATTGTTTAATGTTTTCTAGGATTCATCAAGTGTTTCAGATGACTCAATGTGGAAGAGCAAGTCAGGAGAAATGGACATACAAGAGAATACCTAAGGCTTCATCACATCATTTCAACCACTTAGATTTTTAGGTTCAATCTCAACTCCCATGGTGATTTGAAATAACCCTTTACCCCTTGGTTTCATTACCATATTCGATCTCCATTCGAAAAGTTGAGCAGAGTGAGAAAAGGAATTGAAAGAACATCCATCAAAAAGAGAGAAAGAAGGAATGTAGAAGGAAAAAAAAACACAACCACCCCAAAACAATATTATCACCCCCGATTTTGGCACTTTATAGTTTAGTGCGTTGATTACAATCAAGTGTGAATGTGTGTTGTGAAACAGTCGGTCACTCACCTTGCAATTAGTGTAATAACACGCAAATATGGATACTATCAATCAAGTTCTAGTGATCGCGGCGCTTTGACACCATAAGCAAGCATAAAACGAGGCTAGAATAGAAGAAGGTAGAAAAACATGGTCCTATGTGAGAAATAACATCTCATGTCGTAGAAGAAATTCCCTTGCTACAAGACTATGTTGGATGCGCTAATTAGTCCGCAAGCAATATCAAGGGCGTCTGATGCAAAAGCACCTCAAAACATGCCGAAACGACCTCTTGGACTCGGAAGAGCTCCCAAAGGTGGAAAAGGGATGTGAAGGTTGCTACTCGCCCTAGCAAAAAATAGTGGAAAAAATGTCTAATAATGCTATATATCGCACTTTTAGTTTTCCCAATTAATTTAATTGTAAAAATTAAGGGGTTAAAAATGTTATTAAATGTTAATTAAAAATTAAATTACCACTTATTAATTTAATTAAAGAGCTTCTAATAATTAATAAAACCTCATAATTAAATAACCACCTCCTAATCAATTAATAGACCTTAATTTAAAAGGAACTAATAATATTAATTAATTAATTAACCTTTATATTAAACCCCTTTACAAAATTCCACCTCTATATATTAAAAATAAACTATGTTTAAAAATTGAAACATGGGACAAACAATTGTCTTGTTGGAAAATTTGAAGGCTCTGGCCCAGAAATCTGGGTGTACAAATCACGTGTACTACAGGATCAAGAAATAGTTGTAAATAGTGATCTACGCTCTCTTCTACATGGCGGTCAAGATGTTGGTCAGCTGCAAACCTCCTTAGGTGGGTCGTCTCTTGGCAACGTGTGCGCAATGGTTGGTGTTGATTTTGACTCTTCTGCTAACCAATGGAAGGTCGTAGTGCTGGAAAGTGCCAACAGAACAGGGATGTTAGACCCACATGCACAGTCTAACAGGGATGTTGGCTCGGTGGAACAGGGGCGCCCCCTACATCAGGACTCAGTTGATGTGGATGAAAATAGGAACGGTCCAAATGAAGAAGGCAACGAACAGTCATGCCCAACTGAGACCGAAGAAGGAGAGAGTGAAGACTTTGACGGTAACAATGAGACAGATGACTGCGAGGACCCAAGTGTGGAGGATTATTATGGAAATGAATCAAATGAGCTTGATGAGTTTAGTTAATATTGTATTTATTTGTGCAATATAATTACTATTGAAAAATTTATATACAAGTAAATTTCAATAGCATACATTTCCCACAACATGATATATCAAGCATAAGAAATAATACAAACTATTTACCCTACCCACAGAACGGAGATAATGAGTGATAATATCTATGTAGATACTTATGTACTAAGAATCTTTAAACCTAGAAAACAAAAGACAAAATAATTAAGAAAATATAGCATGCATTAATTAATGTTGTTAAAAGAAGCATAGATACTCGGAGAAACAACATGAAATTGATAGGGCATTTTTTTACTGTGAAAAGAGCCTTGCAATTTTTAAGATAAAATGAGTGGAACATTTAAATATTCTATTTAGATAGAGCTCTCAAATCCTTTATCGTACAAATATTATTCTACTCCTTCCCAATCCCCAAGAGATACCCGAACAATATGCACATTGCACATATAATGACAAGACAACAAACAAGGACAAATTATTCTAAAACTCTAGTACCCATTCCCTACCTAGACCCTAAACTCTAGGATAGAGTTACATCCTAGCAAATTTACAAACAATTTGGCATCGTACAAAAATGATGTGGTCCTCGCACCATTGAGGTTGGTGCTACATGCTCTTACATATTTGTATTCACTTTCTCTTCAATAGGAACACCCCTCGCTTCTCTAAAAACAATGAAGGTGAAGCTATGTTTTTCTTCTAAGGGGTTTGATTTTAGACTTATAACATGGAAAAACTTCCCGATTAACATGTTGGTACGCAAATTGATTCTCTTTCAAAGTCCTGAAAAGATCACAAAGTTTAGTAGGAAGCTTAGAGACAAATAGATCATGATGAGCCATTTTTAGTGGGATGGGATCTAACCGGCCCTTAATCGGTCCGGATGTGGAGAAATGGATAGCACCCTCAAGAGGATTTGATCTATCCTCACTATTTTAGGTTGTGCCTTTCAACCAAGGTAAGAGAACCCCTTTGTAGCCTGTTGTTTATGGAGGAGATGGAGATATCCTTCCTAATGAAGTTGTTAAGGAGACCTTGAAGAAAATATGATCAATGCAACAAAATCTAACTCTCACGAGTTGTCACTCTAGATAGTGGAGATATTTTCTAAGCAAGGTTCAGGATACTAAAGACATTTGGAATCCTAATTGTTTCTGCATGTTTTGGTAGTAAAATTTGTGCATTTGTATACACACATGACAAATAGGGGTAGTATGGGTAGGATTAGTTGTTTTTAAATAAGTTTTGGTGGGAGGTGAGGCAGAATAAACTTGATTTTCCAAATCTCTGATAACTCTTACAAAATGGAAAGTCTAGATAACAGAATGCTTCAGAATAGCTAAAATGTTCCTTTAACCAAGAATATGTACTTCAATGGAGGCCCAGATTAGAAATTTTCACACAATCTATGAGATTTTAACACAAAGGCTCAAGTTAGAAGACCCAATAAAACATCAAAATCTAAGATCAATCACGCCTGAGGTACACCCAGAGGCTTACAAACAATCTCTGTCAACAAATGAAAGAAAAGTGATTTTAAATCGTTTATTTCACTCCCAGATGAAAGCTCTTCTGAGAAATGAGATTGCATATGCCACTAAACTATCACAAGGATTGACACTTGTGTTATTAAGACATATTTTGATACAAGATTGCAATAAGAACAAGAAAAACTATTTGCAGACATTTAGAAATGAAACAAACACATTTTGCTTAAGATCAACACAAAATAACTCGAGTTTGATTAAATTTATCAACAGGGGAAAGTTTCTAAAACAATCTCAAAGCTTGTCAATGGCTATACACTTGCAACCACCTTGACATGATCAAACTTAATACAAAAGAGATATACAGGCTTCTCAAATGGCTTCTCAAAAGACAGGCTTTGTCAAATTTTCCTCTTGGGAATTTTCTTCGACCTCTAACACTCCAACCATTTGCATGAAAAATTTGTGCCATTTATAACATTTACAATAGATTCCCTTTTCCCCAAAAAAATCCTGACATTGAGTGCTACCAAAGGCTTGCCATGATCATGATTATGATTTCCAGACGTCGATCTGGAAAAAGTCGTCAGTGCTTAGGGGGAAATCTCTTAGAATATTTCCGCATTCAAATCCTTCTTCTCGGTAGATCACTTTCCCTCTACTGCCAACCACTTCCGCCCTAATCTATCAAATCTAGTTCTTTGCATGCTCGGGAGAAGAAAAATGGAAAATCATATTGAGCCCGAGAGTCAGACCATTTTAATGGCGAAAGACGTCTCCATATTTTCCCCACCAAACTCAGATATCAACATTAACTCTCCCCTTTGTTTGGCGTGTAGGAAATACCAAGAAATCATGAAGATTCACACTTCCAGGAGCTTTGGAGTGAAAATGGCGGAAGAATTAGATATAGATGCACAACTGTCATTGATTCCTACTTTGAATTTGGACCATCCATATGGGAGATCTAATTTTAGAGCAGGCCTGCGGGTTCCTTTTTTCCTTTTACAACTTTTGAAAAAATGTAAAATTTTCACATTTTTCTCCGTGCCTCCGCCCTTGAGAAATGAGCCTGACACGTGTCCTAAGGTGGGTCCCAAAGGAACCATGGCCAAATTTTGCCATTTCACCTCTTTTTGGAAAAGGGAAAATTTTCCAAATTTCCCCGAAAGTCTGCACCTCCGCTGTTGACTGGAGCAAGTTTTGACTTTTCTCTATCGAGTCCCATGGGTCATTTTGATGATTTTAGTCATTTGAACATCAAGGGGAAAAAAACCAAGTTGCCCCGATGGCCCGCCTCCGCCTCTTAACATTTTCAAATCCAACCTTGACCTCCTTCTTGTTGGGCTTGTGGGCCATTTTGAGATTTTAATCCTTTTGATGACAAGAGGCAAAAAATCCAATTTGCCTCCGATGGTCCGCTTCCTCGCCTGCCCTCTAACTTTTCAAACTACCACGTGTCATAATGGTGCATCTTGAGATGATCCCTAAAGGTTGAGACCTTGAATGAGCGCAGGCTCGCCACGTGTCGTTATGGTGCAAATTCAAAAACCTTAAGGTTTCAAAATGATTTAGCGAGGCGCTTCCATTTTAGAATTTTATTCCATTTTTCCAAAAGGGAAAAACATTCAAATTACCTCTGAAGGCCCACATCTCTGCACCATTAGCTTTGCCACGTGTCCTCCTGATGGGGTCAAAGTAAGACTTTTTCCCTGCCACTTAAAATTTGCTTTAATCATAGCACAGAGGTGCTGCGGAGCGAGTTCAAACCTTTTGCCGAAGTATCCAAAAGGAACAAGTTCAAAACAAACCCGCCGCACCCCATCCAATTAGAAGAAGCCACGTAAGCACCAAAAGAACCAATCGAAATGAGCGGAGCCACGAGACCAAATTTTCCTTTTTGCTAAAAAAAAGCAAAAACGATAAGTTAAAGCATTTTCCCACCATCCCTTGACCAACCAAAATAAGCCACGTTCCCTGATGATGCAAGGATACAAATTTGACTGGGAGAAACGCCCATCAAATCGTAAAATGTAGAAAAATGACCATTTGAGCCCAAAGATGAAATTTTTTCCAAGGACAGAGGATTTAGAAATGTTACAAGGCTCAAATACACTTTTCAAAGCTACATCCATTCATTTTTATCAGGTATTTTGGGCAAAAACGACAAGGAAAAAAATCCCAACTGTGGAAAATGGAAAGAACGGGAAAGCCCAAGTTTTTGAATGAACAAAGAATGGGAGACCCAAATTACAGACCTTTTCAGAGGGACAGAGAAACAAGGAAGCAAAAATGGACCCATATGTGATCTTCAACCTAGGAACAAATTAATTATGGCAACAAAAGAAAGCAGAGACTTCTCAGGCACAACACAGTGGGGAGAAAATATAGCAGAGGCCGTAAATCGATAGATTTCAAAGGAAAAATGGGGCGAGACTATTTTGAGCACCAACATAACAATAAGACAATATTTCCACCAAAGGAGTCACCGCAATTTACCTTTACTTTTTTAATGGAAACATTTTTTTATAGGTGATCATGGAATCACAAAAGAGATGTGTATGGGCCAATGTTGTTGTATGAAGAGGAATCGATTTATCATTATGTACAATAATTTTACCAAATATTTGGTCACACACTAATTTGAAATTAGTTTCAACTACCAAAATTTTTACAATGTGTTCTACAAGAGTGAAAAGATTGTCAATAAGACCTACATAATAAGATGCATTCAATTTAATTTCATTGTTGATGATGTTGACTTAAAGGACACCCCTTCATTGTGTGGACCATATTTAAAAATATGTGTATTTGAAGCAATTCAAGCTCTTATTATAAGTTGTAGATAAACACATAATGTATATTTCTTTCATATCCCTATGAAAAATAAAAACCGAAATAAAGAAATGACATGCGATGATGTATAATGTGACAATAATCGAACAAATTCATAACTATTGAACATTGTTTTTTATTAAGGTTAAATAGTTTTTGAAAGGGACTATACCCTTGTACAATAGCTCAAACGCCAGATTTGACAAATTTAGTAATTCAACAAGAGATCAAAATCAAGATATACTGACAAAGCCCAACAATAGAGAAGAATCTGCCAAGATCACAACCAAAACCAGCAAACAAATAGCTAAATAAGCTTTACTCAGTGTGCAAAGCACAACAGAGCCAAAAGCCTAAATGTTGCAATGATAACACGTGAGGGACAAGACTCATGCCTTGTCCGAGACAACAAAGGGTTTAGATCCCTTCTTTTTCCTATCCACTACCTTCCATTCCTCATTTCCTTCTTCCACTAAGATTGGAAGAACAACTTCAATTGACTTGATAGGGATGTGGCCCGCAGCAAGGAGTGTCGAATCTATCGATGAATCCATATTCTGAGGAGAGGAAGCTTTCTTCTCAGAAGTTTTCTCATCTTGCGTGAGTTCTACAACCAGGTGCGGTATGGGGATTGATTGTTAGGTGTTCAGGAAGGGAATCCTTCCACCATGCAGGTTTGATCTTTTGTTTGGAATATTCACAATCCTCTGAAATATGACCAATTTGAAAACAACGTCGACATCTGAAAGCAAGACCTTCGTAGTCCAATCTCTGCGCCAAGATTCTATCTCCAATTTGCAGATTGATTTCTGCTGGTAAATCTTGAGAGGTATCAAGATCTACAAGGATTCGGGCATAAGTAGTATGTACCTGAATAGAGGTCTTATCATCAAATTTTACACATGATCCAAGAGCATCACCTATGGCAAGAAAACATGATCTATTCCAGAGCTGAAGTGGGAGTCCTGGAAAACGAACCCAAATAGGGTAGGTATCAAAATAATCTTTTAAGGGATCAAAAGATGGATACCATGGCTTGAACATGAGCTTGTGTTCCCCCAAACCCAATATTGTTTGAAAATCAAATCCCTATCCTCAGGGGTTTCAAAGACAACAATGAAATATGCTTTGGCACAAGGATAAAGCTCAATATTACCTTGTACTTTTTCTCTCCATCTTTGTGCAATCCAGTCATTCAGTTGAGAGATTTTAGGCCAAAATTTATTAAACCTACAAATGAGGCCTAGTTGAGTAATATTTTCCTCCTCTTTTAACACGTTGTAGCGGATGTTCCTCAATCTTTAGTGTCGGTATTATCCGAGAGGGTTTCAGGGGGTTTTTCAAGTCCTACCTCTAGCTTGGGAAGCAACTTCAAAGAAAGGAAGGGCTTCGATTCCTTTGGTTGCACTCCCATTCCCTTTCTTCCCATGTCTTATCGCTTCATTCCCATCAAAAGATCTCGTGGTCCTTACGCTTGATTGAACATTGTTATAACTTCACCTTGAATAGATATCTTTAAAGGATGAAACAACACCATGTGTTTTTCAACCAACAAAACCATATCCGTGTACTCAAAATTTTCTTATTATTACAAATATTGCAAGAAATTTACTGCCATTACTTCAAATTCTAAATTGATAATATAGTAGAATATATTGTTTTTATGCACATCAACGATCCAAAAGTAGAATTGTATGTATTTGTCAATAGTTCATTATTTAAAAATTAAGTAGCGTGTATCCAGTATACTCATTTTAATTGTAATTAATGACAAATAATATGTCACATCATGACCCTTTGGTTTAGTTATAAGGATTAAGAGATATCAACTAAAATTTTGCATTGCTTATTTAGGTTTATTTAAAGTTATTTGACCGGGAGATTTTAGTTATGAAATCATAATAGAGGTGAGAGAAAAGGAAAGGCAAGTAAATATATTTATACCAAAACCATCATCAATTGTTTATTCATTCATTTATTTGTTTGTTTCAACTCTTTTTCCCATAGACTCTTTGGTTTTGCATATGTTATCAAAATATTTCATTCATTCACTTTTCAATAAAATATATTCATCCCAAAATTAATCAATCAAGCATGAAGAAAAGAAAAGGAAATAAACATATTCATCTAGCAATTCGATTAATAAAAAAGAAAAGATGACAAAACATTATCATCCTGTAGACACCTATAATTACGCCCAAGAAATTTAAATACTTAAATTGGGCTAATTATCTCATTTTCTGCAAATAGATGACATATCATCAAAAGTGCTCATAATCCCTCTAATTGTTAATTACAATACGCTAATTGATTAAGTCGCCTACCCAGCTAAAAACCTAAGTAATGAACTTCCGTTAATTAATTATCACTTCCTCTATCTTGATTAATTAATTATTATTAATTAATTAGTCTTCCCCTTCATTTAAACTAGTAAATTGATATTAAATTGATTTAATCCCTTTCTAATAGCCGAATCGCACTAATATTCTTCTAAATGGCTTCTATAAGCTTACACCTACCTATTAATTAATCACCTTTGATTAATTAAAATACCCCCAACTCTCATGACTTGCTAAACATGTATTAAACCCTTCTAAAGTAAGGTTACCTTTAATAAAGCAACCTTATCCATTCCTAATCATGTTTTACCTTTATCCCACATTCAGGAGAATGTGTTGAATCCTTATCCTTTCCGGGCTATATAAAGAGCCATCCACCTACCTTTTACTTACACCTAAACTCGTTAGAGAGCAAATGCAAAGCATATTGCAAAGAGACTAAGAGCTTGCACCTTTTTTTCTTGAGAGTTCATCATCTTGAAGAGTTAAGCCTCTTTCTTAAAGTGCTTGGGTCATATGGGAGGTGTCAAAAGGGTTTTGTAGCCCAACTTTGATTAGCCCCCATTCCTAGGTTCTTGGAACATTAAGAACAATCTTTTTGATAGCCATGGTACCTACCTAGGTTCCTTCATTTATATGTTGTTAGAGAATAGAGGATATTTAGGTGCTTAACATAGTTGATTTCATAGTTTTGTATTGATAATTGTTAGCATCTAACCCTTGATTAATTCTTATCGTGATGGTGTTTATAATGTTGTTTAATTCTTGTTAATTAAGACTATTTAGGTGTTAGTCTTTGTTTACATTAACATTAGTTTAAAAACAACACTTGCACACATTTGACACACCCGGTAGGAATTACTCCATTTTCCTTTGCACTTAATTTCAATTTTTTGTAGTTAAGTTTCATTTTTGGTTACTAACCCTCTTTTACACATGTTGATCTAACTTGTTTTTCTTAACTTGTTTTGTTGAGTTTACATGTGTTGAGTCTTCCTTGTAGGTATAAAGGAGGTGAAGTGCTATCAAAATTGGAATTGATGGAAAAATTTCAAGATTTCTCCATGTTTTCATTTTTGAGCTTACTTTTTTCAACATTCTACATGCTAGTTTTGTCAATTTCTTGAAAATTTTAAATTTTTGAGCATGTAGGTTAGTGTTTGATAGTGCTTGAGTCTTCTATTTACATATTAATATGGTGGGTTGCTATCAAAATTTAATCTTGGTGAGAAAATTTTAAGATTTCATTATGTTTTCATTTTTAGAGCTTACTTTTTCATCATTCTACATGCTAGTTTTGTCAATTTCTTGAAAATTTTAAATTCTTGAGCATGTATGTTAATGTTTGATAGCGTTGAGTCTTCTATTCATATATTGATGTGATGGGTTGTTGTAAAAATTGAATCTTGGTTGGAAAATTTTTCCCATTTTGCAGATTAAGAGACATTTTTTTACATTTTTTTAGTGCATGTCAAGTGCATACCCGTGAGCATAAGAGCATATGCGTAACCCATCTTCCGAAGGCCATAACTTTTGCTCCCGAACTCAAAATGACTCCATTTTTTTTGCGTTGGAAAGGTATTGAAGTTAAATATGCAATGAAAATATAAATTTAGGATTTATACTTACAAAAATTATAAGTTTTTCTGTTAGTTTAAAACTAGTCATTTTCTAACATGTCTAATGTTTTGATGAATGTTGTATTTCCATGCTTACTCGATTTAGACCAAAGCATGTGTATGATCTTCTCTTGCACCTTTTGGTGATCTTGAGAATCAAAAACAACTTTGATCTCTATCTTTTTAACATTGGGATTAAACTTGGAAATTTGATTATTCATTCTACTTAAGGGAATGAACCTTTTACAAAGTATTTTTCAATAGTCCTTTGATTTGAATTTTTCCATTTCTATATAGTTGGGATAGAGTTTGTGTATGCTCTTCTCTTGCACCTTAGGGTGATCTTGAGAATCAAAAACAACTTTAGTCTTCATTTTATAATATTTGGTAAATTGGAAACTTCATCTTTCACTTTTGGTTTAGGGAATGAACATTTATCAAGAATTTTGTATGGTTCATTGATTGAAAATTTTTTATTTACTTTTTAGTTAGATTATTTGTTGTGTATGCTCTTCTCTTGCATCCTTGGATGATCTTGAGAATCAAAAGCAACTCTTAATCCTCTTTTAAATAATGTGATTTTCTTGGAGAACTATTAACGCTTGAGTGCAGGACCTAAAAAGCATGTCAAAGAAAAGAGGAATCAAAACGAAATCAAAAACTACTAATACAGCTTGTTATACAAAGGGAGTTCAAAGGTGTTCAACCAAACCACACCTAATTAAACAAGATAAAAAGAACAATATATTCAAAACATTATATTACGTGTTTTGAAAAAGGGTATGTCCTCTCCACCGAATTAGAACATAACCCCTTTAGCATAACGCCTTAAGCTACAACAATGGGGTGGTTCCAGAACCCCAAATTAGTCCACACAAGAGGAACCTTATGGATGAAACAGAAGTGCTCCGCACTACCTACTTGACTAGTGATTCCTTTGTGAGATAGCGTTACAAAGTTACCCGTTGTGGTGACCCCAAAGGATAGTACACGTAGACACACTAGTTGCCTACTATTCTTGAAGGGGGTAAAGTAAAGCCGAGATACTCCCAAACTAGTCAGTGTGACTTTTTGGGTAAATCACGCTCGCTCGTGGCAACTTTGTAACACTTAGGCGAGAGAACCACCTAGGAGAATATACTTTGGCCAGGAGCCCACTTTAACCAATCTAAAATAGTGTTGAGTTGTGAATCATATTTTCATTGAGAAACGTGTGGCATGTTACTTTCGCCTAGTTTTTATTTTCCTTAGGGCGAGGCGAAACTCTCAAAGTGAAGCTAGCATTTTTCGTCATTCTTTTGATTTGTTTCCTTCACATTATTTTGACACTTTGTTGATCGAAGGAGAGTGACTACTTTGTGTTACCAATCGATTGTCTCTACCACTTTTTGTCCATTTACAACCATCTATGTTTGCGGTTGGGTAAGTTAAAGGTCTAAAGTGTGTGGAGGACTATTTATATCATTGGTAGCCTTTATGATCTTGATACCCACATCAAGATCATCATCATAGTTCAGATTAATTCATCATTTTATCTCCCTTTGACGTGTTACGTTATGTGCATTGCCTCGACACAATTAAGATACTTATGTCATGTTTTTCATAAATGTGATCTAAATATCTGCATTGTGGCATTACGTATGCACATTTTAACACATCCTCGCACACCTTGACTTGGTTTGGCTTCAAACATTGTCCAAAATCTTGATGAGTGTCACTTACTTTGTTTACGTCGTTTTGATACCACTTTGACACTAATATCTCACTTCTTCGTAAAGCTTGATTAACGTGTCCAATTGGTGTGGTTACGTGGCTTACATTTGTAATCCTCACCCTTTAACATTTAGGCCTGGTTGGTTGTTAAACTTGTCATGGTATCTTTTGATTGGGAGTCACATCTACCCTTTGTTAATATTTACGCCTTGTTCATTTTGAGCTTGACGTAAATATTGCTATTGTGTTGATCATTTTTGCATCAGACTATCACTTTGCACATGCATTTTACATAGGGAGTAGTTCCTTGTTGATTGGATTTGTGTTTCACACTTTCGTGATTGTTCTTTATGATTATTCATTCAGAAAACTTGTTTTCTAGGACAATCCCTTTTGATCTCATCGAGATTGCGTCATCACGATGTTTATTTTCCTTAGCCCCCTTTGGAAAATCACACACGCATCTCCGTACATAATGAATGTCTAGTTGGCATCATTGTGCTGCCCAAATCAACATGGAGCCTTCTTCACTTTGAAGAAGTTTGATCGCACTATCTAGGTCTAGACATTTGTGCTTAAACGACACAAGAGATGACTGATTATCATGCGGTTCCTCACGCTTACGACAATAAGGAATCCAACTTTCGGTGTTCACATCAAAGGATGCCCATCATGACCAAACCTTGATTGGTTCTTCATGCTAGAGAACCCATCCGGGTAACTCGTTCCCCACCTTCATCTCATAGTCGGTGGTATGATTTGGACACGTTTGATCCAAATTATTATTCAAGTTCCCCCACTCTTCTTCTAATTCTAATCCAAACATTTCCTCTTCTTCTGAGGATTCCAATCCAAATATTTCCTCTGACTCTTCTGAGGATTCAGATCCAAACTACTATTCGGATTCATCTAATTCAACTCCTAAGTCATGGTCCTCCCTTTCTTTGCAGGATCCTCTTCATCAATCATCTAATGCGAATCTTATGTCATGGTCCTCCCTTTCTTCGCAGGACCCCTTTTATCAATTGCCTCAACGACGTCTTCTTCCTTTGAAGATACACGCGACTCCAAATCCCTCCAATCAAAAGTATAATACAATTCTTGAATCACGGTCCTCTCTTTCTTCACAAGACCCTTGTCATCATTCATCTAATGCATTTCTTCAATCACAGTCCTCCCTTTCTTTGCAGGATCCTCTTCATCAATCATCTAATGCGACTCTTATGTCACGGTCCTCCCTTTCTTAAAGCAGACCCCTTTTATCGATCCGCCCAACGACATCTTCTTCCTTTGAAGATACACGAGACTTCAAATCCCTCTAATCGAAGTATAATACAATTCTTGAGTAGCGGTCCTCTCTTTCTTCGTAGGACCCTTTTCATCATTCATCTAATGCGATGCTTGAATCACAGTCCTCCCCTTCTTTGCAGGACCTTCTTCATCAATCACCCCCACAGAATCTTCCTTCTTTGAAGATTCATGTGACTCAAAGTCCTTCAAACAAACATTTGACATAACCCATGCGTCGCAATCTACAGACTTTTGACTTAATCCTACTATTTTACATACGACATACCATTGTATAGGTAGGTCCACACCACCTTCTTCTACTCCTAAGCCATCTAGCTACACATATTCTTCGTCCCCCACATCATCTTCTTCTATCAATAATCATCAAACATATTCTAAGTCTTCCACACCAAGTGAACCTATTTCTTCCAATCAACCCCTAGGGATCGATCAACAACTCATACCGATTGACCTCTTTCATAATGAAGAAACAATCAGGGCATTTATAGGGGCACACGAAGATATTCCTCTAGTAGATTACAAGGAAGGTTTCTCTTTAGACTTTGATGCATTCGTGTATTGTGAGGAAAAGTTTGATTCCTTTTATCAAGAAATGGAGGAAGAGCCTCAGATCATGCAACTTGATCCTCCTCTTATTCTTCCATCTTCACATTCTTCATTATGTGATGAAACTCCTTGTCTTGCATTGATCCATGGCTTATCTTTTCATCACCCAATAACTCTTTGTCTATCATAATTCCTCAATCACAATCTCTTATGGGGTCAACGCCAAGTATCCATTCATCTTCATCTAGGTGTGGGTCACATTCTAGTAGCCCTCCCTCTCTGCTATTTGTGGGAAATTTTCGATTAACCCACTATCTTCTATTCTTGGGGCACGTCTAACTAGCCCCTTGTCTTCTAGGTATGGATCACCCCTGGTAGTCCATCATCTTCTATTCTTGGGCCACATCCTAGTAGCCCATCATCTTACATCTATGGGTCATGTCCTAGTATCCCTTATTCTTTCTATTCTTGGGCCACATCCTAGTATCCCTTCATCTTCTATTTATGGGTCACATCCTAGTAGCCCTTCTTCTTCATTCTTGGGCCACATCCTGGAAGCCCTTCATCATCTTCTATCGGTAGCTCACCTCCTGGTAGCCCCTCTTCAATTCTCGGACCATATCCATTTCGTCCATCACATTATTCTTTTACCAAAGATGGTGGTAAGCCCATGGTCATTTCTTGCATCAGTTCTAAATGTCCACGTTCACTTTCTTCTCCTTCTTGGGATTAGACAAGTCATGTGTTAGCTTATAAGAAACCCAAACAGTTTCTTAATCAAGCTTAGATCAAAACTGTAAAGAGCTCTATAGCTCCCAACAAATCAAAAAATCTCAAAATTCTAAATCAATCGTGATTCAAGAATGCACACCAACGTAACCATCAAGTATGGTGCAAAGTGCGTAAACCTCTAGATGGGGAATTAAATCTCCCACATACGAAATCCATGTTTTAGAACAAATCACAGTCATTTATTGAGTGTGAACTCACCTCAATCATCGAGATCGGGGATAATATCACTCTCGATAAACAAACGCGCCTAGTCTCCCTTATTAAGGAAGTCACAAACATTGTTGTTGGATCTTACCACACAGAGTGACTTTGTTAGTCCCAACCTCTTAAAACTGTCAAAAATCTAAAAATAAAAAACAATTCAAAAATACAAAAAACATTGAGAAAACACAACAAAAATCAAAGGTATAAAGATCAAACATTGCAATCAGGTATTGTGTACTCATGGATGTTTCTTTCTTCCCTTCCCTGCTATTTTTTTCTACAAGTATCCCTACCATTTTCATTCCTTCGGTGATATTTTGGTTAGCTTATTCGCATGCATTTTTGACATTTATCTCTATGGTATCTGTTTGACCACGGTCTTTTGTCACCTTGGTGAATTAAAGAACAACTCGACCTCTTAGATATCCTATCACATTCAACATCTAATAAACTTGTTGCAAAAGAAATTTTGGACATATTTGTTGACACTAGCTAATTTCATCATCGTAAGCATTTCCAGCTCCTTCCATCAAGCCATCAGTGGTTCTTAACCCCTTATCAAACAAGAGAGCTGAAATAAGTTTTCAGACAACAAAATAATCAAAATCAATCAAACATCAAAATCTAAAAGCTACAAAGTAAAAGCAAATTGATATATAACTCTCTCTTGGGGTATTTCTAATAATCTATATCGGGCTATAGACACACATCGATGGCAAAGAGAGCAATGTTGCGATTAGAACTAAATACATCTCCATCGTGGCTATGAACACTGGCCAGGCAATGGAGAAATGTACCGCTATCCTTTCACCATCCATTCACAAAATCACATTTCATAATAAATCATTCCTACACATTGGCTAGGGTGTCATCATCTTGTTGTCTTTTAAATCTTCCTTGAAGAGGTAATAAATTCCACGTGCACACACCGGGATCTCTATGAGTAAACAAGATTAATATGTTACCAAGTGTCGTTTTTTTTTTTGACCTTATTCGGACTCTTACTCTAGTCCATCTCACGATTTTTGCCTTTGGATAATCAAATCTTCCTCATGCGAGGCTTCTAAGTTACATTCATATCATTCACATCGTTCTTCTACTTTGTTTAGAACATCCATGCGTATAAGATTAATTTTTTGCCATGTTTTCAGACACCTTTGTCCCCTTTCACAAAAACAATCTTCTCCTTCCTTTCTATCATGTGCTTGTAGGCCAACTTATGCTAGGGGGCATCCTTACTTCTTCCCAGGTGCTTCATTGGTTTACGTTCACCATCATGTTGAACCTATCCATAATGGCCTTGGGTCTCGCTTCTACCCTTGAAAAGTTTACCTTTGAATACTCCCACCTAATCGTTGGGAATTTTTTACATCTTCACCTTTCTCATATGCACGTGGCCTTATGCCCTTGTACATCCCATATATCGTTAGGGGCATCCACGCTTCCTCGTCTTCTGTACATAGTTTCATAAAACTTTCAAAATCAACCAAAACATTCAAATATGTTAGAAAAATCATCAAAAACATTCAAATATGTTTTAGAAAACTTCTAAAAATTGAAAATCATCCTACAAAACATCGCTCTTTGGTTCTCACTTGTTCATGTGTGCGACTTGTGGATCATCTTGATCTACCTCCATCAACAAAAGCTAGGTTGCTTACTTCATCTACTCTGGGGCACAACGAGTTGCTTGGTACTATTTCGTAGTGCACATTGCTTTTCCATCGGACCCAAGTGTCCTCCGTTATTCCCCTCGCATGTATCCTTGCTTGGGGCACCATCATCAACCCTTGTCGTTAATTCGCATAGGTCGTAATTGAAGCTTGATAATAAAAAAATTACATTATGTTTCTCTGTTAGTTTAGCTTGTTTACTTTCTCGTATTGCATTACATTTTGTATGTTGCATGGAGTTAGGCATATTTCACTTTCTCATATTGCATTGCATTTTGTATGTTGCATGGGGTTGGTACTTTCAGCAATGGACAATTGTTCGCAGTATGGCTTTTCATGTCATTCTACCTTTGTCATATGTTTTTTTTTTTAATAAGGGCCAATGATGTAGTTCCTATGGCAATATGATGACATCAAATTTGTTCCACATAAACAACGGCTAGAGGCTAAGCTCTTCTCTCCCCTCTTCCTTATTTCTTCTACACCACTTCCCTTTTCACCCCTACTTTTCTCTCTCACCAGGGCATCTTGCCTCCTCCCATCCTTCTACCTATATCTCACCTTTTTCGATCGTCGATCGACTTCTTTCATCACCCCATCGACACTCGAGGGGGAATTTCTCCCTCCTACTAATTTTTCTCCTATCCCTTCAAAATTTTCTTTTGTCTACTATCTTTGAAGTGACGTCACTTACGCCACCCCAAAGAGGGGTAAATATAGATACCTATAATTACGCCCAAGAAATTTAAATACTTAAATTGCGCTAATTATCTCCTTTTCTGCAAATAGACGACATATCGTCAAAAGTGCTCATATTCCCTCTAATTGTCATCAATTAATTACAACGCTAATTGATTAAGTCGCCTACCCAGCTAATAGCCTAATTAACGACCTTCCGTTAATTATCACTTCCTCTATCTTGATTAATTAATTAGTCTTCCCCTTCATTTAAACTAGTAAATTGATATTAAATTGATTTAATCCCTTTCTAATAGCTTGAATCGCACTAATATTCTTCTAAATGGCTTTTATAAGTTTACACCTACCTATTAATTAATCACCTTTGATTAATTAAGCAACCTTATCCATTCCTAATCATGTTTTACCTTTATCCCACATTCATGAGAATGTGTTGAATCCTTTATCCTTTGGGCTATATAAAGAGCCCTCCACCTACCTTTTTACTTACACCTAAACTCCTTAGAGAGCAAATGCAAAGCATATAGCAAAGAGACTAAGAGCTTGCACCTTGTTTTCTTGAGAGTTCATCATCTTGAAGAGTTAAGCCTCTTTCTTAAAGTGCTTGGGTCATATGGGAGGTGTCAAAAGGGTCTTGTATCCCAACTTTGATTAGCCCCCATTCCTAGGTTCTTGGAACATTAAGAACAATTGTTTTTGATAGCCATGGTACCTACCTAGGTTCCTTCATTTATATGTTGTCGAGAATAGAGGATATTTAGGTACTTAACATAGTTGATATCATAGTTTTGTATTGATAATTGTTAGCATCTAACCCTTGATTAATTCTTATCATGATGGTGTTTATAATGTTGTTTAATTCTTGTTAATTAAGACTATTTAGGTCTTAGTCTTTGTTTACATTAGCATTAGTTTAAAAACAACACTTGCACACACATCCTACAAAATCAACTCTACATTATATAAAAAAATGACAATTATAACTCCATATAAACCAAACTAGAGCATAATAGAATCAAAATCAAACGTTCATATTAAGACAAAAAAATTCTAAGATAAAATGCAACTATTTTCTTTTTAAAAAATGGTCTTTGGATACCAAGAAAGTAATGTATCCATTTTCTGCATTGGGCCAACAGACTATTCCTTAAAGGCATTAAAGATAAATTTTCTTTTGTCATGTTCATGTTGTAAAGAAGTGGTGGAATGTTGCTTTTCATTTATTGTGCCTTTGTGTTGTATAATATTTATCATACACAACATTAAGAAGAATAATTCTAGAATAAATTTCACTATAGAGACTGCAATACAATCTATAGAGAAAACCCCACTACCTTACATAAACTCAAGACATGGACAGAGAAAGAGACCCACCACCCAACAATCACAACTATTCAATCCAACTAATTACTCAAGTGTAACAAAAGTAATATAGAGAACCATAGACAAGCCCAAATTCAGCTGAAGCCATCATCCATTTTATACAAAATGACAATATATAAATTGAAAAAAATCTAGCTCAAAGGCATCTGCAAGTTCCACAACGTCCACACTATGTTTTCAAACCCATTTGTGAGGACAATCAACGAGGTTTGAAGACAAAGTATTGTGTATGATTTTATTGCCCAATGCACTTCATGCACAAGATTGAGAGTAGAGTTGTAGTGCCCACTTCCCTTCGAAACCTTTTTTATTATTGATTTCGATATTGTCGACTGCACTTATGGATATATTATAGTTTTTGATTCAGCATGTTAGTAGATATTAGAAATACTGGATGGTTGTTGTTTCGATTCATATATGATGCATTTGGATTATTAGAGATATGTTATATTTGATGTTGAGATGTTGTGGACATGGTTATATATATATTTCTGACATGTGATATCTTTCGCCACACTTCGTAGGCTTTGATAATTGAAATTATGTTGTGATCATTTTGACATGGATGAAATGTTAGATAGAAATGTTGCTAGAAATTTGTAAATGGTTTGTAATTGCATAGATGATATTTATTCGTATATAGATGATTTTAGATTTATATTGCATATTTTGGCATGGATTTTTAATGCGACCACGAGGCCGAAGGAGGTATTCTTTGTTTTGCAGGTATATTATATTCACAACATTATCGGGGATTGGAGACCAACCACATTAGAATTCTAGATGAATTCAACTAGGGTCACCATGGCAACATGTAATTGTGTGTGTGTTAGAATTATTTGGTTAGGGGGAAATTGTGACCAAGGGGTCATGTGTTGTTTTGTTTTAATTTCTTTTTTGGGTAAGTGCACCAAGTTGGGGGACAATTAAGTGGACATCAAATCCTGAATTTTACATTAAAAACAAGCAAAACATCAAATTTAGTCTTCCACGGACTTGAACCATGCCAAAAAGTAAAAAATATGTCATAAAAATGGTACCATTACGTAGGGGAGACTGTTAGCTTTGTAGAAATACTGATTTTAAAGTGAATAGAATAGGATAAATATCATTTTATAATTTTTTACTAATAGTAGGTCTTTAAGACACTTTTTCCCGTGAATGTTTATGTCTAGGTTTAAGACTACAAATTTTGTTTCACTTATCAGAATGTGATAAAACTTATACCATCCCAACTGTGGTGAAATTATATACATGTTCAAAAAAAAATTTATTTGATTTCAATATTTTTGATGAAGTTATGGCGGCAAACGGAAAGTGCTCTGTTTTCTTTATGTTTTCATACCACTTTCATGGAAAAAATCATAAAAAATAAAATATTACTCAAAAAAATACAAAATAAAATCCATCCCAAGATAGATAGTGGCATCTAACTTCTCACCAAAGGAGAAAAATATATATTAATTTTTGGTCATCCAAATCTTGGGCAAACGGACTATAATTTTATAGGCGTTTTTAAAAAAATACCAAATCATTGAATTTTGAGTGTTTAATATAGCTAATCTTGTCCATTTTTTAAAACAATTAGTATTTTAGAAACTAGATTCCAGATGCTACGATTCATATTAGTATAAGTTTTCTAATTTTGAGTGTATGTATTGTTAATAATCTCTACAAGTTGATATTATGTTGTTATTTGCAATATGACGTCCACTTATGACCCCCTTTTTGTCCCCCAACTTGCTGCACTTACCCTTTTTATTAATGTTAGTATGTGTTCCCTCTAGTGATGTAATTTATTTGTTTGAATTATTTATTTTTGTGATGTATGTATTTTACCCCTTTATTATTCATAGGTTGTAGTGTCTTAATTAAGCTACTTTAAATTTTTCCTAAATTGATTAGAGATGTGGCCAAAAGGAGATCATTTGTTAGAATTGATTTACTCTTGGATTTTGTGTTGAGTGTTGTATGCTCGAGTCTTGAGTGTAGTACACTCTACCGTTCATGGGAAACTCGAATTTGGCCTTGGAGGCCAAATTTGGAAGCTTGTGGGACAAGTCAAACTTGTCCCACACCTCTTAAATGTCTATGCCAACCCTACCTATGGGTTGGGGGGTCAAAATTAGACCCCATTAGGTGTTTTGGGAAGAGAAAAAGGTGAAATGTTAATTGCACTTTCTTTCAAATATTTAATTTTGTCCTTTGGGGGTGTGGGCTTAGATGGAGTGTGTAAGTTTCTTGTCATTCCTTCAACCACTTATTAATTGTGCATTGGAATATGAGGTTGACTAAGTGATGTGGAGTGGAGAGGAAATGAGGTGGCATCCTACTTGGAGCCACATCATCCTCCTCTCTCCTTTTTCTATTTATTGAAATCATTTTGCTTGTTTGGGGGTTACTTGATCATTTTGGACTCTTGTATTTTGGGAGTGGGAGGAATTTTGGAGAGTTAGAGGATTTTTGAGAGTGCTTGTGGATTGTTGGAGCTTTGTGGATGCTTGCTTGGTTTTGAGGAGCTTGGAATTTCATTCTTGGGACAAGCTCTACTATGGAGAGGTAGGAGCTTTACCTTGCTTTAGTTATACTTTTATTTTTGTGTTTATATGTTGTGTTGAGTATTTGTTTCCCTTTGGAATGCTTGTTGGGTATGGGTAGATTGCCTAAGTTTGGAGTAGGAGGAGACTATGGGGAGTATTCTTGTAGGGAGGCATAAGAGTTTACTTTCTTGTTGGAGGGAGTTTGGGTTGGGTGCCCCACCTTGCATTTCTTGTTTCTTGTTATGAGGGAGGCATAAGAGTATATGGAGGTATAAGGGGTACTTGAGGGAGGCATAAGAGTTGTAGGGGATTTGAGACATGCATTGGAGGCTTTAAGGTGGGCACCCATTCCCATTGGGAGGCATAAGTGGCCTCCCCATAGGTCTTGCTCTTTTGGCTTTCTTGATAAGCCTTGTTATATTGTTGTTTTTGTTGTTCTTCTTCTTACTTGTGTTGTGGTTGTGTTTGAATGTGAATGGAATGGATGTGAAACTATTTTGTTAAGTATTGTGGAAGCTTGTTGTTTCCATGTGTTGAAATCATTTCCCATTGTGATGTGGTTGGGGCTCGGGGGCCAATGGAGAGGATGGCTTCTCCTCTTCATTGGATGTCTTGGTTGGGTGGAGAGCATTGCCTCTCCCCCCATTTTGTTGTGAATCAAACAAAGCATGATGGAGCCTTTTTCTTGGAGTTGTGGAGTTTGGAGTGTTGTTGGAGACCTTGAGAACTATCCTTGTGAAGAAACTCATTGTATTCCACTTAGAGTGGAGGAATTTGTATTATTATAGTTTCCTTTATTTGCATTCTTGTATTATTTCCCACCTTGAGTGGAAGACTTTGTAATAATTTCTTAGAGAAAGTTTGCATTCAAATATTTGTATGATGAAAGGAAAGAAGAAAGATTGTATTGTAGAACTAGTTTGAGAAATAGAAAAGAAAGTAAATTCTCTTATTTGAAACCTTGGTTGTATTGTGAGAAAAGTAGTTCTTTTGTGTTAAAGGAAATGAGCTATTTTCAATGGGAAAAAGAAAGTTTAATTTCTTTGTGAGTTTGTATTGTTGCAAATGAGAAAGTAGAAATAGAAAAGTGATAATATGTTAAAAGTATGCATAGTAAATTTGAATGTAAAAGAAAGTTGTTGTAGTTGTTTTAGATATTTGAGTTGTAGTGAAAATGGAAGAGACAACAAATTTGAAATAGGGAATTGTTGCATTTTGTATTAGAAATTAACAATGTGAAATTAGACATATATTCCTTAATTTTGCTCTTGGAATCTAAAGAAAATTAGATGAATAAAATGCAATAGATCTTGTAGTTGTTATTGTCACTATTGGATTTCTAAATGTTTTAAATGAGTGATTTTAATTAAGAAATGAACAAATAGATTTAAATCTCAAAACTGAGACCTTAGGTGCATAAAACTAAGCTCAGAATGCATCTTAGTACCTTTTAGCAACTTTTACTTTTTGTAAAATTTCTAGATTTAAGGTTACTTTTTCTAAAATAGGATCTGCTGCCTGTGTAGAGCGGTGGTCCCGTAACCACTACTCAGGCTAAGGCGGCGAGTCTCAAAACCGCCTCTCAATAGGACGGCGGTCCTAAGACTGTCGATCTGCTTTGGGTGGCGGTTGGTCACTTATGACGAAACTCTGTTGTTCTGCGCCTATGCGTGAAATTTATCCAATTTGCACCAAATTATAAGATGTAAAATTTATGTGTTAACTACCAAAGTAATCAAAACAATGAGTAAAACCACTAGATTGGGCAATAAAACATACAAATGGTGGATCTAAAAGCATTCTTTCATTTATAACAATGGGGTAGGGTTTGCCCCAAATTTAAAACCCAATATACAAATAATTTGAAAACAAAACCAGATTGGTAGAGGAAATCCCTCCCAATCCTTGAATGAAATAGATTACATGAATAAAACTAAAACTAAACTAAGCCTAGACTAAATCTCCATGTAGAATCCTCCATGGCTCTTCCTTTGCTCTCATGGCTTCCTCCTCTCCAACCTATAAATTTAACAAAAAGGAAATAGACCAAATGAGAAGAATAGAATGAGAAAATGTTTTAATATAATTTCTTAAGGATTTTAGGGCTAAGTTTGGAACCCTAGGATCTAGTGGCCAAGATGGATTTGATCTAAGGGTGGAGGATTGACCCTACATTTTATTAGGTAGAAATGTATTTTAAATGTTTAATTTAAAATCCCTTAAGGTATGTGTAGATGGGTGAGTGGGGCCATTTAATTGCCTAGGGGTGTATTGTCTTTGTAATCCTTAGCATGTTGTGGGAATTTAATAAAAGGACTTTTAAACTATTAGGATAATGAAACTAGAGTAATTAAGCATGAGGTTAACCATATTAAGGTCGAACATTATTTGAAGAGAAGAGGACATCTAATTAAGTAAATTAATCCTTGTTACCTTCCTTTTGAATGATTGATTAATGGACCCTAGAGATAATTTTGAAAACTTGTAACCTTTAACTAGACCTGGTTCTTCAATCGTAAAGCTGAGTTAAGTAGTGTAAGTTAAGTTAATGAACCCTAAAGGTTAAGTACCCTTGTAACCTTCTTTGTAACTTAAACAAAAAAATTAGTCGTAATTTTTGGGAGTTGTGTCAGTGTTAGCGTGTTCCTAGAACGTCATTTTTGTGGGCGTCAAGAGTTAGAAGAATTTTGGTGTTTCAAAAGATGTTTAGTACGCCCTATTTTGAGAAAAATATTATTGTTGAACTATTCCTTATGATACCTATATGTTTTACACAAGACATGCCCAACTACTTCTAGTGCTAGTGCTTCTTTATGACATTTTTATACTACAATAAACAATCATCGAATAATAGTTACCATTTATTCAAAAAGTGAAGCACACCTACAACTCCCAACATTGTCATTATAAAACTAGCAATTGCACACGAAGTGTGCGATGAAAACGTTGAAGGAGATGCATCGGAAAAGTTAAATTGGAGGGAGTGAAAAATCGAGGGAGGAGGATGTCTGTTCAAAAAGGGTATTAAGGGAGGATAAGTGAAAGTGTGGGGAAAATGCTAGGGGTAGCAAATAAAAACTCTTCTTTCTTACGCCATGCACATATGAAACACATGTCATATGTGTCAATTATTTGAAAGGAGAAAATGGAGAGTTGTGTAGGTGGTCAACACATGGTGCAGAACAAAAGATTGGCCTACATGGTGTTTCTACCGATAGTGCTCACAACTACATCTACAAAATATTCTTTCCATTAAGCGTCAATGTTTTCCTATGTCTCACTCTAAACTCCTATTATGGCGCAATCTTGATTCGTGTCCCCTGTGAGGAGTATATACCATGTTTTCACTTGTGCTTACCTTTTTCTTTGTTTACCTTCCAAATGACTAGTAATACATTGCAGTGAGAAAACATGAAAATTCCTTCATATATTTGTTTGCACCGTCTTATTCCCAATGCATAGTGCACCAATTACTTGAAGAATGCAGGTTCATGATTTCCCTATGGAAAGAATAGGGACCAAAAAAATAGTATGGGAAAAATTATATAATAGCCCGAGTAAACGTGCTCATTAGATGCCAAATCGCCACTAAATAAACATAGGGAAAGACATGACATAATCACAAGCACAAAAAAATATGCATGCAAACATAGATATGATTGTGCGGAGAAATTTAAAAAAATCGTGTTAGTTTTGGTAAGGGCATTCACTGATTGAAATACAAGTGGCCAATGCTCGGATGTTGCTTATATAATTGTTTTAAATACTCAAAATTTCTGATTTTTTTGTTCTCAACGATTATAGTTAATTGCAGAAGAATAATTAGCCTCCAATATCATTACGCATAGAATGGGCAACATTTTGTGATGATCTTTGAAATGGGAGGTTATGAAAGTCGATGGAAGGGAGACGAAATTGCAGAGGTGTTCGTATGTGAAGGATGTGCCCTGCTATTATCCAAATCATGAAGCATATTTTGTTCCTCTTTGGGAAACTTCAATCGGCCTCTCCCACAGTACTATAGAGCTCGAGAGTGGTGACATCTCTTGCTAAAAAAATTTCCCACAACCTTTAATGAATGAAGAAACAAATGACAAATAGACTATATACAACAAAGGATCGTTGACAATTATTTTAGCGTCTGATAACGGATCGACGATGCGTCTCAGACTCACCAAGGAAGAGCTCGCTTCACTTCTATCTGTCGACAACAATAATTGGAGGGATTTTCGGTTCTTAAGTGGTCATCAAACCATTTAATGATGTCTCAAATATCAAACCGTGGAGAAGAAAAAGTAGAAACCTTGCATCTGTACTGAGCACGGAGAAGATGAATGGTTTAAAATGCTTTCATCGACGTCCATATGTACAACCGAGCCTCCAACCGTTGATTTCATTGTTCCTTTAGAAGCCCCGAAACCCCTATAAGAGCTTTCCCCCACTATAAACAACACCTTTGGCTTTAAAATATTAATATACATAAGTCTATGCGCATCAAATATAAGCTCTAACATGGAATAAATCCTTTCTTTAGGTAGCGAAGGGTCGAGTCACCTAGTGTCAACACGTCAACACGTTATATTTGTTGCACGGACATGCTTTGAGACTTTATTTTGCCATGTGTAGGGTTGCATGAACTCCCAAGAGAAGGGTGGTGAAAAATATTTAGCGCTTCCGTCCTTCTGTCTCAAATTCTCTCAAATTCTCCCCTCTGCAAGTTGTTCTACTTCTTTGATTTTCTAATCCTTGTCCTTCAAATTCGTTGTTTGTTGTTGCACCAATATTTTGTGTTCCTTCTCCTTTTTCACTATTTTCAAACGGCATTTTATCTAACATCAATTTTCATGGAAAAGAGGAATGTTTCTTTGAGTATGAGTTTTGGGTATGCAGTGACCATGGCGGGGAACAATGCTTTCGAAGGAATTGCACCGCAGGCATCTCTGCCATCATCAACTCTAACAAACAAGGTGCCCTATGACATGTTTATTAATCATCGTGGCTGTGATGTTCAACACAAATTAGCCAGCACTATCTATCATACACTTGATCTGGTTGGATTGAGGGCTTTTCTTGATGTGATTCCATAACAGTGGAAATATTTTCAGAAAACTATGCACAATCCCCCTGGTGTTTGGCCGAGCTATCCTTTATGCTCAAAACTGGAACTCCAATTCTTCTTGTGTTCTATCATGTTAACCCTAATGATCTTCGATGGGTGAAGGGAAGATGTTGAAGGGCATAGTGAAGTCTGTTTTGAATGGAATTAAAAAAGTGCCTTTAGAGGTAGCTAAATATCCAGTTGCAATGGACGAAACCGTAGAGGACTTTGAACGTCATACAATTGAATATTTTGAGAGTGAGCAACATGTCCAAATTGTGGGGATCGTTGGCATTGGCAACTTGGTAAAACCACCCTTACAACAGAATTATATAGCAAAGAAATGTTCTTTCTTCGATGGCTCCAGTTTTCTGTGTGACGTGCAAGATGCTGCAAGCAAAAAATGTTTTGCATACGAAGCAGAAAAAATTCCTCGACGACCAGGACCTACCTGTCAAAGATTGGTGCCACATTTAAAGTTAGACCTACGTTGCGATTGAAGGGATGGGTTAAAATGATGTATGCGGTCTCGCGTCAGGGCATTGATTATTTATCTTTCACCACGTGCAAGATCGTGCTTTTCCGTACATCGTCGACCATTAAATCCCACACATTGATGTCATTTTCGGTGTCAGAGACCCCAAGGGTCTTCTCCATTGTAGCAAATGCCTTGTAAATAAATGCCTTCGATGAAGTTTTCATAATTCACATTCCAAACGGAGCTAGAATATAACAAAATGCGTTAAAAACAAAAATAAAACCATGACATCTTCGTTGTGTAGGTTTAGATTTATATTACATGTTCTAATATTTTACATAAAAATGGGGTTGGCCAGTAACCAAGACGCAAGAACCGATGTGGGCGTATACTGGTCCCACCCCGATCGCAAACCAAACAGAGTCAAACTATTTTACATCACAGGCGGAGTTCCACCAAAGATCTTTGGATTTTGACGTTCAATGTTACATGTCACAATAATTTTCTTTGACGGTCTAAAAAAGTATATGGATGTCATTTGACGTTCAAAATATAATATGCACTTCAAATTTATTTTTATAACAACTATTATAAAATACAAAAATTGAGTAAAATTTTACATCCACAAGATTCAAACAATAAATTTATATGACTTTCTAAAATTAAATTGAAATAAATAATTATAAAATGAGTGATATCTTCTTACATCCATGTTCTCAAATTTCACATTTATTGCAATAATTGCAGTTTCCAATCTTTATTTGTAAAAATCAAACAAATAACAATAAAACAAACAATTACAAATAAAAAATTAATAGAAAAAGCTAAACAAAAAATCAAATAAAACTAAAAAAAGAAATCAAACAAAACTAATTGAAAGTCAAAATTAATAGATGTTTCTATTTCATAATCATTAATAAGATATTAAGATTTTATTATTTTTATTTTCTTCATATCTAAAAATTTCTATTTTTATTTATATTGTATTTTTCATGAATCTCAAAAAGAATTAATATTTAATTTATTAACTTTCTTAATTACTATATATATATATATATATATATATATATATATATATATATATATATATATATATATATATATCGCGTACTCATGTTTGATACGGCGAAGTTGAATTTGTAATATACATGTCATTTTGACGTTTAAATTATATTTTTGCATGTCAATCATGACAGTCATATTTTAAAAGTGGCTGTATTTTGACATCTAAAATGACTAAAAACGTCTAAACGCCTTGCAAAATCCAAGCCTGGACCGTTCCACTTCCATCAGCTCTGTTGCCACATCGGCATGGGAACCACAATGCATTATCATCGGGTGTGCTGACATCGCGACAAGGTCAACCGATTTGTTCGACATGGCACCCAGAGTTCTCCTCATGATTTTTGAAATTATGCGATCACGTGGGAATCAAACACTGTCACGTGTTTTTGTTCCTCGCCCCGTCAAAAATGGTTTGCCCTTGATTCTTGCCTCACGTGCCTGCTACCTTCACGATCTGAGAGCCTCCATAGCAGGAAAACTGATTAGCAGGGTCGCCTCCATAGCCGGAAAACTCCCAGGAAAATCGTATCAAGTTCTGGGTATGTTCCGTTTCTGTTTTGTATTATTCGTTTCTGTTCTATTTTGGGAATGGATGTTTAGTTTAGAAAACATTAAAATAACATCAAACTTGTCCAATGGTGGATAATGTTGTTTGTTTGCAGAACGTATCACTTTCAAAGTTTAGGTAGGCTCAGACTATGCCTCCCCTTGTATTGATTTATGTGTATGGTTGTGTAAACACAAACAGTTACTAATATCTTTACAGTCATAGGGTATTTGCAGAACAAACTCAGAGTTATGTTAGGCATAAATACACAATTTTTGTAGCAAGAGCATGGTTTCAAAACACATATCAAAGTCACACCAGCTGAGCCCATCAAAATCCAAATGCAGTTGAGGAGGGAGCACAATCTCTAATTTGCCCCACTATATACAGATATTAGGCATAACCACATGAGATAAATCAATCAATCGATAACGCAAACTACTTTTAAATCAACATGTTTTAATTTTGACACAGCTTATAGATTCTTTTACAGAACATTATTAGTATTTCACAATTAAGATTATAAAATATATTTTGACCATGTATAATCATAAAACCTCGCCTGCATAATAGCTAATAAAATAAATAAAAACTTGATACAAGTTTAATAAGAAAAAGATTCTGGGTCCATAAATTGGTCAAATGTTGTGGATGCACATTTTCTTATTTTATTGGTTTGAGATCACCTGAAATCACTCGGGTTTTCCATTTGAATAGATTTTTAATATTTTTCTCTCTATCCTTTAGAGCCACAATCACTCGTGAAAACTATTATCACTTTAAAATATGCATAACTAGCAATCGCATGTGTTTCATGAGATGTGAACACCGAATGGTATATGTTATTTGTTTTAGAGGTATAATTATTACTTTTGTAGTTGATGTTGATTAGGGGTGTGATTGATTTTGTAAGTGTAGAAATATAGATGGGCCATTTAATTTGAATGTTGTTTCTACCTTTCAAACTTGTTAAAAATTTGTACACGAATACATTTGATACCATTTTCGATAATTAATTTATTTTATAGTTGATGTTGTACGTATTTAATTCGTGTTTATTAGTTGTGCATTGGTTGTTCGGTTGGTGTTTTGTGGGAAAACCATTTATTGTACAGTTGATAATGTGTGTCATTGATAGTTGTAGTGTAGGAATTTAGTTGAAACATTACATTGAAATGTTGTATGTGTACATTTAATTCTATTACAGATTCGTACAATTAAAGTTGCATATCATATTTCAAAACATCAAATAAATGTAGATCTGCGTGCACATAATGAGACATGTATACATTTACAGTATTTATATCATGAATGGTAGCCTTTAGTGGGCAATTTTAGTTTCAATAAACATGATTACATTTGATACCCCTTGAACAACAGTGTCACTTTGGATAGAAGAAGTGTTGAGTATAGTAGTGGTGGAGGTGCTATCAAAGCAGAGGGTAGCTTTTACGACAGGTTGAGTGATAGTAGTGGTGGAGGTGCTATCAAAGCATAGGGTAGCATTTTACGACATGTTTGGTGGAGGTGCTCCAAGTGTTGTTACGTACACCATTTTTGAGTATCTCTCAAATGAAAAAGCAGGTGAAATACGTAGATTTACAAGTGAGGGAACTCTGGAGAAAGCTGTGAATGTCAAACCCTGCCTTTCAGTGGTTCCAATGTCAACGGTTGCTCTATGCAAAGTAAGTCCCTGCCACTTGTGGATAGTTAATCCCAAGCCATTTTAATCGGCAATTGTCTTTGATTCCCTCTTGAAATAGGGGGTATGGGAATATGTAACAGGTTGGAGGGATCCCAACATGGGCCGTTGTATCTATCAAATTTGAAACAACAAATAAAGGTAATGTTGGTGGTTGCATTGATGCGTCGTAGACAATGTCGGTGATTGTTCTTGTGGCACCATTCATGAGGCCTGCGTCAACCCATAGATTTGTAACCAGTGTTACGAAATTGGGCAAGGAAGCTTTGGAAGAGTGTATCAGGGTAATTTGAAAGATAAAGATGTGGCTATAAAGAAACTAAAAGGTAGAGGTAAAGACATCAAGAAATTAGTTGAGAATGAAGTCAACACGATGTTGGGCACCAGTGTTGAGAATGGACCTTAGGGAGGACAAGTGCAGTATCTGAAATGTGGGGTCCTCCCACTGAATCGATTACGTGTTCTGCAACAAGTTCTTGTAGCTTGGTGAGCTTGAAGCCAATTTCTGCAAACAGAGCCCAAAAACTGGTTGAATTCCAACCCAATGGTTTGCAACTTTGTACAGTTCAAGAGAATGGAAAAAACATCTCCCTTCAGATTGTTATTGCCAAACGTCAGTTGTTGTAGGCAACCCAACATTCCCAATTCCTGGGGTACCATTCTGCTTAATTGGTTGTCTTCTATTTGAAGAAAATTAAGCACCGAAATATTTCAATTCAGCTTAATTGGTTGTCTTCTATTGGTTGGTTAATAATACATTCATATTCATGTATGCATCATTACATGATCTCATGATGTTGATAATACGGTGAGATTCATGTATGCCAATTTTAAATGATTATGCTATAGATGCAGTATGGCGCCAGACCAGTGCATACAAAAAAAAAATTATTTTAAACAACAAAGATTAAACCCCAACAGTATCATCCACAAATTCTTAAAGGAACTGTGTAAAGGCGTCTGGAGCATAACTTACAAATCTAGAAAAAGTGTCTGAAACATCAATCTGACTTCTCGTGCTTCCACTTTGTTGTTTTCTTTTATTTCTCGTGATGTATATTCTCTGCGTCACTCTAAATTCCTGAATCTCCTTTTGATCTCCCTTTTTCTGTGTGCGTATACTTTCTTTTCTAGCGTTTGCAATCTATTATTGATCTCCCTTTTTCTATTTTCAGCTCAACCTAATTAAAAACAAAAGCTAAAATTGTTAATTAAAAACAAAAGCTAAAATTGTTAATTATTAGAAACAAAATTATTAAAAATAAAAGTTAAAATTGTTGTTAATTAAAAACAAAAGCTAAAATTGTTAATTATTAGAAACAAAATTATTAAAAATAGTAGAGATTTCTATTTTTAGCTCAACCTAATTAAAAACAAAAGCTAAAATTGTTAATTATTAGAAACAAAATTTATTAAAATTGTTGTTAATTAAAACAAAAGCTAAAATTGTTAATTAAAAATAAAAGCTAAAATTGTTGTTAATTAAAAACAAAAGCTAAAATTGTTAATTATTAGAAACAAAATTATTAAAAATAATAGAGAAAAGCTAAAATAGGGAGGAAAAGCACAAACGTCAAGACGAGCGTCACTCTAAATTCCTGAATCTCCTTTTGATCTCCCTTTTTCTGTGTGCGTATACTTTCTTTTCTAGTGTTTGCAATCTATTATTGATCTCCCTTTTTCTATTTTCAGCTCAGCCTAATTAAAAACAAAAGCTAAAATTGTTAATTAAAAATAAAAACTAAAATTGTTAATTATTAGAAACAAAATTATTAAAAATAATAGAAAAAAGCTAAAATAGGGAGGAAAAGCACAAACGTCAAGACGGCCGTCAAACTGTCAAATTTAACACAGTCATAGAAACATCCGCAGTGCCTTTCCCATAGGGGAATGCCTTCGGCGTATAATAATTCTAGGATTATTTATTTCTTGGCCATGCCTATATAACATAACTCATTAATGGAAGAATTAGAACTTGCCAATGCGAAACAAATGGCATTCCACCCTAGAATATTGGGTATTGAGGCTACTACCAATGCATGTGTAAAGTAAATAAAAATCTCCAAAAAGATTAGAATTCATGCAAAAGGCCTCGACCACATCTATTAGATTGAAAGGAATAAACTAGCAATCACATGTGCACAATGCAATGTGAATGCCGAACGATATATGTTATTTGATTTAGAGGGATAGTTATTAGTTTTGTAGTTGATGTTGATAAGGGGCGTGATTGATTTTGTAAGTGTAGAAATATAGATGAAGCATTACATTTAAAGGTTCTATCTCTACATTTCAATTTTTTTACAAATTCGTACATATACATTTGTAAATCTTATATCATGAGTGGTAGCATTTTGCAAACTATTTTATTTGAACTAAACATGAATACATGAAAACTTCGAACATTTGATTTTATATCATGAGTGGTAGTCTTTTGTGGCCAAGTATTTTGGCATTAAACATGAATACATTTATACATTTGATACTACTTTGGATACAAGAAGTTTGAGTAAGGTAGTAGTGGAGGTGCTATCGAGTAGAGGCTAGTATTTACGATGGGTTGATTTTGTTGAGTGATATTAGTCTCGAATGCTTTGGTTAATGACGAATTGACTTGGGAAGTCTATATGGAGTAGCCATGTGGATATGCAAAAGAGAGCAGAAAGCATCTAATGTACTGACCTCAAAGAGGTGTTGTATAGATTGAAGTGTGCTCCCATAACCTGGTATGCTATGATTGATGACTATTTCTTGTAGAATGGGTTTCAAAAGTCTTCAAAAAATTCAAATTTGTTTTTTTTTAATTTATGTTAAAAAATAATGATAAACAATAGGCCTTGTTGAGGCCAAATGCGAGACTCGCGAGTCTTGACACAACACTCGTTGAGTCTGCCAAATTTTCCTCAAGCATTTGCACAATGTTTCATAAAGTTTGTGGATGTGAAATTGAGGGCATGTATTTCTGGATGCCTAGAGAATTTCTTCCTTGAGTTTTAATTCAAGGAAGAACATAGCAACAACAACCACTTTTTCAGCTCACAACCCAAGGAAATACATTCATAAAAACTTGATCAAATTTAAAGCCAGATGCAATACACCACAATGGTTGTTCACAGATTGAATACTGCTCCTAAAAATGAAGCATCCTTGCAATCAGAATCTTGTAGATCATGGTGGCTCTCGTAGAAGCAGTGGGGACTTGTTGTCACTCTTTTCAGATGATGCAAGAGTGTCCGAAGTCATCAATTATGTTGTGATGGATGTCTGCACCCTGTTCTAAAGCTCCCATTTTGGCACAGATGGGAGGATGCTGACAAAGGTTGTGGAGTATGGAGTTATAGTTGACAATTGCATTTACTTAAAATCTTCAACAACCTTTTCAAAAGCCCATTTTGTACATATCTTGCAATCATCGCATTCCATGAGACCACATATCTTTGACACATTTTGTCTAACACTTCATGGGCATCGTGTCTGCTTCCACATTTTGCATACATATCTATCAGGGCATTTGCAACTATAATATTTGACAGAAAACCACTTTTCATTATGCTTTGATGGACGTCCATAGCTTGTTCTACAACTCCTATTTTAGCACAGACAGGGAGGATGCTGACAAAAGTTGTGGAGCTTGGCTTGAAACCTGCCGATTGCATTCGTTTAAATGTTTTCAAAGCCTCTTCAACAAACCCATTTTGTGCATATCTTGCAATCATTGCAGTACATGAAATCACATCTCTTTGAGACATTTTGTTAATACACATAAATATTTCTCGCCTAGATACTACAAATACCTAAGATGTACTTCAAATCAAGTATGAGCACGACACACACCAAAACTCTCCCTAAAAATTAACTTATGAGTTTTGGTAAAAGATGATAAAATATTATGCTCATAAACATGGGTTGTAGAAATAAATATTGGTGAGGTGTACCCATTTACAAAGAAAAAGCAAATGAATAATGAAGTTGTTGAATTAGATCACTAAAGGTTGAAGAATAAATCAAATCACATGAGTTGAATGAATGCACGAATCAAACAAACTAAAAGAAAGAGTGACATTGTAAATTCACCAAGATAGCTCTATATAAGGATACCCACAATCACTCAAGAAGTGTCTACAGAACAAAAATGTATGCCATAAGTGTGAATAGATTACTGAAAAACTACACAAGTGAAATAAATCCACTAATTGAACATACTAGAAGATTGAACATATTTATGTTTATTATGTTGTTGACGCTCCTTGTTAATGCTTCCACATTTTGCATACATATCTACCAGGGCACTTGCAAATGCAACATCTCACAAGAAACCCCTTTCAATTATTTTTTGATGGATGTCCATGCCATGTTCTACAGAACCCATTTTGGCACACACTGGGAGGCTGCTGGAAAAGGTAGTGGAATTTGGCTTGATTCCTGCCAATTGCATTTGTTTAAAAGTTTTGAATGCCTTTTCAACAAACCCATTGTGTGCATAACTTACAGTCATTGCGGTCCATGTGACTACATTTCTTTCAGGCATTTTGTCAAACAGTTCACGTGCCTGTATACTTCCACATTTTGCATACATATCTACTAGGGCACTCGCAACTGCAACATCTGACAAAAATCCCTTCTCCACTGTACTTTTGTGGATATCTATACCCTGTTTCAAATCACCTATTTTGGCACAGGCTAGGAGTATGCCAGAAAAGGTGAACTGATCAGGTTCAAACCTTGTTGGTTGCATTTGGTGAAACAATGTCAATGCTTGGTGAGGATGCCCGTGTCTTGTGTAAAATGCAATTATGATATTCCATGAGATGAGGTCTCGTTCAGTCATTTGGTCAAACACTTGGCGAACACCTGCTAAACTTCCACACTTTTCATACATGAGTATAACAGTATTTTGTAATATTTTATTTGTGGCAAACTTAAATTCCCTCTGATTGGTATATGAGTGAATTTGCTTACCATCTGAAAGGGTTTTCTTGGAAATGCAGGTAAACAGAATGTGTAACGCCTCTTTCAACAGATCACCTCTACATAGTATTGTTAGACTGAGATTGAGATCTGAAGCGGATGGCATTGGAAATGTGCATTGTTTGTCAGTCTACTTCTACCACAATGACATTGTCATCATTTTCATACTCAAAATTAGTTTTATTGATGTTTATTAATTATTTTTGTGAATTACAAAGAGCTAAAGAAGTGGATGTTGACAAAGAGATGCAGTGAACGAGCCCTGTTGTAGAAAAAGGTGAACTGATCAGGTTCAAACCTTGTTGGTTGCATTTGGTGAAACAATGTCAATGCTTGGTGAGGATGCCCATGTCTTGTGTAAAATGCAATTATGATATTCCATGAGACGAGGTCTCGTTCAATCATTTGGTCAAACACTTGGCGAACACCTGCTAAACTTCCACACTTTTCATACATGAGTATAACAATGATTTTGTAATAGTTTATTTGTGGCAAACTTAAATTCCCTCTGATTGCTATACGAGTGAATTTGCTTACCATCTGAAAGGGTTTTCTTGGAAATGCAGGTAAACAGAATGTGTAACGCCTCTTTCAACAGATCACCTCTACATAGTATTGTTAGACTAAGATTGAGATCTGAAGCGGATGGCATTGGAAATGTGCATTGTTTGTCAGTCTACTTCTACCACAATGACATTGTCATCATTTTCATACTCAAAATTAGTTTTATTGGTGTTTATTAATTATTTGTGTGAATTACAAAGAGCCAAAGAAGTGGATGTTGACAAAGAGATGCAGCGAACGAGCCCTGTTGTAGAAAAAAGAGATCTACTCGGGGTGTGATACAATTTGATCAAATAGTAAATCAGAATCCAGTTGATGAAGAAATGGCAGGAACAAAGCCTTGTTATGCTACAAGAGTGTCTGAAGTCATCATTGAAATCCTCCAGTAGCACTTGATAACAAATGTTTCTTCAGATCCTTGAATTCCAGGGAGCAAACACACTCACCAGTGTCTGCAAATTCTTAAGCTTTTTATAGCACACACCCACTATGACTCTCTCGAGCCCATAAAAGCCCGTCCCACAAAAAATTCAATCCCTTTGACTATGGTCAATAGTAATGTCAAACCCATCTTCCCACGAAAAATTCTTCACATTGGAAAACTTGATCTAGTAATAATAGAAATGAAAGACTTCACTCTACGGAGTTCCGAGGCTCCCAAACAATGGCGTCGGGAAAAAATTCTCAAGCCCTTTTTCACCGGAAAATGCCATCTCCATGTCAAATATTTTCTTAAATAAGTCCCCGTACACCTTAAAAAATCCATCGCCGCAATGCCCTAAGCCTGCGTAAGCTTTAGTTGTGCAATACGACCACAGATTAGCATCCACGCTAAAATCAGTGCGAATGCGGGTACGAAATCCATGTGTTAGAAAAACAGGAAGAATTATAGCAGGAAGTGGATGAATCGGATGAAAGATCGGTGTAAATCATAAAAAATAGGTAAAAGCCCGTCGAATTTAATCATTTTGAAAAAACATCCAAACAACTATCAAGACGTCAAATTTAGCATCGCAATGAAAACATTGGTGATAAAACATATAAATAAAACTATACCTAACACCATACGGTGTGGGGTATTATCTCAGTAACTTCCCCGAATTGTACATGGCCATATTCACATACTATCATACATGACCACTAAATCCCCCATAGAGCAAGCAATCATGTGCATCAGAATAAGATAAATACCACATTGCACTTAATTTGTACAATATTAATAATGTGCCTACATCATTTTTATTTTATTTTGTGCAAGAAGTGGAAATGGAATCTAGGATGAACATTTAAACTAAGAAATGGGTATGTGGCTCAAATATTATATATCAATTGATGATCACACACCCATTTTTCATTGTTGTCTGGTGTAGTGCTTGTGCTCCTCCACTTTTCCTGAACAGAAATGGGCCAACCGACATATACATAACTTAATCTAGGATGAACATCTAAACTGGAAATTGTGTATGTGACTCAAATCTTATATCAATTGAAGATCACACAAACCCATTTTAGCTGTTGTCTGGTGTAGTGCTTGTGCTCCACTTTTCCTGAACAGAAGTGGGCGAACCGACATACACATAACTCAATCTAGGATGAACATCTAAACTGAAAATTGGGTATGTGGCTCAAATCTTATATCAATTGAAGATCACACAAACCCATTTTCACTATTGTTTGGTGTAGTGCTTGTGCTCCTCCATTTTTCTTGAACAGAAGTGGGTGAACCAGCATGCACATAACTTAATAATTTCCTATTCTCTTGGACACCATCAAAAGAATTATATGAATTCAGACCTTTTTCAGCACACCCACCATATCCAAACTGTTTAATTTCCTGAAGCTGAGCAGCCACTTCCATCATATTAGGTCTGTCATCTTTTTCAGCAGCAAGGCACCTGAAAGCCAATTCAGCAACCCTGCAAACCATGTCCTTCACCACAGGCTTAACATCAATCTCCAAATTTGGATCCACAAGCTCCTCCAAAACCCCACACTGAATCTTAGATACAACTAAATTAGCAAGCCCAATGTCCCTGTTATTCCTGGTTATATCCACGGCCTTCTTAGCAAAAATCAGCTCAGATAAAACCACCCCAAAGCTGTTGAAATATGAGAAACTTCCAGAGGCACCACTTAGAAAGCCAAAAATCTACCACTTTGGCTCTAAAATTCTGGTCTAACAGGATATTGGAGGACTTCACATCTCTGTGTAAATTTGGGGGTTTTATGGAGAAATGAAGATATGCCAAGGCTTGAGCGGTTTCTAGGGTTGTATTTAGGTGGGTTTCCCATTTATAGAAAATACCATCCACCTTAAGGGGAAGCCACCGAATGCACCTCACATCAATGATTTAAATTGTTATGTATATAACCTTTGATCTCCGGTGATTTTTCAAACCATTGATCTAATGCAAGTGAGGTGCATTAACATGTAGCTCTTTCCCTCCAAGATGAATTAGCCTTATTCAACTTGGGTTGCCTCGAAGAGGCCTATCACTAACAGTAAAAGGCTGAAGAGAAGAACAAGAACATATCCAGTAAAACATTTGCAAATAGAGGACTATGATCAAACAGAGCCCAAGGATGACCCTCTACATATAAATCAAAATATTTAAAGAAACAACGAGATGAGTGTCTGTGAAAGAGGAACCTATCAGAGGAGGCAGAGTATCAAACCCGAGAGGAAGATGATTTGGAAAGGGCTAGTAAAGTCAAAGAAGACCATACACATGTTATAGGCTCGGTTAAGGAGGTCGCAGAGCATTTGATTTCTTTCAGGAAATGACAGAAAGAAAACAATGAATCAAGATATAATATTGGTCAAGGAGAAGAGCAAGTCAGTGAAATGATGTTGGTGCAGAGAAGAATAGTTTTTGGGTGAATAGTTTAACTCGTCTGTCCATTTCATCATGATCCTATTGGAATTAATTACTTCTAATTGATTCTTAAACATGATATTACATAATGATACACTACAAAAATGCCAAAAGCATAGAACATTCATAATTACCCTTATATATAACTTGGAACTTTGGAAGGAACCACAGCTACTACTTCTAACTATGTCAAATCAAATTATACCAGTCTCAAGAAGCCTCTGTTATGTGCTAAAGTGATAATCATAAGCGTTCAATCATGTACTCAAGGTAGCAACTTTCGTACAGAGTATTAAGTGATGGTCTTCAAATATGGAAAAAAGACAGTCAATCAAAAAATACGATAAAAACTGAAAAAATACGGCCTCACTAATATTTCAAGGATTGTTGAAAACCTTGTAAACAATACTGAAAAGTGAATATCCTTTTAGTTGCTGACTATAAAATCTTGGAGATGTTCATAATTTAAATATTTATGGTATAAAATAATAATAAATAACATAAATTTTCCAGATCTTACATTTTAATATTTTACCCCTAAAAATATGAAATTTTATGTACGGTTGAATTGAAAAAATGGAAAAATACGGAAAATCTATAAGATTTTACCGTATTTGATAACTATGGATCATGTATTCAAGTTCGACTATGGTGCATCTCGAACCATTGCTCCATGATGCACCGGTGCATCTGTCCCCAGATCGTCAAGCACCTATTGTTTTGCAAAGTCCAGATACACACAAACAGTTCCAAAGCCATAAACCTGAAGAACATCATATGTGTGATCCACTTTAGGAAAAAATTGTATATCATGTTCTTGTGCATATACCTCAATAACTTCCTTCAAACTTAATTGAGGCACACCCATGGAATTATTCACACGAATCATACATCCTAGGGAAGTTTAGGCATCCTCTTGATCATATGTTACTTCTTAAGTGCCTCAAATTGGCATTGTTCCTTCACCCTAAGATAGCTTAGATTGTCTTTAATCCCTAATCGTCTTGATCTTTTTCCCTAAGGTAGCTCACGGTCTCTCTAACCTCAGGTTTACCCTCTACAGCTTGATCCATCATTTCAAGCCCCAATATTAGCTGACTTTTGATCCTCTCATTAGCTAAAAGCTCAAGGGGAAGATGTCATTTCCACCTCAAAAACCATTTTCTTACTTCATCAAAATCGAGGCCCGAACACAACCAACGATACAAAACATGTTGCCACATTGGGAAAATTCCTACCTCCAACATTGCAACCATATGATGTACATGAATTGCGTGATTCCCAAGCTATAACCCAATAAATTGGTCTAGCTCCTGGTTAGTTGGGTTGATTGTGAAATCCTATAATACCACCATTAATTTAGGTACAAAAAACAAACCATTTGCTGCTCACACAGATCAGCACAAAATACAGTTTTCCAAGGGATTAAAATTACTTATAATGAATTATGTCATATAAAAGCTTCATACCCTACCCCAACAATGGAATCCATGGAAGTAGTAATGGATGGATTGGCACTATCTCACTGCGAGGATGCCAAGAATCTACTTGAACCGACATACACATAACTCAATCTAGTATGAACATCTAAACTAAAAATTGGGTATGTGGCTCAAATCTTATATCAATTGAAGATCACACAAACCCATTTTCATTTTTGTCTGGTGTAGTGCTTGTGCTCCTCCATTTTCCCGAACATAAGTGGGCGAACCAGCATGCACATAACTCAATAATTTCCTATTCTCTTGGACACCATCAAAAGAATTATATGAATTAGGACCTTTTCAAAGACACCCACCATATCCAAACCGCTTAATTTCCTGAAGCTAAGAAGCCACTTCCATCATATTATGTTTGTCATCTTTTTCAACAAAGAGGCACTGAAAGCCAATTCAACAACCCCGCAAACCATGTCCTTCACCACAAAGCTTAACATCAATCTCCAAATTTGGATCCACAAGCTCCTCCAAAACCCCACATTGAATCTTAGATACAACTAAATTAGCAATAGTTATATCCATGGCCTTCTTAGCGAAATCGCTCGAGATAAAACCACCCCAAAGTTGTACACATCACTTTTGTCAGTAAGCCTGTAGCAATTATGATAATCAGGGTCAACATAACCAGGGGTACCCTGAGGGCCTATTGAAATATGAGAAAATTCCAGAGGCACCAGCCTTGAAAACCTAAAATCCGCCACTTTGGCTCTGAAATTTTGGTCTAACAGGATATTGGAGGACTTCACATCTCTGTGTAAAATTGGGGGTTTTATGGAGAAATGAAGATATGCCAAGGCTTGAGCAGTTTCTAGGGCTATATTTAGGCGGGTTTCCCATTTCAATTTTTTTGTTGCTTTAGTTTCTTCGTGCAGATGGTCTGCTAAAGTCCCATTCGAAGCATATTCATAAACTAGAAGCAGTTCTCTGCGATACTGGTAATACCTAATTAAATGAACAAGGTTAGGATGGTTTAAGGAAGAGAGAATTTCTACTTCGTTGGAAAATTGCTAGACCCTTTTGGAATTGTCTTGGAAAAAAAATTTCACTACAGCTAATCGTCTATCCCAGAGTCTACCCAAATACACAGAAGCAAACCCTCCGCCACCTAATTCTCTTTTCACATTGAAGTTGTCAGTCGCGTGTTCGAGTTCTCGGTAGCTGAAAATTTGCAGAGAACCCCGAGGAATGCCTAGTTCACTGTACTTGTTTCTACAACACATAAATAAGGCTATACATGCGGTAGCTTATAAGTAATGCAAATCATAAAAATAGGTAAAATCTGTCGAATTTAATCATTTTGAAAAAACGTCCAAACAGCTATCAAGACGTCAAATTTAACATCACTGCAGAAACGTCCGGAGGTCCTCTACCATAGGGGGAATGCCTTCAACGTAATTAATTGATATGTATCAACTTATATTTTTCCTCCAAATATCATAAGATCCTAAGTACATACCCCTTTTCTTCCAATCTGATCTGAAAGTAGCCCACTGACCATTGCTCCAATCATCGCCCCAACATTGGATAGCGAACCAAATAAAGAAAACTGTGTAAAATGTAGCAACCAATTCATCAACAATGGCAGAATTTGCTCTCAATTCTAGCAAAGGAATAGATCCATACAATGCTCTAGGTAATGCAACATACCTCAGAAATGGTTAGGTCAAGATCACTCATAATGCTACTCTCAGTAGGTGATGAATATCCATTCTGCAACAAGATGACTGATATCACTTTTCTTTGTTTTTTGCTTTCCAAATGGCAATTCAGTACTATTACTATTCTCTTTTTGTTTTGAAATATGTGAGTCATCTAGAATGTTTAAATAACTTGTCCAAGTCTGCTTGAGAGAAGAAAGGGCCCTATAGGATTAGATCTAATTTTTAACAGAAAAATTTTGCTTTCTCGTGATTTGCTTTGTTAAAAAATTAAACTTATTTATCTATTTTATTAACAATGAAAGAAATCAAAATCTTAACATTAAATCTTTTTGGAGCAGATTATAATATGGAGCTAATTTCTAGGAATTCGAAACATAATAAATAACAATGAGGCATTTGTGAGATTTGGACCAAATGTTGCAAACAATTTTTACAACACTTACCTTGAAATAATTTCAACCAAAATAGGAAAATATAATTAGAAAAGTGCCATTTTCCCACATTTTATATGGTACAATTTGTTGTAGGAACAAATCTAACTATTTCTTTTAAATTTCTAGTATTGTAGCATTATATGATAGCTGACATGCTAATTATTTTACCATTCTCCATCCTAGTAATGCTTCAAATTTTGGAGCTATATGTTATTCTCATTGTACACTTTGTTTTCTATAATGAGAAATAGAGAGGTATTTTATTCTCTTGAGTATGACTATAGCACCTAGTTCATACTTCTCCATTTGTCAATACTCTTGACTTTTAATAGCTTATCTAGGTCTGATTATGTTCCTTCCCACTATTCCACCAACAGGGCAATGATCATGCAATATTTGTAAGTGGTACAAACACTCTAGATTGAGCTTCAAGGGTGTATATTAATTTCACTTAGATTCCCTTAGTAGAATTTGTGAAATCGAGGCTAAGACGACCACGATTTAGGTCTAATCAAGTGTATTTCTTGGGGTAGTTAGCGGTTCACACACTGTCAAACTCCATGAACATCTTTCATTGCTTGAAATTGTTACCCTCATCAAGGTCTTAAACCATTAATTTCATTCAAATTCTATCTAATTTCTACTTACCCCGTCCTCTGTGTGTCGATGTACGAGTCTTACGAAATTTGTCTTCAAGATTTCCCTTTTCAACACCATATCAAAGGTTAAATTTGTGGCCAAACATTAAGCACTTGGTCTAGGTAATGCTCTATCGTATAATATAGGTTCAAAATCAAACTCAACCGAGGCTTGTCAACATCCATAAAAAATAATTGAAAGTTTATTTTTGCAGATATCATAGTTGTTAATTCTCAATAAACATATAAGAAAAACGCAGGTACACCAAGCCAATATGAGATCCATTGGTTGAACAAGCTATCCACTAACAAAACTAGGTACTTGCAACTCTGGGAGATTCATTTGCATTTTCTACACATATTACACCCGGTAACATGTTTTTCTCGTTTATCGAGAAACATATTTTTCTATTTTAGATTTATGATGGATGACCCGGAAGAGTCTATTATCTCTCGAAAGTGCACCCTGTAGAGAGATGGTTGTAGGTTTTCTAAGCTTGCACAAATGATCTCTCTCTTTCGTAGATACAATGGAAACACCTCAGGTCTGTGGGTATACCTATTTTGAGGTGAGTCTCTGGTATAAAGGTCGGTTCCTTGTTGGTGTATACTAAACTACTTTCTGGGAGTTTCAGGGTAAAAGATGAATGTAAAATGATTAAAACTAAGGTGATACACCAAATTTGTATGAGGGCTTTGACTGAGTGTATGCACAACTGATCTGGGAAGGATTCTTGATGCACGAACCAATAGTTTTCTGCAGAGTATCTAAGGGAAAAACACTTGATTGTACTGAGGGAGAATCACAACAATACTAATAAGTTAACATGCACATTAAATTTAAGCAGAAAGGATTGAAACTTGTAGTAGGGTAAGGTGGTTGATCAGGGAATTTGCATTCACAAGATTAATATAACATACACAAGACTGCAAAGTAACTTGGAAAGGTAGAAAACACTTCACACTCAGAGGGCAAAAACTGGCAAAATCTGCTTCAGTACTCATATATCCAAAAGTCCTCTAGTTCCTCCTCTTGTGCTTTGCAAAGGCACACAATATATAGCAAAATAAATTTTCCCACCCTTCCTAAAAATAGACTAAGGTTGTACTCGCCCATGCATCCTAATTTTATCCTTTATTTAATAATAAATAAAAGGATAAAATAATACAAACTAGTACAAGAGGCATTAATAGCCTTTGATTACATCTCAGTCAACTGAAGTTGACTATTCTATTTTTAAGAAAGAGAAGGGTGAATAATTTACTAAAAATAAGGTTTCTTGCAAGGCAAGTCTCTCTCCATGGCATGCAACTCTGTCTTCTTCTCCATTCTGTCCTGTTGTGAAGGCATGCAAAAATAAACTTCCTGTATGTGAGCAAAATAATTACAAATATTTGCAATAATACTCATCCTTATATTAATCTGGCTGGGACCACTCTTTCCTCTGATGCTAACACTCATTGTGTTTGCTAGTGATCACATGGATAACATTCGCAAGTTTACTCCAACCTCCTTGGTGTGGGGACCACCTTCACATTACCAAGTTTGGCCACCTTGTGGACTTTAGCATATATAAAAGGGGCGACCATCTTGATTAATAAACATGCTATATATATCCACCACCTTTTGTTTAATTATACATATGTATATATGTGTCGGTCTTTGCATAGTTGGTAGCATGTAGCTTGGATTTCACTTTTTAGGTGATCATTGTGGCATGTACATTCGGATTCGGCTTTGTATTATTTGGAAATGACTATGGTTTTGGACTTTTGACAATCAAACGCAATGATATTGTTTGTGGACATGTGGGCTGGCCCCTTCCCACGATGACTCAACCCTTAGCAAACTTGGTCGGTGGTAATCTTAACTCAAATGGAGTTAGCTTGGATATTTGGAAAGGAACCTGGGCCTTTGATCTGTGTACTTTTGTTTCGACGCTGTCGTTGATCTTTTTACCTGCGGTTAGGGTTTCTGACTTGGATTTGAATGCGGTCGGTGGTGGCTAACTGTGGTTATTCGTTTTGATCTTTGTGCATGGCTTTTGACCTTTGATCTGTGTACTTGTTGAAGCTTGATCATTGATGCTTGATCATTGGTTAGGGTTTGTTAACTCCACTCTCGAGTTGGCTGTAGAAGTAAACTTTGAGCATGATGATCATTTTCATTTCATTTTTAGCTCGCGGGCGAAGCCCTGGCAAATTTTTTCCAGACCGCCATTATTTTGATCTCGAGCTCGGCTTTGGTCTTCTGAACTCGGTTCATTCGTGCTTTTTTTGGTCTGCTCAGCAAGATTTAATGGCCGACATCTCTGTATTTGTGTATTTATGAGGTCTGGAAGTTGAAATGAGCTCGAGTACTGGCATATGATCTCTGTGAATTCGTTGTTGAGGTAGCTACCAAGGTTGTTCCATTTGAACTCTGTAAATATAGCTTTGTTAAGCCTTATACACATATTTTCATCTTTTGTCCTACAATATTTTCCTAAGCAATATTTGGTTGATCTCTTAGTTCAGCCTTTACTTCAAACTCAATTTTGGTTGCTCATTTGGGTCTGCATTTCTGCGTGCTTCGGAGTTCTGCGAAGACTCTGCATGTCTCGAATTTTCCCGGTAAGTGCCATTTTAGAATTTGAATACCATTTCATTTGAGCTATACTTCCATATTTTCCTTCATGGTGAGCCTTCGAGCTCGATTTGTTACCTGAAACTTGCCAATATCCATTTCGAGCATGAAGTTTGTTTCTCTAGTTAGAATGATGACTGGTGTTGTTAAACTTGTAGATCTGTATATTCTAAGAAATGGGTATTTGAAAAGGAACTTAAATAACTGAAACACAATTTTTAGGAATTTCTGTTTTCTTCTTTCTAGCTGGTTGGCCGTCATTGTGACTGTTTTGAGCTTGGGTTTTCTTAATACATTCGGCTTTCGAGATTTTTGAACTGTAGCTTGCTTACACTCTTTCTCGAGATTCATTTTTCTCTGTAGTATGAGGATTTCTACCATTCGGGCTTGATCTCTTCTGTACATGATTGTTACCTCATCTACGGACACTTTGATATTGGAGGCATAATGGTAGTCTGTCTCCTTCTAGCATCCCTGTGTAACTTCGAGATCTCGAGCTTGAAAACTCATTTTGTGACTCGTTGTCTGATTTACAACTTTTGAGGATTTGAGAAGTTTCGTTTCAAACAGTGAGCTATTAATGTTTCTCTGACTTCTTGATACCTGTTGATGGGTTTTTCTGATACACTCAAGATCTATACTTGTCTGATTTCATTGATCTAGTATATATGCAAAATCCCTTGTATTTGACATTCCAGTATTGTTATTCCTCACCCTAGAGTTCTTCCTCTATCCACATTTGATTTCTTTGACTGGAACTTGCTCATTGCAAAAGAAACTATATGAGTATATCTCTTCTTTTAGTTCATTTTTGAAATGCCTATTTGTAACCTGTAGTTGCACTTATACTCTTTGATACCTGTAGTAATTTTGAACAATTCTTGATCTATTTTGATGTAATTATCAGGCATAAGCTTTGATTCGATACTTTGTTTTGTACTGAAATCTTCTTCCATTTGTAGAAAATATCTAAGTTTCAGTTACATTGGTCCATTTCAGCATGTATATGCTTCTTTCTTCTTCGATGTAACATGTATCTGTTCCCGTAGCAACTAAAAATTACCCGTAGCAACTAGTTATCCTTTTGTCCCTTGCAAGTGGCCTTCTGGAAACTATAAATGGCTCATCTGTGTAACACCATTTAGAGGGCATAACCTTTCATTCAGGCATTTTGTTGAAAATGTTGTACTCTTATTTTGCTTAAATAATGTACTTCCCTTTGATGCTTTCTTTGGTTCACTCAAATCTAAAATAATTGACTGTGAAAGTATAGCAATAGTTACATCCTTTCTATCTATGAATATGTAATCTGTACCTACTTTTCTAAAAAATAGGAACAATATCTTAACTGTTTCAGATATTATTTCCAGGTATATACATTGATTCGGATGTTTTATTTCCTTTCTGCAATTGCTTCTCACTTAGATGCTTGCTTTGGAAAATTTGAAATGTTGGTTTTACATGGCGAAGCCCTATCAAAATTTTCCCAGAATCTTCTCTCTCATCCTGTTTCAGCTATTTTCCCTTTTCTATCTAGTCTCAGCTTCTTAAAATCTGATTCTTACTCCTCTACTGAAACTTGAAACAAGTGTCTTCTTTATTTCAATCTCTCCTTTGTACTGTTACTTCTTCCATTTGCAAAACAGTTGCTGAAAACTCAAGTTACATTCTTCTTTCTAGCGAATGTACCTATGATTTGTCAAATTTTCATGGCTGCAACCTGTACCTGCACACTTAGGGAAATAGTTAGGAAATATTTAGGCTTTTTGGCCTCTCTTATGTCCATGTTTTCTTCTTCTCTTTTCACTTTCTTCTTTCTGAGTGATTAAAGCATGCATGCAGTTTTCCCTTCAAGTAGAATACATCTCCTACTTAGGAGAAGATTCATATGCACGAAGTAGGATAGTGTAGGAATATGATTTGATCCCTGAGCTTGTGACTGATGATTGATTTGTTTTCTTTTCAGGTACCATGACTTGAGGATGAAGGAGCTGGCACGGAGATGATCTGCACAAAGAAGAATATACAAGGCAATGATGGGTTCACCCTCATACTCCTCTGCTTTCTCCTTCATGCATGTGTATCTTTCTTTTCAGTAGTTGTACTTTACTTTCCAGTTACATCCCATGGCTTGTATGGGAAACATTTGACTCTCCTTGTGAATAAAACATTGAATTCTGTAAATGAGTTGTATATCTCTTTCTGCATTTCTGCTTTCTGTATGGATTGTATAATGAACTAAACAACTCAATAACATAATTGAATGTCTTAATCGTAAAGGAAAGAACATTGAGTAGAACTTGTAACATTCAGTAACAAACTCTGATTTTCTGAGATCTGCACTTATGTATGTTGTTCCAAAACCTTACACTTCACCTATTCTACAATTGGACATTCTCATCAAGACAACATAACTGTCCTTTGGGGCTTGTGTTCTTTTGCTGAGGATAGTCATGAAATTACAGACTATGTGATCTATTACGTTTTGTAACAGTACACATAGCTACAGATTTCATGTAGTCTTTTAAATAAATCAGCAACAATGACATAATCGATGTGATCTCCCCTAGCTTAGGTATGCTTCACCTATTCTATCCATCGTAACAAAGTTTCGAGTTACCCATTTTTGCACAAGTGCAAAAATTGTCAACAGAGTCTTAGAAGAAATAATTGCCAAGTCGGAGCACATTGTAAGCAATATCAATTTTTTGGCAATATTAATTTGTTGCCGATGATTTTTTTTTCAATTCGTATAGGAGAAAGAAATTGGTAGCCAATCATCATTACGTGTGTACCCTAAGTTTCGACATGTTCATCAAAGCATAACCAAGTCCTAAAAGGCTATCATAAGTTACATCCACCAATGGGGGTGGGATTCACATTGGTTCTAGACAGGTAATGTTATTGTGGGACTTTTTCAACAATCATTCACATCCCCGTTACTATATTTCCCATTTTCTCCTTGAAGAAACAAGTTATAATTCATTTATCCTTGTTTCAGAACCATGTCCTATCAAGATCACTGTGTATAGGTGTCTTAATATTTTATCCGCATAGGTCTTAATCCTTCACCTTCACACAAGATTCATATAATTCTAAACTCAATATCTTGCAAATATGTTTATATATTATTTTTAATGTGTCTACAAACCGCTTGCACTTGCTTACATTGATTGTTTTAGGATAAAAATGCTCTATGGTGCCACTGTTAATTTCGACATCCCATAAAGGAATGTGGGTGGGAATTTGATTGTTTTCCAAACACATTAACAGGATAGGGGCAACACAAATAAGCTTTGGCCAAACTCGTTATTTGTATTTTTTGTATTTTTTTGTTGTCATGTATTTGATGACCACTTTGGTAGGATGTGGAAGAGCCAAACAAGGTTGAGGAGGGTGGTAATGTTGGTCAAGATGAGGAAAAGGATGAGGAAGATGTTAAAAATCTTGCTAACGATGTTGACATTGACATGGATGATGAAGATGATGTTGATTGGCTTCCACATTCCTTGCATTCCGATCCCGAGGAGGAGGTACTGAACCGGTAAGCACACTTCGATATTTTCAAGGATGATTGTGTATTCTAGTTGATTTGATAACATTTGTAAGGCTTCTAACCACGTGATTCCTTCTTTGATGATAGTTTGTTGGTGAGTACAATATTGTCAACATGGGTATTGGTAAATGAGATACCCACAATTATTTGCTTTACCCATGCACCACATTTTTTGATGATGGTATCTGTCCATTTGGGTCACTAGACAAGCTCAACGCTCACCAACATAAGATTCATGGTAGACCACCTATTCCAAGGAGACCTCCGGTCGTCCAAGTAGTGGGAAAAGAAATCCAAGAGGAAGGGCCTACACATTGAAGCAAACACAGACAGAGGTCAATAGACCGGCTTGTAAAAAATCGAGTTTTAGCAAGAGGCATAGACTAGAAGCAACATGGATGGCCAAAGAAAATGTCTCGGAAGTTTCTAAACTGAGTAAGAAATCCTTAAAGGCTATAAATCAACATATGTGTGCATATGATTCGCCTCAAAATATTTTCCGAAGAAGGGAATTGTTAATAAAGAGGCGAGCATATTACCAGAAAATGGAGGAAGAAAGGAGGAGGGTAGAAGGAGGTGATATATGCAACTGCAAACATCAGGTGAGATGCAAACTGTTGAATTTTTACATGTCCTTAAATATAAGGTGATTTTTTAATGACTAACTTAATTTTATCCACAGAAAGCCTCATCGAAACCGATATACCCGATCCAACACCCATTGTAGTGAGGACGACAACCTCACATTGAAGGAGTACCTTTCACGGAAAGGGAATAGGGGTTGTCGTGGGGGAAAAATAAAAACAAAAGTGGGGATGAGATGCTTCAGGTAAGAAAGCTTAATTAATTTTCCCATGCATACTACTAATTTACTTCTAATTAGCACTTACATGGTTTTAATATTGGTTATCGTTACTTATGTAGGGGAATGTTGTGCATGAAGCACCATAGCCAGCGGTTGTTGTAGAGTTGACTGATGACGATGGAAGTAATGGTGATGCACCAATGTCAACAAAGTGATTATTATTCTCAATCCACACAGGACTATTATTTTCATGTCGGTGACAATTTTAAGTTGGATGTCGATGGTTATATGGCTGCCAAAGGACGTATGGTTATATGACCGCCAAAGGACATATTGTCACTACTAATGGTTATATGTTTTGAGTTTTCCATGAAACGTATTTGATTTTTTTTTATTTGCTAGAAGTTTTATGAAGCTATGCACAAGAAATAAAGAAATGTGCATGCCACCAGTGACATATGGGATGTACAAGGGTAGAATGTTATGTGTATGCGTAATAAAGTGAAGATGTGAAATTGACCCCACAGATTAGATGGGAATATTCAAAGGAAAAATATTCATGTGCAAAATTTGGATCAGGGCCAATATGGATAGGTTCAACATGATGATGAATGTAACCCAATGACGTGTTAGGAAGGAGCAAGGATGCCCCCAACATAAGCTGACCAAGAATCACATGATAGAAAGAAGTGGAAGATTGTTTTTGTGAAAGGTTCAAAGGTTCCCTGCATGCACACATGGCAAAAAGGAAATCTTACACACATGGATGTTCTGAATGAAGTATAAGAACAACGTGAATGTGAATGAATGTATCTTAGAAGCCTCGCAATGAAGAAGTGATTAGCCAAAGGCACAAATCATGAGACAAGATACAAACTAGAGTAAGAGTCCTAACAAGGTAAAAATGACACTTGGTAATATATTAATCATGTTTACTCATAGAGATCCAATGTGTGCATGTGGAAATTTTATTACCTCTTGGATGGAAGATTTAATAGACAACAAGTGAAGACATCATAGCCAATGTGTAAGAGTGATTTACTTTCAAAGGTTGATTTGTGAATGTAGGGTGAAAGGTGAGCCATACATTGCTCCATTGTCATCCAGGCATCCATATCCCCAACGAAGATGCATTTGATTCTAATCACAATATTTCTCTACTGCTAGTTAGGCATCCATAACCCCGGTAGAGATTATTGGAAATACCCCAAGAGAGAGTTATATATCAATTTGCTTTTACTTTTAGCATTTTCTTTCAGCTTTGTGCTTTTTGATTTGATTGATTCTTTTGCTTTCTGAAAACTTATTTCAGCTCTCTTGTTTGACAAGGGGTTAAGAACCACTTATGGCTTGATGGAAGGAAATGGAAGTGATTGTGATGATAGCATTGGCTAGTGTCAACAAATATGTCCAAAATTTCTTCGCAACAAGTTTTTAGATGTTGATTGTGATAAGATCTCTAAGAGGTTAGTCGTTCTTTAATTTACCAAGGTGATAAAAGACCAAGGTCAAACGGATACCATAGATATAACTGTCGTAAAATGTGTGCAAATAAGCTAACCAAAATATCACGAAAGGGACGAAAATGGTTGGAAGACTTGCAGAAGAATAACAAGGAAGGGAAGAAAGAACATCCATGTGTATGTAATACCTGATTACAATGTGTGTTTGTTTACCTTTGATTTTTTGAAATGTTTTCTCATTTTATTTTATTTTGTATTTTGTCTTTTTTGAAAGGTGGGACCGACAAGGTCACTTGGCGTGATAATATCCAACAACAATGTTAGTAATTTCCTTGGTAAGGAATATTAGGCATGTTTGTTTATCAAGATTCATATTATCCCCGATCTCAATGATCGTGGTGAGCTCATACTCGATAGATGATTTTGTTTTATTGTGAAACGTAGATTTCACATGCGGGATATTGAGGTACATATCCAAAGGTTTTGCACTTTATGCCATACTTGATGGGTGCGTTGATGTGCATTTTTGAAGCATGTTTGATTATGAACTTTAATATTGTTTAAAGTATTGTGAGCTTTGGAACTCTTGGAATTATTTATCTGAGCCCGATGAAAGAACCATCTTGATTTCTTGTCAACTACTACGTGACTTGTGTGATCCCGAGAAGTGAGAGAAGAAAGTGGACAAATAGAATTGTTGTGAGAAATGACGGTGGGTTTGCCACAATCATTGATAGAAGAACAATATGATGGATGTAAAGGATACATTCTAAGAATTGAAGAGGATGGGCTACTAGGAGGTGTGCCATAGACTGAAGTTAAAGGACTACAAAGATGTGGCCCTAAGATTGAAGATGAAGGACCGCCCCGATAGCGTCCCTAAGATTGAAGATAAGAGGGTTTTAGGACGTGCCCCTAGTATAGACGAAGATGGGCTACCAAGAGGTGAGCCACATATAGATGATACGGGATACTTGGAGGTGGCCCACATATAGAAGAAGATAATGGGCTACCAGGTGGTGACCCAAGGTGAGAAAAAAATGGGCTACCAAAAGGTGAGCCACAAATAGACGATGAAGGGAAACTTGGAAGTGTCACACATATAGAAGTAGATGATGGGCTACCAGGTGGTGACCCAAGGTGAGATTGCGATGGAGGAATCCTGATAGATAAAGAATGATTAGGTAATGAGAAGATAGGATCTTCCTCAATGGTCTTAGGATCTTCCTTAGTATTCCAAAAAAAGGAATCAATTTCTTCTTCCCAATACACAAGCATATCGAAGTCAAGATTAAATCCTTGATTGTAATCCTCTAGGGGAATGTCATCATTTGACTCCAATAATTTCGTGATCATCTCCTCATCTTGAGATGAATCGAATGGTAGGGTTATTTTTCTTCGATCATAGGAGGTTGATTGGATGAATGCGACATGGGAGTCGACTTGGATGATTGATTAGAAGGACTTTGAGTCGGAGAGCTCTTCGACGGAAGAAGGGGTCATTGAGGTGGCGAATAAGGGAGGTCTAGAAAATAAAGGGAGGAATGTTGCTCAAGAACCAAATTAGATGTTTGAGTAGCGAGACTTGGGGCCACATGGATCTTCAAAGGAGGAAGATGTCATTTAGGTGACTAATAAGGGAGTCCTGTGAAGAGAGGGAGGACTACGACTAGAGATTCGAATGATGTGAATAGCTTTGATGAGAATTTTCAGAAGATCGAGGCGAATCTGAAGAATTAAAATAATAGTTTGGATCGGAGTTAGAAGAAGAGTGGGAGGAACCCGAATAATAATTTGGATCATAAGTGTCTATACGTACCCAAAATTGTATGTATTGTATGATCAAAAATTGGTTACGGAAACCCCAATGATGATTCAAATCTTTTCGCAAGCTGTTCGAATCCAAAAAAACTCGTCGAGTATATATTTGCATCCCAAAATGCCTTATCCAGCCTCCGCATGCTTTGTTCTTACCTCGTTTCACTCTTTACTTGCATTTTGGTCTTTAGTGTCAGGACCACTTTGCCTGTGCGGGCAGCGGTCCTCTGCGTGTTTTCGAACTTTTTGACGCTTTTTTCAACGTGAAAGATTCAAGTGGCACTCGCATCCTTCAACCACTCTTGCTTGCATTTATGTTTTAGCTGCCTGGTAAATAGTGATTTCTCTTTGTTTATGATAAAAGAGTTTAATTAAAACTTACCCTCTAGTTTGAAGTTCTTCCATAAGTTTCAATAGGTTTAGATTTTGTATGAATTCTCAACCTCTCAGTTCAAGGATCCTTTCTTCCTTTCTAATTTAGAAATCATTGATCTTCACACTTTCATTTTGCTCCATTGTTATCCTACACAGTCAACTTAGCATAAGATAGTTTTAGTTCTAGATTAGAGTTCATTTGATAGTCTTAGAGTTGTAGGTTGTGTCACAAGAAACAGATCCTAGAATTCTCGGTATATTTGTGTTGTATCCTGCCGCATAAATCCTCTAGGAATCGCATAGTCAAGCTCTGTTCACTTGCACTATCCCTCTCTTACTTGCATTCTATTCAATTTACATCCAAGCTACCACTGTTAGAGTATCTCCTCTTGTTGCCGCTATCACATTCCCACTTTTCTAGATTCACAAGAACACAAAGGAACGAAGAGATCACACTGAGGGGACAAGTCACGACATAACTAGATTTACAACTGCTTCAGTAAAACTCCGGTTTGAACTATCAAATTTTTAGTTACAATATATCAAATAGATTAGCAAATCATTTTATTTCGCTTAAGCTTGCTTTCAATGTTACCAGGGGAAGTGTGGGAATGATAACTTCGAGAAGTCATGATTTATTCCTCACTTCTGAGGTAAGATTGAAGACCTTTCAATTAAATTAGTTAGTTATTTAAATATTTAGGATAAATTCACAAGTGCACATGCAAATAGCTACATCAAGCTAACTTACTTGTTCTAATTATGTTATTAGATTAATTGTTCATTATCTAAATATATTAGAATAGCTGCTCTTTAAATTTCGTTCAAAAATGCATCATTGAAAATACAAAAATAAAAGGAATATAAGCATAGTGTAGATATATCTTTCATAGTTAGTTTACTCACTTTCGTTAAAGTTAGATTATCTCTTGCATGACAATAACTGGACCCAAAGAGCCCAGGGATTACGTATTCGAACCGGTAGTACCTCAGCCAAATCTCTTCACAACATTAACAGATATAGATCAAGGGCTTAGGATTCAGGTCTTTCAAACGACAATAAACCCACAAGAAGTTAGTGAACAATTGAGACAATTGAATATTGAAGATGACAAAGCATACACATTCTAGTCGAGTCAACCCAACTATAGATTGCCTTGATAGGATATCCACATGACCATACAAGAATGTGAAAGAGAACAAATATTTGGTTGTGATCCATTAGTTTTGCAGCCAAATGCAAGAGACCTTCTCATCGACATAAACACATGCTTACGTATCCAATTTTCTAGAACACCCATAAGGTATCCTGAGAAGATCGCACAACTCCTGATATTAAACATAGAAGCTGAAAAGGCTTATGACTATTGGATAGTCAAAATAAGAGATTGATTCTTCACATGACCATAACAAGTCCACAACAACCACAAACTCATGGTTGTGATCCCCAGGTCCCATAACCCAATGGGCCTGCTAGTCAATTAAATATTGACACCAGTTTACGCATGTTGGTATTTAGATCCTCACCACTCCCGCCAGATATCATAACACAATTTTCTACATTAAACATAGAAGCCAATCAAGCTAATATTTTTGGGCTAGACCAAAAAACCACCCATAGTTTCTTATAAATCCACTACACCTCTCACTACCATTTTCCATGACCTTGTCTGAAATATACACGAAGCACCTACAGGTCACTTTCCACGTATCCAAAAGCCAATAGATAGGATCTCGGTAGAGCTCGACATTGATTAGAGCCTCCAAGTAACTATTATATCTAAACGATCCATTACACCAATTCAGGTTAGGAGAGCTTTATTTGCCTTAGATTCGTAGATCACTTTATTGCGTGTTGAGGATATAAGATTTCCCAACTAGTTTGTCTATATCCACATATATTCCATTTCCACCGGCTGTCTCGACACAACCTTGGGAGGTTGGGTACGAAGAAGGGCTACTTGTAGATTTTCATACTCGCATGTCACTTTTCTATCATACAAAATTGGTGAACCTGACGTGAAACAAACTGTTCCCCTTTTATGTTCATTTCTTTCATCCACATTCGCTCTTTCCCATTATTTTGCGGTTATTTATATACCCCCCGAATATGTCGGGATAAAATGCATATGGCAAACCTCTCTCAAGTCTCGAAGCACATTACAGTCAAACAAATAGACAACTGTCACCCTCACTTTCTGCATGGGCTGACAACTATTCAAGCAACTACTTGTCATCACAAACTCCTCAAATAACTAGCTCTAATTATTTGTTCCAAATTGAGGAGCTGGATCATCTCATATAAACACAACAACCAAATCCCTCAGGCTCTAACAATATGATGTTTACTGGAGAATCCATTTCATCTCCTCGGGTTTTGTTCAGACCAAAAATTAGTAGACAGTCAAATCCACTCCCATTTTTGGATAAGGAGTATTTAGTGCGCTATGCTTTGGAAGAAAACAACGCTTCCAAAACATGTACCCACCTATAGGAATTTTGCAAACACAACCCGATACCCACTCCAAGAAAACACCCCCATTCCTCCACCTATGGGAAATACTCTCGGTGAAGCTTAGTAGGGTAATGATCAATTCATAGCAGGGTACCATACCCCTTTACAACCTCAAGGTGTACAACAACCACCATTAAGGAAAAATATTGTGTCTTCACCAATCGAGGTCATCTCAACCTTAGTTGAGAAGGTTAGAGGATTAGAGCTTGCTCAAGAAAATCAAAATTCACATTTCGGGCAAGTAGGAACTCCTAACCCTCCGCATCATCCCAGCCAAGTTGACCTCCTTACAGGAACGGGCACGTTAGGCATGCCTCTTAAACATTCCTATAACTATCTATAGCAAACACCAACTAGAAATGTGTTTTCAAATGTTGCTCCAGTTGAAAGTATGATACCTCTTGGCTTAGCACCAAACAACCCATACTAGAGCAATTCTCCTCCCTACTTGAACATTTATTCAAAATCACCACAGGAGACATGTTCTCCTCTCTGGGATGTTCACTCAACCACAGGGATTTCCTTATGTCCCTGTAAATACATATGCTATGCCATATCAACAACCCATTCCACCTCCACCCCCTCAGCAGGCACCATCGATGGTCGAAACCTATGCGGTAGGAACTTACTCAGAATATTTAAAAGAGCCTCTAGATTTCACCATACGAAGTGTCATGCTTCCAAGACCTCTTCCCGATTTTCCTAAATACAAAGGGGAGGGAGATCCAAATGCACATATCAAGGCCTATGCCACGACCATTCGAGAATTCTCCCTTGGGATGTAGTTATTGCTAAGATATTCCCTAAAACCTTATAGGGTATTTCCCTTGATTGGTATTATAGAATACCTAGAAGCTTGATACACTCATTCAAACAACTTGTGTCAGAATTTATCAAAGCTTTTGACATGAACAAATTGTTAAGAATAGGGATCAAGGAATTCTTACATATTAAACAAGAGCACAATGAATCCACTGCTCATTTTATTCAAAGATGGCGTACAGTCCTCTACTCATTAGCAAGTGCTCCAAACATGGATCAAATGGAACTATGTGACTTATTCCTTCATTCTCTCAATAGAGAGATAAAGGAATAAGTCCAGAAGTTCCCACTAAGAACTTATGATGAAGTACTCAAGAGTTCCCTCTAAATCGATCAAGCGGCAATAGATAGTGGTTGTAAGACATATGGAAAAACGAGAAATTAATCACTCCCAATCAAAACACTATGACCTATCCTAATGCCGGGAATACCAATCAAGGACCCAAGATCCTTAACAAAAACTGTGGGGTTATAATAGATGGAGTAATAGACCAGGTTAAAAGGGAAAATGTCGTAAACGTTTCACCACCCGTTAACAATCAACAAAATAATAACTTTACTCCAACAATCAACGCGGTGGATTTTAATCGTCCATCACGACAACAACAACAACAACAACGACAATGACAAATCTAGACACAAGGTCCAAATCAAAACCCAACTGGATATCAAAATCAAAACCAAAGGTAGTAGCCTCAAAATTTTAAATCTAACAACCAACAACCTAATCAGGGTTTTGGACCACAACAGGTTTCAAATCAACAACCTCGAAACTATAATCCCAACTTATATTGTGGTTTCCACAAGATTCAAGGCCATGATACTAGGACTTGCCACAACTACGATAAATTCATGCAACATTTTCCAAAAGACCAAAGACAACTCTTTGTAGATATGTTCTTAGCAAATTTTGCATTACCCACGCTAAACACTTACACAGGGGAAGTTTCCCCTCAAAATGCACCCCTCAAGATTTTTAATGATTCGCTCCCAAATCAATCTAACAATAACATGTTAGATCCAAGTGGAACGAACAAGGGTGTTATGACAGAAATAACGATCATGAAGCCTCAACTTCATTAAATCCACTAGTTGCACCCCAATTAGGAACTCGACCACAAACCAAGATAGTTGGTCTGTAGAGTTAGATACCGAGCTACATGTAGAAACCATAATAATGACATGAGATTATTCTTCTCACCCAGTTCCAACCTATCCATTAGAACCAGAAAACATTCAACAAACATTGGTAAAATCCATAGGTGCTTACAATCTAATTAATGACCTAACAAAGACCTTCTCTCACATTTCCTTCTTGGATTTATTGAAGAACTCTCCCACCCATAGGGATTCTCTCTTAGAAGCATTAGGTCTTGGTCATCTAATTAACATCACTCCTCCACCGAAAACGCAAGTAAACCATGTAGACTTTGATGTCTACCCTCCAGGGCAGCCAGATAGGGATATTGAGTTTATATTTGATATAAGCAAAATGCCAACAGACGCTGAAATTGCGTGTAGAGCGACCCAGCCTTGCATTTATAGGTATGGGTTTATAATAATTATGTTAAATGTGCAATGATTGATGATGGGGTAGAAGTTAACATAGTCCCATTCATTTTCCTTCAAAAACTAGGATATGGAGAAACAAATTGTTCCACAACACGAAATACGCTAAGAGGTTATGATAGCCTCAAGGCCACTTCAATTGGGACCATAGTTTTACCAGTCACCTTAGGACCCAAGACAGTCCTCACTGAATTTTATATAATAGATCGAAACCATCTATAATATGATCCTCGGTCGACCATGGATACATCGCATGAAGGCAATCCCTTCCACGTTATTATAGGAAATAATATTTTTGCACCTAGGGAAAATATTTGTGGCGCAAGGTGACCCAAAACCATTTGATATACACCTAGCAGATTTGAAGAAGAGACCAGGTGTTCACTCTGAGTTTGAACTCCCAACGAATCAACTTAACAAACCAATCAATTCAAAACCAGAAGAAAATTTGATACCTACAACAGAATTAGAAATTACGAATCTAGTTGAAGGCATTCCAACGACTCAAAAATGAGACTAACGTCATAAAGACGGTATCATTAGGAACTACTGCAAAAATTGTCGAGTTACTAGAGAAAGATCTACCTATTCTCCTACCATTTGATTCCATGGGTATGGGATGTACCCTAGGAATTGGCTCCTTCCAAAGAGACGAAGTTTGTATGGTAGAAGTAACCGAGGCAGAAGAAACAAACACGAGGAATGTCCCAACATCCATTTTTCCAAGCAAATATTAGACTCTCCACTTCGATGGAGCTAGATGTCATTTTGGAGTTGGGGTAGGTGTGATCTTTACTTCTCCCGAGGGAAAGATCCTACCTTTTTCCTTTAAGTTAAACTTTAAATGTACAAACAACGGGGCTAAGTATGAAGCCCTCCTCCTTGGCCTCATCATAGCCAAAAGGATGGGTGTTGATAACATTAGAGTGCTAGGAGACTTGCAATTAGTTACAAACCAAGTCTCTGAGGTATATGAGACTAGAGTTGAACACTTACAACTCTATAAAATGGCGGTATTAGATCTAACCAAAGGATTTGACTTCATATCAATCGAAGCAATCCCACGAGAACAGAACCTTCTCGTGGATTCAATAGCAACCTTAGCTTCCCGTTTCACTCCAAGCAGTGAGTTGGAAAATACAAGTTTCATGGTATCACTTCATACTAAACTCATGTGTGTAAAATACCAACAAACCCGATCATGGCATGTATAGAAGTTGAGAATGAGTTTTCTATCTTGGATCACTTTGACAGCGATAGAGTCACTCTTGGATATCTAAATGCCTATACGGAAGCTACATCTCACTCATCACATAGTAGATTTTTCCCTAATCCTATATTCCTCTTCCTATTTCTAAAATTCCATGATATAATCTCCCTCGCAAAAGAATCTTGATATCTACGAGGTAGAGAATGGAGAAAGTTTGGAACTACCTCTAGCCTTGCCTGAATTTGAAGAAGGCAACGCTTCCTTAATCGAAGAAACAATTGACATAAATATTGGAACGGAGGAAGAACCAAATATTTTGAAGTTAGGATCCTTGTTAACTCCAGAGGAGATAGAAATACATACCTAGATCCTCAAGGAACATCAAAAGGATTTCACATTTAATTACAAAGAAATGACAGGAATTGCACCACATATCATAGTACATAATCTTGTCACCAAACCAGATGCAAAGCCAATTAAAAAAGTCAAGACCAATGAAACCAAAAGTGGCTCTCATGGTGAAAGAAGAAGTAATGAAACTTCTCCAAGTGGGATTCATCAAACCAGTCAACTATTCACAATGGGTATCTAATATCGTCCCTATTCTCAAAAAGAATGGGAAGATACGCATTTGCATAGACTTCCGGGACATTAATAAAGCTTGCCCTAAAGATGACTTCCCATTGCCATCCATTGATGTCATTGTTGATGCAACATTGGATTTGAGATTTTGTCTCTCCTGGATGGATTCTTAGGATATAATCAAATCAAAATATCTGAACAAGATCAAGCCAAGACCACGTTTATAACTCGTTGGGGAACTTATTGTTACACTATCATGCCATTTGGTCTTAAGAATGCTGGTGCTACATACCAACAGGCAATGACATACATATTCCATGACTTTATTCATAAAATTGTGGAATCCTACATGGATGACTTGTTGGCAAAAGCCAAGAAGCGTTGTGATCACCTAGAAGTACTTTGTATCATTCTCTCACGATTGATTGAATATGGTGTCACATTGATCCCAAAGAAATTTGTATTTGGCGTGACAGGAGGCAAGCTTCGGGTTACATTATATCATCATGAGGATTGATGTCGATCCACCAAAATTCAAAGCTATTCTTAAAATGATTCCACCATCGAAAAGTCTAGAATTAGATAATTTCTTGGGAAACTCGGTGCAATTTGAAGGTTCATTCCAGACTTAAGTTTTTCTATTCATCCAATCAACAATTTATTAAAGAAATATTATAACATTGATTGGACAGAAGAATGCAACGAGGCCTTCGAAGCAGTTAAATGCTTCTTGTTGTCTCCTCCCATGCTAATGCCTCCTAGACCAGATCATCCTTTGATCCTGTATTCATGGGCTACTGATGTCTCGCTAGCCTGCATGTTGGCTTAGGAAGATAATGATAAACAAGAACGTGTAGTCTATTTCATTAGCCAGACGTTGCTTGATTATGAAACACATTACACACAGGCAGAAAGAGAATGCCTTGCCATAGTCTTCGTAACGTGAAACATTTAAGACATTACATGTTAAATCAAGAAACAAGGGTCATCGTAAAGACAGATCACTTACGAACATTCCTCACACAAGGATCTTTATCTAAAAAGGCTAGATGATTCATAACCTTAATGGGAGAATTTGAATTAACATTTTTAAATCAGAAATCCGTTAAGGGACAAATCATCACCGACTGGTTAGCTGACAATCCATTAGATGGAGGTGATCTGGTAGATCTAGACTTTCCCGATAAATGCATATACTTTGTCAAAACCAGACCCCCAATCTCTAGATGTCCTTGGTACACTGACATTGTCAGTTTTATCATGGACCATACATACCCATAAGGTGCCACATCACAACAAAGAAGGTGTTTATGCATTATCGCTGCTAAATACATTATTTTAGAACAAGTGCTCTATCGTAAAGCCTTCGATGGAATTCTTTTAAGATGTGTTGATACTAAGAATCCAAAAAGATTCTTTACAAATCCCATGGGGGATATGTGGAGGCCACTTCATGGCCATGCCACTACTTGCAAAATACATCGAATGAGCTATTTCTCGCTTACTTTGGAACATGACGCAAGAGAATTTTTGCGCAAGTGTCATAAATGCCAAGAATTCTCTCACGAGATTCACATACCAAAGACAAGCTCAGTAACTAATCGCAACCCCATGGCCCTTTTCCACGTGGGGCCTAGATTTGATAGGGAAATTCTCTCCCTCGTTAATAGATGGCCATAACTTTATAATCACAATCACATAATATTTTCCCAAATGGGTAGAGGCCATGCCTCTCACCATCGTACCAGGTTCCATAATCCCTAAGTTTATTTTGAATCAAATCATTTGTAGGTACAGTGTCCTACAAGTCATTATCTCAGATAATGGCACATCCTTTAAGAATGATGAGGTCCGTGAGTTATGCAACAAATTCAAGATAAACCATCATACAGCCTCTCTTTACTACCCTCAAGCCAACGGACAAGCCAAAGTGACAAACAAAACATTAAAATCTATTCTCCTCAAAACAGTTAAGGAGAACAAATGAGATTGATATTTAAAATTATACCCGGCCTTGTGGGCCCATCGAACCTCAATAAGAACACCAACAGGGCAACCCCTTTCTCATTAGTATTCGGGGTAGAAGCAGTTCTCCCGCTTGAGGTCGAAATACCCAGTCTCTCGCATCTCATTACAAGGGATTTTGGGAGAAGAAGCCTATAGAGAGGCATGCCTCTCTCAACTAGAAAGCCTTGATGAGGCCAGGTTAAATGTTGAACAACGGCATAGAGCCTATGTTGACCGGATGTGCTGGAAATATAACAAAAAGGTCTACGAACGAGAAATATATGAGGGAGATCTAGTTCTAAGACTAGATAGCCGGATTGATAAGAAAATCGGTGAAGGAAGGAAATTTTGGCCCAAGTGGTTGGGCCCATACCGAGTCATGAAAGACTACGGAAATGGTGCGTATCTCTTGTGTACACTAGAAGGTGAGGAGTTCAATGAAACTGTCAATTCCTTGCATCTTAAACGGTTTTATGCATAGGTCATCAACATCACCATTTGTATATTATATCTACCTACATTACATTAGTCACTTATTTGTTTCATTTTGTTCACTCATTTTGTAAATTTTGTGGTCAAGGAACTTATTCTTAAGAAATTTATTATAGGCTTCTGAAAACATTGGCAAAAGCATTCAAATCATATCTCTTCAATCTTCATAATATCATCAAATGGTTCCAAAATCATTTCATCAATTCGACAGACAAAGTCTTGACAAAAACCATACCAAGGCCTGCATACTTGGTCATACTCATTATTTTCTACTAGGTTAAGTTGTTCTTACCTACGGTCTATTCTAGAAGCTTCTTGGTGTCACATCTATCCTTCTTACATCTCTTTGAAACAAGGATACTCCAAAATCACAAATCAGAAATGTCAAGTTAAAACAAAATACTAAACAAAATAGAATATTTTATTTTTACACACTTCTTTGCCCAACCAACCTTTGGTGATGAGCCCGCATCTCTTACTAGTGATGCGAGGTTGAGAAAGGAAAGAAGTTCCCTTACTCACCTATGTCCTACCTTCGGTGATGAGCCCATGCTTCCTACCAGTAGCATGAGACAGGGTGTAGGGGGTCCATTCACACAAATTAGTGAATATTAATATTTTAAAGCAAAGTATATTAAGTGAAGTTAAGTATCCAAATTCCAAAGAGATCAAATCCTCAAAACCAGATTTTTCAACCAAGTTTCCATCCATGGATCCAAGTCTAGATAAACTGGAAAGCAAGTTGCCTTCTGAACTATGTAGTAATTTCGAGTAAACGTAAGTACGCAAGTCTGAATTTGTTTTCTCGCCAATACCTTGTCTTTCTCTCATCATTTCCATTCATCAAACTCATACGGTTTTCATCTTTCCCAACTCTTGGTGTTGAGCCATCACATCTTACTAGTTGTGTGGAGTTAGGAGTGGGGCAAGTTCATCTCATTATCACTACATATTCATCACATTTTTCGAAAACAAGAAGAAGCAAAAACATTTGCCAAAGAAGCCAAAGTTCAAGACTACAAAGATGTTTACATCATCACATATCAGTATTACAAAAACAAATAAAAGAGAAACATTATGTTCAACATTTGTTATCATTTTTCATCCATTGCATACATTCTGAAAAGCATATAAAAACAAAGATTCTAAAAACATCTAGTGTACACATAGGAAACGAATCACAAAATTCTAGATACAAGAAGATCTAGATCCAAAAAGATATATATATATATATATATATATCATGTTCTACATACAATGCCATCATGCACTAGGCATGGTCAAAATGCTCAATGAGCCTAGAAAATACAAAAACAACCCATATAAACATCTAGCAGAATCACTACAAAAGACCAAATGGCCTCTCAATCCCTGTGGGATCCCTCGAGGGTGCACGATCGCGCCTAGGACTCCTGTTATGACGACGCTCAATGAATCGAGTGCTCATGATCACAGCCACTGGTTGTGGTCTCACTACGAGAACAACTCCACCTCATCAGACACTCAGCAGTCCTATATCCAACTACCTTAGCACAAAGGGAGGTCACTAACTTTGTCACCTTCTAGACAGGGGAAAACACATCAATATGTCGGCCAGTTGTTGAGGGCTCTCCAACATCCGTAGTAAGCTCGGCCCGAGTACTCTCTAAGGGGAGCAACAGGGTGTCCGCACACACTCGGTGAATCAAGTCTCGCCATCCCTCAGCAGTCGCTATAAATAAAAAAGAGAAATAACAAGTTAGAAAATCACCAAAAATAAAGTCAAAAACAAATGAAACAACAAAAGGGAAATATCAACTAAACATTTCTAGCTAAAACAAAATCAAGAAAAGAGTAGTAACTCACTTGGATCTCCAGGCATCCAGGTAGGGTCCCTAGGATCTGCGCCTACTATAGACATTGTTGCGCAGACTGTGGAACCTCCCCCAAATTAGGAAAGAAATGACGTCCTGCCACGGACTCATCATCTCCCTAATGTCCTAAGAAGGAAACTCCTCTAAGATCAAGGTCACCTTCTCTGTGCTCTCCTCTACGCCCTCTCGGCCCTAAGGATATCCTGAGTATCATGCCACTCAGAATCGCTCTCATCCTCCTCGGTCATCCCACCGGTCTCGCCTCCTACTGTCTCCTCCTCTATCTCCCCTCCTATGAACTCCTCGTCCGAGTTCACATCAACGGGCTCATCCTCCCCCACCGAAAGTAGGAGTGGCTCCGATATGAAGTAAAGGTTCTCGAGGAGCACTAGCTTCCCCTCAAGCCCAAACCACCCGCCTAACTGTAATGGGAACTCCGGGAGTAACCATGGTCCAACCTCGGCCTCTAGGACCTCCCCTGGCCTCACGAACAAACTTGTACACTGGCCCCACTGGAGGAAGCATATCGAATAAGGGAGGCCAAACTGCTGAGGTACTCTATCAAACGGGTGAGTCTCCAACCTCCCTATCCTATCTACCAGCTGACTGTGGAATAGCAGAACAATCAGTGTATGTGTCTCCTCTCCCCATAACCCTACCATGGCCTGATAAGGAGTGGCCTCCATGTCTGCAATAGTCAGAGAAGCCACTGGTTGGTGTGGCGTCCTGAGTATAGTCATCCCTGTCCACCTCACTGCCCTGACAGCCCCCAGATCCTCTGCCTATACACCTCTCCCATAGGGAATGATGCACTCATACACCCAACTCATAACTAGAGTAGGGTGACTCAATGATTGCCCCTATAATTTGACCACCCTATATAAATCATGTCAGTAGGTGGTCCCAATAATTTCTGCTCCTAAGCGTAAACACGGCCATGAACCTCAATCAGGCAATCATGGGAGACTAGTAGTCCAAGAGAGTATCCCCTCCTTATCCCCAATCAAACATAAGGCCAGGGGATACCAATAATGGATTTACGGATGGTGGGGATAGGAGTAGCAAATGAATGGAACAGACCTTCACCCCCTTCTTCGAGCCCATGGAGACAACAACATCTCCCATGTAGGTAGCCCACTAAACTATCTAAGACCTGGATACTGTTGTCTTAAGAGATAGCTGCCTCCCAAGAATCGGAACCCCCAGTATGTGATAGACATCCTCCAGGGTGATAGTCCACTCACCCCTAACACCTGGTAACTGGAAGGTATTCCGGTCTGCATCCCAGTATGAAAATAAGTCACACAATATGTGACTAGCAGGCGCAACATGAGGAACCTGTGTGATCCTCCAAATACCGGCCCTCTACAGAGTGTCTCACTGTCTGGGTCAGTGCCTCTAACACTGCTAGGAGCTAATCACACTCCCTCTCTCTACTCCATCTGATATACTCCTCCTTCTGCATCCACCCAAAACAAAGAAAAAGAGTAAGTTAGTAACATAATCCAACTGGAAAAATCATCAAAAACATATAAAAATGTCAAAAATGCAAAAACAATTAAATAATACATCTTTTTTTGCATTCTGTTTAGAACCGCCGCCCGTGCAGCAAGCGGCGCGGCTTCAGAACACTGCTTCTCGAGGTGGCGATCATGTAACCGCCACCTTATGAGGCGGCGGTCCTATAACTGCCACCATCATAGGGCGGTGATCCTGTCCCGAATCGGTGAACGCCCCCAAAGCCCTAAAAACACTTTTAAAAAGCAAAAATACATCGTTTTTGACAAAATAAAGACCTACCCTATGGGTGCCCCCTAGAGACTCATTTAAAACTAACATTTCTAAAAATAATCCCCCAAGACAAAGTTTTCAACATTTCTATATTTTAGGTTTAAAAATGATAAATTGAGAAGAACTAACCTGAGACTTCGCGGGTCGATCTCCTACTCTCGGAGGCATGATCACGATCTCACAATGAATGTTTTGACTATAACCTCGTTAAAAATGGTTACTGTGGGTCCCAGAGCTCAAAAACCACCAAATCGATACGCGCAAATGAATAGTAAAATGAGCTCATTATATATATATATATAATATTCTAATCTTGTTTTGAGTGTTTTTACGCAGAGTTGGAGCGCCGAGAGAGAGGTAAGTTCTTATCCTCACGCAAATGGTAAGTCCTCATTTCATTTTAATTTAGTATTTATTTTATCTATCTACACTTGAGTCCCTTTTTCATTTTGCAGATAGCGGGAATTTGGATGGCAAAATTTTGGCACATAGGGTAGTCAGGTATAGCTTCTAACTCCCCATTTTGGGACCGCCATACTTGGACCCACCATTTTACACCTCTTCATGGCTAAAACGCTTCTCCGAGGGGGCAATATGTATGTACCCAAAATTATATGTACTATACAGTCGGAAATTGGTTACGAAACCCCAATGATGATTTAGATCTCTTCGCAAGGTGTTCGAGAATCTAGAAAAGCTCGCCGAGTATACATTTGTATCCCAAAATGCCTTATCCAGCCTCCGCATGCTTTGTTCGACCTGTTCCTTTCTTTACTTGCATTTCGGTCTTTAGTGTCAAGACCGATCCCCGGATACTGGTGGCGATCTTGTGTGCGTTTTCCGAACTTTCCGATGCTTTCGTCAATGTGAAAAATTCAAGTGGCACTCACATACTTCAACCCTTGCTTGCATTTATGTTTTAGCCACCTAGTAAATAGTGATTTATCTTTGTTTATGATAACAGAGTTCAATTCAAACTTACCCTCTGGTAAATCCAAATTCTATAAATACCAAGCTTGTTTACAAGAAAATGGCCCCTCTCCCTCTATGAATTATTATTCAATGTGTTTTGAAGTTCTTCCATAAGTTTCAATAGGTTTAGATTTTGTATGAATTCTCAACCTCTCAGTTCAAGGCTCCTTTCTTCCTTTCTGATTTAGAAATCATCGATCTTCACACTTTCATTTTGCTCCATTGTTATCCTACACAATCAGCTTAGCATAAGATAGTTTCAGTTCTAGATTAGAGTTCATTTGATAGTCTTAGAGTTGTAGGTTGTTGTTTTGTCACAAGAAATAGATCCTAGAATTCTCGGTATATTTGTGTTGTATCCCTGTAATAAATCCTGCTAGGAATCGCATAGTCAAGCTCTGTTCACTTGCACTATCCCTCTCTTACTTTCATTCTATTCAGTTTACATCCAAGCTACCACTATTTGAGTATCTCCTTCTGTTGCCGCTATCACATTCCCACTTTTTGGATTCACAAGAACACAAAGGAACAAAGAGATCACACTGAGGGGACAAGTCACGACACAACTAGATTTACCACTGTTCTATAAAACTCCAGGTTTGAACTATCAAAGTTTTAGTTACAATATATCAAATAGATTAGCAAATCATTTTATTTCAGTTAAGCTTGCTTTCAGTGTTACCAGGGAAGTTGTGGGGAATGATAGCTTCTGAGAAGCTGTGATTTATTCCTCACTTATGAGGTAAGATTGAAGGCCTTTCGATTAAATTAGTTAGTTATTTAAATATTTAGGATAAATTCACAAGTGCACAGGAAAATAGCTACATCAAGCTAACTTTCTTGTTTTAATTTTGTTATTAGATTAATTGTTCATTATCTAAATATATTAGAATAGCTGCTCTTTAAATTTTGTTCAAAAACACATCATTGAAAATACAAAAAAATAAAAGGAATATAAGCATAGTGTAGATATATCTTTCATAGTTAGTTTACTCACTTTCAGTTAAAGTTCGATTATCTCTTGCATGACAATAACTGGACCCAGAGAGCCCATGGATTACATATTCGAACCGGTAGTACCTCAGCCAAATCTCTTCACAACATTAACGGATATAGATCAAGGACTTAGGGTTCAGGTATTTCAAATGACAATAAACCCACAAGTAGTCAGTGAACAATTGAGACAATTGAATATTGAAGATGACAAAGCATACACATTCTGGTTGAGTCAACCCAACTATAGATTACCTTGATAGGATATCCACATGACCATACAAGAACCCAAAAGAGAACAAATATTTGGTTGTGATCCATTAGTTCTACGCATCCAAATGCAGGAGACCTTCTCATTGATATAGACACAAGCTTACATATACAAGTTTCCAGAACACCCGTAAGGTATTCTGAGAAGATCGCACAACTCTTGATATTAAACATAGAAGATGAAAAGGCTTATGACTATTGGATAGTCGAAATAAGAGATTGATTCTTCACATGACCATAATAGGTCCACAACAACCACAAACTCATGGTTGTGATCCCCAAGTCCCATAACCCTACGGACTGCTTTAGTCAATTAAGTATTGACACCAGTTTACACACGCTAGTTTTTAGATCCTCACCACTCCCACCAGATATCATAATGTAATTTTTTGCATTAAACATAGAAGTTAATCAAGCTAATATTTTATGGGCTAGACCAAGAAACCACCCATAGTTTCTTATAAATCCACTACACCTCTCACTACCATTCTCCATGGCCTTGTCTGGAAATATACACAAAGCACCTACAGGTCACTTTCCATGTATCCAACAGCCAATAGATAGGATCTCGGTAGAGCTCGACATTGATTGGAGCCTCCGAGCAGCTATTATATCTGAATGATCCATTACACCAATTTAGGTTAGGAGAGCTTTCTTTGCCTTAGATTCGCAGATCCCTTTATTGCATGTTGAGGATATAAGATTTCCCAACTAGTTTGTCTATATCCATATATATTCCATTTCCACCCACTGTCTCGGCACGGCCTTGGGAGGTTGAGTACGAATAAGGGCTACTTGTAGATTTTCATACTTACATCTCACTTTTCTATCGTACAATGTCCAAACCATACCACCGACTATGAGATGAAGGTGGGGAACAGGGTACCCGAATGGGCTCTCTAGCATGAAGAACCAAACGAGGTTTAGTTGTGATAGGCATCCTTTGATGGGAATGTTGAAACGTAGGTTCCTTACTATCATAAGTACGTGGAACTGTGTGATAATCAGTCTTTGTTGGCACATGCCTAGACATAGATAGTCCAGGGGATATTACAGGGTTATTGTGTTGACATGTTCAACAGGTGTATCTATACAACAAATGAGAGCATCTAAATTATTCTCCTCTTTAGACACATAATTTTCATTCTTTTCCTTATTATGTTTAGGAAAAATTCTTCATATTGGGGAATTTGTTAAGAGTGTATGAATCCATCTCCACATCACTACTTTTGATTAAGTCTTGGATGTAATGTTGCAATTTCAAACACTTATCTATTTCGTGACCTTTAACGCATGTGTAGAATTGGTAATATTCATTATCTCTAAATCACGATGGTTTAGGCACTTCATCCTCATAAGGCGTAGTTTCAGGATATCTAACCATATTAACCACCTCTAGTTGTTTTAGTATTGACAACATTGAGTCCAAAAGACGAGTGCAAGCACGACGTTTATACTCCGTAGGTGGATCTCCCTTTGCAAGCTTCAAAGGTGTGTGGTTTTGAATGGCTTGTACTCTTTTATTGTCAACTATTCCATCATTAACAAAATTTTTGTTCTTATTAGGAACAAACTTTGGCTTGTCGTTGGTCTTGGAATCATTGTGTTTGTGGGAGAAAGGTTTTAGAGTCCCCCTAGCTAACAATGCCTTTTCAATTTGACTCCCTTTTTCTATTACCTCTTCAAATGTGTTGCCACAATGCATTTGCAAGTGGAACGTAATGTCTGGATGGAGGTTAGGAACAAATATTCCTATCAGCTACTTTTCGGGTATGGAGTAAGGGAATCGACTAGCTAACCCTCTCCATCTTTGTAAAAATGCAGCGAAGTTTTCATTATTTCATTGCTTGGCATTGCAGAGATCTAACATGGTAACGTCATTTTCTATATTGAAAGAGAAGTGTTGCAGGAAAAATATCTGCTAGTTCTGGCCATATTGATATGGATCCCTTAGGGATGTGTACAAACCATTCTAGCATCGTTGCTCCCAAACTTCATGGAAAGAGGCGCATAAGATAATTGTCACTTTGAATGCAACCTCTTGACATGCCATATAAAAATCTTTAGTATGGTCATGAGGGTTACCTTTTCCCTTATACTTGTCAAATTTTGGAAAATCAAAGTGTCTTGGAAAGGTACTTGTAGCATATAAAGATCACAAATGGGTAGGGACATAACTCATCGAATCGATACTTCTTGTTATTATTACCGGTTTGCCCTCTTGTAATGCTTGAAGAGTGTTTTTCATCGTTGACCACTCTTAATTGAAAAGTGGATCTTGCGTGGGTGGCATAGGCCTACATGTAGGATGAAATCTAGGTGTATTCCCACCATTATTTATTGCGAGAATCTCTCCATTAGGATCTCTTCATAAGGATCTCTTTGTGCCTCCCATCAAGGAGTGTTTATTGGGAACTCGTGAAACAAAGCCTTAGGTTTCGCTTTTGGTATAGCTTGTTTCAAAACTTTTGGTTGTTCCTTATGTATATGCGATGCCAAACTTGCCAATTGGTGAGTGAGGGCTTGGACCTATTGTTCTAACGTCACCTCTTTAATAGGTATTTTGTGACAATATTTGTTAGGAGAAGGTTGCGCATGATGAACATGGTCTTCACGATCTTCACAATGAACCCTAACTGTAGGTATGTGATAGTCCCGTTGTTTTCAAAAGGAACCTCCTCATTATTTTTTCGTCCAGAAGTAGAAGGATGACCTGGGTGCAATATTTCATTAACAGTGCGATGAGGGTAGTCTACTTCTTCTTCTCCCTGAACCATGTTGGTGATAAGAGAAGGATCTACTGTGGAAGGTTATTTGGCCCATAGTTCCACAACCCACATAAGAACTTCATGTTTGTTATGAAAAATCTAGTCATCAAAATGGGCGGAATGAAGCTTTGCATCCGCACGAGGATAATCCTCCTCTCCACCACTATGGTCAACCATGAGATTATCCTCTAAAAGAGGGTTGTCACCTCCAAATATATCGGATTCTAACCTTTGTGACCCCATTCTCATAGTAGGCATTACTTAGACTAGAAGGTACAACGTGAAATATTTCCACTAAGGTTTATTAACAATGGACCCTAGTCAAATTTGTGCAGTGTAATGACCCTAAGTCATTAAAAACAATGGTGACTATAAAATAGCCACAAATTCAATAGGTCAATGTGAACCTAAGAACTAAAGAATAATTACCCAAACAAGGTAATGTATGACAAAAGCTTTTCTAGAACACTATAATGATGTATAATACTCAAAAATTATTCACAACAAATAATATATTCCATAAAATTTATCTAGATAGGTTTGAAACCAAATAGTGACAACATAATATCACCAGTTAGGTCAAGTTTGAAACAAACAAGGCCTAAATGATAAGAGAATGTTGATGCGACCTTCTAATAAGATATATTAAAAACCTGTTTCTAAACACTAACAATGTCTAAGTCTTGTAAAATGGATGATAATAATGTGAGCAGCATAACGACACTATTTGGACACATGAACCAAGATTTCAAGAATGCAATATTTTTAGTGTCAAATGATGTTATCAAGATGCTAGTGATGTATCTTAACACTCACAAAACTCAAGATAAAGTTAGGATGTAAAAATATGTCTAAGTATAACAGAATTTCTTTAAGCGTGCAAACAAGGTGTAACTCTATAATATAGAGATTTAAGCCTAATTCCACAATGGAAACAAGACGTAAATATCTCAACTATATGGCTACAATGTGGGCAGCGTGACAACTCAAAAGAAGACAAGGATGAAATCACCTAACTACGATGATAATAAGTCTCAAATATGGGTTTTTGAGAAAAAGGGGCATACTAGATCGTAAGTACGTACCATATACATTTTCATCACTTGTGCTTTGGCATTGTAACCTAGCAGCGCAACTAGAATACAAAAGTGGTGGACACAAGATATATAGCGGTATCAATATATGTTGTTTCATTTTGTCCCTAAAAATGGGTAAAGAAGAAAACAAAGGTGTAGACCAAATGGCGTTGAAATAAACTTGGTGTTATTTTGGCGAGTTTCACCTTGTATTGGGACAAATGAAAACTGGATCAAAATGACACTAAGTAGATTTCATGATGAAATGTCCCATGGTTTCGACTTTAAGAGATTCTTTCCTTGTTCGAAAAACAAGAGTTTTAATTTAACAAAGTTGTCACTTTGTGAGAGCACTCAAGTACACTATCTAAGACAAAAACAATGGCTCCAAGCCGGCAAGCTTCTTAGGTGGTTCTCTCTCTAGGTGGCACAAGATATCTATGGCGAGCTCAATTTACCCAAAAAGTCATATCTTGACTAATTTGGGAGCATCTCGACTTTACTTTGTTAGGTAATAAGGGATAAAATATGCGGAAAAATCCTTGAGAGAATCACAACAATAAAAACTAATATGCAAAAATATTACGATCTCAAATAAAAGTGCAGAATAAAAATAACACAACACAAACAAACAATATTTAACGCGGTTCACCCAATTTGGGATACGTACACCAAGAATCACTTGCTTAGATTTTATTACAAGCCATCGCTCTCTCAATACAATACCCAAATCTGTTTGGAGCTATGCTCAACAAACTCTACAGAATTCACACATGAATTTAGACACATCTGCAATGTTACATAAACCCTACCATATGCACAAAATCACATAAGTAGACAACTACTTTATTAGTTTTACAAAATTGTGGGTATCAAAACCATGGGCCAAAACCGTCCCATAAACCTATAGGTCAAAAATCCCGCCCATATGAAAAAAACATGTTTCCTAGTATATTTGGCACGTTTTTTGAGGCCAAAAACTTTTCTCGGGTGCACCCGAACCAGCGAGACAACTGTGGAAAGTGTACATTACTCTTAGTGTACAATATTCAACATTTTCACACATAAAAACAAGCTCCACAACCTAACATACTTTATCCCCTTCAGTATAATGAGCACCAAAATGCGTTCAGTTATACTTTCACTGGGGTCGTAATACGGATATCTTTGACTCTAATCTTACCAAGGCGTACTAGACAAGTCGCTAATGTGGATCACTTTCCTGTTTCGTTCACAAGGTTCCCTCTTGTGTGAACTACTTTAGGGTTCCTAGGACCACCCTCATTGTTGTAGCTTAAGGCTTATGCCAAAGGGGTTATGTCCTAGTTAAGCGAGACGAGTCATAGCTCTTAACCGAAACCTACAAATCAAGTGTTTTGTATAGTGGTTTATTTTTAATCTTTTGGATTAAGTAATGTGGTTTTGTCCACCTTTGGCAACCTACAAGCACATGTGTAGTTAGAAAAATTGTTTAGGTCCTCCTTTCTTTGACTAGTGTTAGGTCCTTCACAAAATGGTTAGTAGTTTTAAATAGATTCACAATATCATAGGAAAATAGCAATGAAAAATGCTTGTAAATCAACTAACTACCATCAAACTTTGCAAAAACAAGGTTTATTCCCAATTCATCCAAGTGTTTTTAATGAAAAGACTAAAATTGCTTTTGATTCCCAAGATCACACTAGGTGTAAGGGAAGAGCATACACAAATTTTAGCCTTGATTTCTTTGTTAAGTGAAAAATCTCTTAAACTAAAAGATCAAACACATGCAAAAAATGAAGGTTTATTCTCTTAAGCACAAAATGAATGATAATTGTTCCTACTTACTCCCAAGAAGCAAAAAGAATGGTTTAGAGGTGCTTTTGGTTCTCAAGATCACACTAGGTGCAAGAGAAGAGCATACACAACTCTATTCCAAACTCAATCAAAGTATGAAAACACAATCACTCCTTAAACTCTAACCCAATTTGCTCAAAAACCCTTTATCAAACCCTAGGACAATTTTGTTAAGAATATTGCTCTAAAATCAATAATTTGACAAAAACAACATCTAAAACCCTTTAAAACTAATAGGAATCATAAAATTGAAGTTTTGGAATTTTGAAAAAATTTACCTTGATGCACAAGCGCCCATACTAGTGCACAGGTGCTCACAAATCATGCACGCAGTGCCCCTCTCGTTATTTTTCACAAGTCAATGATGCGCATGCGCTTCCAGGTGAGGCACGAGGCTCTCATAGTCATGCACATGCGCCCCTCTGTCATTTTTCACACAATCAATGATGCACAGGCGCTTCCAGTGAGACACAGGCACTCACAATCATGCACATGTACCTTTTTCCTATAGATGGTCAAAAATCCAAGTTTTGAAGCAATTTTTTTGAAAAAGGTCCAATTTTTGGGATTTCTTGGCAATTTTGACAAGGCTTCACCTCCTTATATCCTTGCAAAAAGCAAGAAAACACAACTTCTACCACTAATCTAGTTGAAACAACTTCTAAAAAATGGAAATTGATCTAAAACTTTGAAAATTACTCTAAAACTTTGAAATTAATCTAAAAGCTTGAGAAACTAATCTAAAAATCTTGAAAGTACTCTAGAAAGCTTGAAAGTAAACTAGAAAACTTGAAATTAATCTAGGAAACTTGAAACTAATCTAAAACTTGAAATAAAAACTTTGAAACTAAGTTAAAAAGCTTTAAAAATTAAATGCAATGGTGTATTCTCCCACCAGGCTTACCAAATGAATGCACCCTAAACTTTACAAAGCAAACTACAAAGCTAAACAAGGAGGATAACACCATTGCCACCTAATTAGCTAGGGCTCTAAGTCTAGGAATGTAACATTAAGATAAAAGCTTAAAAGAATGCCTAATTAGTATGGAAACAATGCAAAAACTAACTAAACATGCCTACTAATATGATCAATTGCCTAACATGGGCCTAAATAGACCCAAGGGGCAATCAAATGGTTATGGTTGTCACTCAAACAATGGTGAAATGACCTCTCCAAATGACTTGTTAAGTCACTTTAGATTATTCATCTACTAACCTTGTTGAAGGTTTTAAGTAAGGATTGGACTTGGCTTAGAAATCATATGTATTATATGAGATGCAAATCAAAGCATGGTGTGTGTGTAAAATATAAAGGAATGAGGTGTACTCTTTTTATAGTTTTCCTTTTGGGAGAAACTTGTATTTTGGTACATGTGGGACTAAAAGCCCCAAATTAGATTAGAATTGTTAATCATGATTAGGCCTTGTTAATCACAATTAGTGAATTACCAAGTGATTAAGAGGTATGAAGCCTTAATCAACCGCTTAGGGTCAACTAGGAGGCTAGGATAGGCTTTTGAAACTTGTTAAGACGCGTTGTGGAGGTGAATGGGGTGATTTTGAGTGGTTGGAAGAGGGATTTGAGTTATCTATGGTATATTGATCAAATCAAGGGCAAAATATGCTTAATTAGCTTATAATCGCTAATTATTTGTTTTGAAGAGGATTTTGACTTACGATTCGCCGTAAAGCAGCATCCTGAATGCAAATGGGATTTGGTGATCAACGCGTGCTTGTTCACCACCAAAGTTGCAAAGCGTTAGTTAATTAACAAATAGTACTAATTATAAGGGAATTGGGAAGAATAAGAGTGATTTTCGTGTGTTTTGGCAATAAGATTGCAAAAAGCGAAATTTAGGTGTCTACAAGCTAAAAATTTTAAAGAACACAACTAAAAATATGAAAAACATGTAAACGGTTGTCAAATTCGAAATGTGAGGGACTGTTTCCTGAAAACAAAAACAAACAAACAAAAAACAAAAATATTTATCATACCCTGCTAGAGATTTTTCCTTAACAAAAGGTGTAGCTTATCTTATAACAGGAAAGGACGATTTTTGAGTCACGGTTGAGAATGACATAAATTTAGTGTACGAAAACCATATCCCCTTGAATCAATTTTCTTCACCATTGTTTGTTTAAGTTGATTCTGAAAATTGGAAGCCAAGATTTTAGTTACAGATTGTAATACATTAAAGCTTGAATCTATATTTTGAAAGAACTATGCAAAGAACTCTCCTCTCAGGCTCATTAGGATGGTTATAATAGCCAAGGCTAGAGTTTGCAATTTGGTGGGTCTAATCTAAGTATTTCGCTTTCAAACTTGCAACATATCATGAATGGGATCTAATGTAGGAGATGTCGAAAGAAATTTGTATTTTTAAGGGTGAAATTCAGACTTATGTGAAAAGAGGAGTTAGCGCTAAAAATTTAAGAAATTGTGGTAAGAAATCAAACTTATTTTAGAGCTTTTGGGAAGATCAAACTATTGGTACCAATGAATCCTTGAATACATGAGGTGGGTTTTACGTTTTTTCTATAAAAAAAAATTGCAGTTGGGATTCACTGTGAACGGCGCCAAAACCCTAAACTCTGCAACTTTATTCACTATGGACGGGCCCAATGCATTAGGGTTTTGAAAATCAGTGCTCACCCCATACATTTTTTTCTTCTATTTGTTGTCCATGCCATTTCAAAATATGTCGCCAAAAACAAGGAACAAAGAATAAAACAGGGTTTAGTTCACCAAAAACTGCGAACTTTGAAATATTTAATCGCATAAGCTATAAAGAACAAAATCACAAGGCCCCCAAAACTAATCTTTGTATAAAATTTAAGCATAAACACCCAAAAAAAAATTAATCTTGAATGAAAGCGTGAAAAAAAAATAGCAGAAATTCCTCGTGTTCAAATCCGGAAACGAGCTTCCGCTTGCATGAGGGACGAGCAACAATGAAAGGACGCTTCAGAAATGAAATTCAAAAATGAAACAATGCCGAGAGTCTCATTAATTTGGACTTGACAGTAGGAAGGTGGCGGCGTCCTTTGCCTCCACCCGGCGTCCTTTGCCTCCACCCAGCTCACCCTAAACCTGACGACCGATAATTTCTTTCCGATCGATGACAATCCATGTTGGCATGAGATTTTCGGGTAAACACGAGGGATATGCATGGGGCATGTGGGGGGTCATCATCAACATAGGTGGGGGCCCTCCGATTTTGTCGCCAAGAAAGCCACATCCCTGCCTAATACCAAACACTGGGAAAAGAAATAAAAAAGGACAATGCATGGCACAAGGGATCGTATCTTCTGCCACACGTGTCACCGAAAGATTCCCTTTCAAACTCTTCTTTTATTCTGATTGACCATCAACGAAAAGCACAACCGGGAATAGCAGGTCACATTCACTCTCACTGTAACACATGCCTTATTTTCTGTGTGCATATCTGAATGGCAAGAGCATCCTCTGCCTTCACTCAATTTGAACATTCTCCTTGTACAAATAATGATGAAATTTAATTCCTTATCCGAGGGTTTTTAAAAGGAATTAGCAGAGCCTTGCAAAGTTTCGAGGATTCCGAACGCAATAATTTTATGAGAATGGGCAATTCGCAGCTGCTAAGGATTTCCAGGCTTTTGCCCTTTAAATTTATTTTATGACGAGATTTTTTGGGGGGTTTACGTGATATATGGACTGCAAGCCTTAGATTCTATCAGGATGGTTGAGAATTCGATCCTATGCAAGGCGTCTTGATTGAAGCTCTTTCCCGCGGGTTGTTCATTTTAGTCTGTGAAGAAACGCTCGGCATCTTCAAATTTAAGTTTTAAGTTTTGGTCCTTTGAAGCAGATTTAAGTATTATGCTCTTAATTTAAATTTTTTGGACGCATCTATAAATTTAATCTGCGAAGAAACGCATGCTACCATCGCATTCAATATATTGCGCAATCTAGCTATCAGGCGTTTTAAGGGTTTTATTACCTAAGATGTTCTACAGCTTGAATTTCATGTTTGCGCAATGTTTAATGGCGAATTTCATGATTTATCAATAAATTATACCCTTTCTAAAGAACTACCCCGATCATACATCGCGGAATTGAATACTCCAGATTTTAAAGGGTTTTAGTGTTTTGCATTTGCTGTTTCATGTTCGGCTTTAGATAATGTTATCTGCCATGTTTTTGGGCGCAAAAGTAAACAGAAATACAGGAAACTTTCGAGTCCCGAATGTGACACCTCACCTCGTATTTCACCCAGATTTGTGATGGGCAATTTTTTTCACACATGTTCTCTCGCACGGAAATCCATTACGCAGAAGGGAATTTTGTCATAAAATTATTAACAAGGAAATGAACGTTTTATTCAACTACATGCTTTGAGCACAGGCTTATAAGATGGGCATTATTTTTACTAATATCCCATTAAACAACTCCGCCATAACCATAATACTATCCATCCTAATAAAATTATTTTACTAATTTCTAAAAAGAGGTCAAAATATACATTCAATTTTTTATTTTTAAAAAGAAATCGTGTGCCTTTTTAAAATTTTCATGCTCAATCAATCAAAAAAAAAAAAAAAAAAAAATCATTTATCTTTTAAAAGTGCAATTGACACTCCCTAAATAAGTGGTTTTTAATAATAAAAAAAACCGTATGTTTGTTTGTTTGTTTTTCTTTTGATCTTTAAAAAATGTAATTGATGCTTCCATGTAAAGTTGGAGATCTTTCGAGTAGGGCATGAACATCCATGGAAGCATAATAAAAGTATATTTTTGGCAAACATAGTTACAAGTGCTCTAGCAGAGACATATGTACGTGTCGATTGTCACAAAGGCAACCAAGTTTATCTTCAAGATGTATGTGTCGATTGGCACAATGCAACCAAATTTATCTTCAAGATTATTACAAGACAAAATGGTGTCAGAGATGCAAATAGGCTCCATCCTTTAAAAAAGAACAATTTTCTTGTTGATATTATTGGTAATGCTATGTAAACCAATTAGTGCACATCGGGTTGGCACTATAACAAGGTGTGTCATATGATGACACTTACAAAGGACGTAGAAGTGACCGGTTTTGTTTCCAATTCTCTTAAAAAAAATGTTTCGACATCTGTGATGCGCTATTGATATTGAGCTACTTTTAGGAAAAATTTGCAATAGGGTATATTGAAAATGCCTTAGAACCTTTATGAAAATGCATCCAATAGATATAAAGCTAGACTCAACCTTTGTTAGCATCCTCCCAGCCTTTGCCAAAAAGAGATTTAGAACATGACATGAACATCCCTTTTGGTGCAATTTGTAGCTCATGCGCAATTGCTAGTTTCTAACTATTGTCGGAGAATAGTGCCACTTTTTCTTTATATTACACCCTACGTATATTTTATTTTATTTTAGCTAAAAATAATATTATAATGACTTTTTAAAATCAATATAATATTGTTTACTTTAAAATAATTTAATGCTAATTATTTTAAAACAATAAATTGTTATTTATTCTTAAACAATTCAACAATTCAATGTTAGGGCGGGGGTTAGTCCCATTATGACTCTTATTATTTCCATCTTTCGACAAATAAGAAGTTATTTTTATTTTTTAATGTTAATTTTCAAATGACTTCAAATCTACACATGCATATTTTTATCCAAAAAGCTTAAATATATATTTATCTAGTTTATGATTGGATACCAAATTTCATCCCTTTTTCCTACCTTCACGTCAATCAAGATGCCATGATGTCTTCATATTTATTGTGGTTGTCATTTCATCTTTTCACTTTCCCTAAGTCAAAAGCCACGTCAATCACTTTAAAACAATTTAATGTTGATCACTTGAAAATAATCTAATGTTAATTATTATAAAACAAGTCAATGCTAATTACTTTAAAAACAATCCAACAATTCAATGGTAAGGCAGGGACTAGTCACATTGTGTCTCTTGTTTTCTCAACACTTTTCACTCAACATTATAATAAAGGTTAACTTTACATATATTTCTCAATCAATAAAATGTGTCAAGAAACACATTAGTGAATGTATACTTAGAAGCGAGACTATGCTCATAAAAATGACTCACAAGTTTCTTGAACTGAACCTATAAGCTTGTTTTCTAGAAGCTTGATTACATCTTCAATGATATAGTATTCAAAACTTATTGATCGTTTGATAAATTTTTCACACAATTGAGAATGTCGAGATCAATCTTTTAGAGGCTAACATGCACAAAAATGGGGTAATTTCCCTTAGCTCCAATGGAGCATAATTTCAACCAAATGAAAAATTTGAGGCCAAAATAGGTGATAATACTTTTGAATCTAAGCCCGAGGCCAAGAGCATGATAAATGTAGTAAAACAACCAAGCAATAATAGGCGAGTCTTGCCACAAAATAATAGCACATAAGTAGTTAACGTGGTTAAGTGAAAGTCCACATAAAGTGCTACAATTATATCTTGAATGTGACATGATTACTTTACCTCTTATTCAAGAGTTCAATCCATCAATGCCTTTTCCTAAGAACTATGATGCCAATACGTATAACTTTGATTATCATAGATTCGAGTGTACATTCTTCCAAAAATGCATAGCCTTAAAATATAAGATCCAAGACCTTATAGACACAAAATCTATGCACATGGGTACATTTCTAGGTCCTAGAGCATACTAATATATACATGATTCCTAAGCAAGAAAACTAGTAATTAACAATGTCTTTTGGGTCTTTTGTTTTGTCTCTTATACTTTTATTGACCTTACACACCCTAAAACCTTGTCGGTATTTGATTGATTTATATTTTATGACCTCAAACACTAGCGCCCAGTTAGAACACTAACGCCCAAGCGCTCCTGACCCTTTCTCCCCTTTTCTCACTCTTTTGGGTCTCTTTTACTTCTTGGGCATCTTTTATACTTTTGGGTCGGCCTTCCAATTGTCAATTACAAAATTCAAACAAGGGAATCATATATATACATAGTTATAGCTCTCAAATAAGGGGCCAAGCACTAGCATTATCTACTATCACCTAAGCTTGCATCCAAAGGCACAAGAGCATTACAAAGCATCCATCTAGCACATTCATACAAGGGACAAGGGTTGCATCACTCTGCATACACATCATATGAGAGGAAGTCTATTATATTCCATCTCACACATTTTATTATTTTTTTTATTCTATGTAACTTGCACAAGGGCATCTTAGGGCATCATTACACACACTTACACATAGAACTACATGGATTCTGAAATGTAGTGCAATGTTCGGTACTAAGTTCACTCTTGAGTTCTTACTGGGGATCAATCCGACTCTAAATTTTGCATCTTTATTTTTAGATTTGATGTGGTTTGTGGGCATGTGTAGCTAGGTATCTATTTTTCAAGTTATAGGTGTGAACAGTGACATTGGAACAAATCTAGAGCGAAAAATAGAAATCGACAGTGAAGCTCCTCCTGCAAAGAAAATATCAAAATTTTGAGTATTTGGGTGGACACTAGCACCTAGAAATTCACTAGCACTTGGGTGCTTCGTCCTCCTATGGACTCTTCTCGTCCTACGCATTTCTAGGTCTCATAACCTCCATTGAACCTTGATGACACAACTTCTAGTTTGCTCTAGCTATTCACCTATCAAGATCATCGCTCTAGCTATTCACCTATCAAGATCATCTCCAAATTGTGTGAAATTAGCTCTCTCTCTCTCTCTCACGAAATTGGATTTAATTTAATTTATATTAAATCATTTGGTGAACCCCACTCGTGATCAGTCCTTTGGATCCTTATTTTGTACCCTACCTTTTATTTCATGGCTCCTAAGGTTTCTCAAGTATCCTTGCATCAATTACTTCAAATGCACCCACCTTGAAAATATGTTCTTCAAAAATCCCTAGACACTATGTACCTCCCTAGAAATATGTTGCCCGCACAAGTAAGTGCCATTTTTATTGTCTCTCTTCTGACCCTATCAGTCTGATACCACAACCAATCAATCTATTTGCAATTCAATTCAAGATTTACATTGTTTATTTCAAGATAAAATTCAAGCTATGGAAACCACGATTACATCTATTAAAGCTAAAATAAAACATTTGAAGGATGTTTTGCATGCCCATGCTAGTTCTTCTTCCACACCTCATCCTAATCCCATGTCTACTACATGTGCTCATATCAATGAAGTTGAAGTCTTGCATCTACCAAAGCACCTCTCAAGTTTGATCTAAATGCTAAGAAACATGATATTCTTCCTAAGCTCCTAAATCACCAGTTGATCAACTTGCCACCTACTAATTACTACCCTCCTTATCGGCTTGCAAAATACCAAGGTCACCCATTTTACAATTATCATAGAATTAATGGACATAATGAAAATGATTGCTATGTTTTAAAATGAATAATTGGCCACCTTAAGCATCATGGTTTTATTTCATTTTCTACACAACATTCTGCTACATTCTCATCTCCAATTGTTAAATCCCATTGGGCTCCCAAATCTGATCCCTCTATGTCTAATGAACATCATGCCATAATCACTAATGTTCCTTCCTTGTAATTCAAGAGCCACCTATCCAACCCAATGTCATACCACATTTAAAAATTCATACCCCATCACCCCCTCCTATAAATTCTTCTACAACGTTACCAATTCCAACTAAGCAACCACCTTTAAAAATATGTACCCCATCACCTCCTCCTATCAAGTCCTCTACAACATTACCAATTCCAACTAAGCAACCACCTTTAAAAATTCATTCCCCATCACCTCCTCCTATCAAGTCCTCTATAGTGTTACCAATTCCAAATAAGCAACCACCAACCAAGCAAGACCAACCAATTCACCCTGTGATATCTAACCTCTTTAAACTTCCTCCTATCAACCCAAAATCCAACCCTGGTCCTACTCTTGCTTCTACCTCTCATTGTGACGACAATATACTTTCTTATGATACATTTCAAACCATGTCACCATCGCAATATATCTCTTGCATCATCACATAGATCTCCATCATTGGCACACTTGGGGGCATTGCACTTTCTCCCCCTTCCATCACTATCAATTGTCTCTAGTATCGCTACTACACTTCACGCTCCATGCTTCATGTCTAAACTTTCTATGCATACTCACTTTGTTGGTACATACATTGTACCATCATATTCCGATGATGCACTCTTGTGCTACGGTTCACACTTGATTGTTGAGGGCATACTTCATCCATAAACCTCACATCATACACACTTCAAGCTTTGTGTTTCATGATATATCCTTTCTAGACTTTACTCTCACTCAACATATTCATTTCCCTATGACGCACTCTTGTGCTACGGTTCACACTTGACTATTGAGGGCATAATTCATCAATGAACCTCCCATCATCTACTCTGGTTACAGGTCATGCTCAATGCTTCACGATACATCTTTCTAGCATCTACTACTCTTTCTCACTTCATGCTTCATGACTATCTTTTCGAGCATCACCACATCGTTGGTTCACATATTTCTTTTTCATTTCCCGATGACACACTCTTGTTCTATAGCTCATTCTTGACTGTTGAGGGAACAATTCTAAATGAACCTCAACACACACACACATTCGTTGGGGGACAACATTGCTCCCACCATCTACACATCTTGCATACCACACCACCACACATATTTGCATATCTTGGTTGCGATTCGTTTTTTATCTTATACTACTTACATGTTGCACTTTGCTTACTATGTTAGTCATATTATTAGTATGTCATTATCTTTATCATCTACACATACATGTTCACTTGGTCTCTGTAAGTGAATGCAGATCTATTATAACTTCTCACACAATGCATGGTGCTTAAGACCGAATCTCTTACCAGTCCCATCGAGGCTCCTAGGGGCATCTACCTTTATTACTCTCACACTCCACATATCATAGGTTCTATTGTCACATTCTTTACTACTTCTCATTACTGTCACTTTACTTTTCATTGTTATACACACGCTTTTACATGCTAGTTTTCTTTCTAACATGTTAATGGGTGCTTCATGTGTAGTATTTTTCTTGTTGGATCAATACGACCATGGTTATTTGTCACTCTTGTTATTTTTTACTATTGTTTGTGAGCTATGCTATATGTCTTGATTGATCATTGTATGCTTTTGGTTTCTTTGGCATTGATTGTCTTGTGACATTGTGAGCAATGTCGCATGTATAAAACCCACTTTTCGTGTTCCATCTTGTCTTCCTATTTTCTTTTTACATTGTCTTCTCTTGTATGCTAGTTATTTTTACCTACTAACACTTTCTACTAACATATCTTGTTTTCATGTGCCTTGGTTTCTACCATGCACATCCCCTACCCCCTGCAAGTATCCACTTTAGATATGCATATCAATATCAGGTCCTCTCCTTTGGACCACATTCTCCTATAGTCATCGCATGCACCCCAAATGAGGGGGGCATATATTGGGTGAACAAATCACCCCTACAACAACTCATATCTTCAATACAACATGGTACGATAAAAAATGGCACAGAACACAAGTTCTAGATTGGCTCATAATCATACTTGGGCCCAAAATACGGAGTAAACACCGCACCCGGACACAGACAAGATATGATAGGCGCTTGTCTCCCCATGAGCGCTAATGTCCTCGGGTAAAAACATTCATTTTCTCGCTTGTTATAGAAATATCCCGATTTGAAACGAGGATGTGGGATTTGGACACGTTCATCTTTACCAATTAAATGATTGAGGATTCTTATCAATTTAGCATATATGAAGGATTACTAGATTCATTTATAAATATTATTTTCTTTCTTTCCCATCATAATTGCTAAACTAGAAGCAATGGGCTACATACCCAAATGGAGGCGAAGTGATCCTTTTGATGAAAAACAGGCCAAGACTGGAAATATTGAATAATGGTGGCTAAAGGAACCCAACTGTAATTAATTTTGGAACACATCCATTCCCAAGAACTTTTGGAAAAGGATAAATGCAAAAATAAGTGATTGTTATCTTCTTCATGATCGTGGCATAAAAAATAAATCATGAGACCTTGTGGTCCCATTATTTGCCTCTCGAACCTACATGAGTATTTTTCCATGAGAAACCAACCAAGTGAATGTGTCGGCCTTTAGAATACACTTTTGTTCTTAAAATTTGTTGTAAAATTCATTTGTTCATGATTTCAAAAGAAGAATTATGTTATACCCATTTTATAGTATATTTTTATCCACCCATTTGAGAGTGTCTAGTTCCTAAGAGTGATAAATTTTGTGAGATCTAAGCACCTCCTCGAATTTTATTTGTAAGTTCCTACATGGAGATGGGATTTTATAAGATTTTTCCACTTAATTGGATGGAGAACCTCAAAAAAAAATTGTCTTCCAATAATATGTTATCTTGTATTATAAATATGGATTTTAAATTTATTTATATCGAGGTCTACATCAAGTGGCAGAAACCATTCCAAGATTCTATCCAAAAATTGACATGAGAGCCATGATTGATTTCCCAAGAGATATGCTTGTGAATGGTAGGCTTATAACTTAGCATGAAGTTCCACATATGGGAACATGTAGCTAGATCCATCGTGGTGGATATCCTCTCTAGTTCCCAAGATCCATGGTACTTGAATTGGATAAGTTTTCACCATTTGGCATTGGGAAACTTGTATAATTTTCAAACCAACTTAACTCATAGGGCTCGATTGTAGACATCTATATTATTAATGTCATCCCTCCGTTCAATTTGGGCAAGTATAACTTGTCTTAATTCATAAAATGTTTCATTTTCAAATCCTCATTCCATTTCCATAAGAAGGTGCACATACATTAATCAACTTGTTTTGGACTCCAATAAGAACTCAAAGAAATGACATCATATAGATTGGGAGGGTGTGTAATATTGACTTTATTATAGTAATTCTTCCTTCCAAAGAGAGTCTTCTTCCCTTCCAAACACCGAGGTATCTTTATAAGGCTTGTATGAGAGGTTTCCAATGAGATGATTTGTCAAAGCATCTTTGAAGAGAGGTGTGCCCAAGTAGATAGAGATCTCATATTGAAACCTAAAGTATTGTTAATTTGGGTTTACAAGTGTGTTGATGTGTTGAAGAAGTAGATGCCTAATTTTGCCTCATCGATGACTGACCATAAGAAGAGGAATAAGAATAAAGGAGTTTCTTAAATTCCTGATATTCACTTATTCTTGTTGTAGACACCTAAATTTGGTAATTAGGTGCTTGATAGTACCAATTTGACTCGTATCCCTTAATTGCAACATGCATACACAAACAAAGCTTAACCGCACTATTTTACTCTCTCTTAAGTCTTGTTAATACTTCCTATTTTCTCACTCTAATACACAATCACCTACATGACTCACCTCAATGCTTATAAACATCCTAAATCTATTGTTATACTTTTTCAATGTTCACTTATTGCATTCTTCATCCTCAAACACTACCATCTAGATCTATCTATAAAACCGCCATGTGGTTTTGTTTATTTTGACAATTTTGTCCTTTAAGGGGAAACATTCATATTTTATTATGTTTACCTTATTTCACCCTCATAATCTTCCTTAATTGAAATTATATCCCATGGAGTGGTAAAAAGTTAGACACTCGTTTACTCAAATAGCATTCTCAACAACTCTAGAAAATACTTATCAAGTCTTATGCAAAGATGCTCAAATCTTCTCTAAATAAAGAGAATACATTAGGAGTAACCTTTATACAATTTTAAAGCACTATAAACTCGCTTAAGAGTAGAACATGCCAAGTAAAGAGAACCTCAAAGTCAAATCAAATGTTATCAATCACTTACACACAAATGGTGCTTCAGGGGTTTCAATTCTAGTAATATCTATCTACAAGCATTCTACTTTATCGTTGCTCTACTCAACACTTGCAAAGGGTACATTCTATCTATATGTATGTCATCGGTTGTTGGTGTTGAGGCGTGAGGGAAAACATAGGGTGACACACTTGATATTTCCATTCACTCTTGCACAAACACTAAGAGAACTACATGAGGTTTTAGCCCTTTATTTGAGAAACCTAGTGCAATGGTTGGTTAGAATCAACAAGGGAATTAGATACCAAGGGAAAGTATAACTCCACCACACTCTAACTTTTTTATATGTTGCCTACTTGAATGTTAGTGTAGGAAACTAGGGTTTTAATCATTATACATGCATGTATAAGGATTTTGGAAGAAGTGAAAGTGTAAAAAGTAGTTAAATATATAGGAAAACTAACCCATATTAACAAAGAAGTGAATAGAAATATGAGACACTGGCATGAATTAGTCCAAAAAGTGCCACACACTAGTTGTTGGATGCGATGCTAATGTTCAATGAGGATTTAAGGCTCTATTTCATAGATAAAGCGTGTTCAACCATGTCCTTGTTTATTTTCTTGTTTCCATATCTATATTAGCCTCTAAAGTAGGAGAAAAGATAAGTGAGCTCATCTTCTTGTACTTTAATGTATTTAGCATGTGCCCTAATTAAATGCAACTTCTTTACATCACATTACATGTACTATCATATATGATTGTGTTGGAACATTTATTTATTAGTCTCATTGAAAAATGCTTTATTCAAGATTCAATCCTAATTAGAGCCCCCACTTAATTATAATCTATGGTAAACGACTTGCTCGTATGAAAAAAATTGTGTGATCGGAACTTATTGGTGGAAGAAAGGCTCTAAATCATTTTTTTCTTTGATACCCAAAATCACTTGATTATTGCGAAGATCGAACAATCGAAAGCAACCCAAAGCCTTCACTTTTATGATGGAAATGAAGAATTAGAGGATATATCCCCTTGCCTTAGACCACCGAGTGGGAAGAAAGGATCTAGTGGGATAACCATTTTCCATAATTCAGAAATTTGGGCTAGAGATGCAGCTAAAAATCTGATTTGTAGAAGAAACCAAAGTGCTCCATAGCTTTCATCAAAAAGTGTCGATCTACGTAATCATGGGATTTGTTAATGTCCAGGTTTGATCACCATCACTTGATTGTGGTTGACACTAAGGAGTAAATTTATGTGTGTGATGATAATGCTCTCGAAGAAACTCACAACCCGTGATATGATTTCTTCCCGTGTGGTCAATTTATTCCCTTTATATGACTTGATATAGGAAGTTTCATTGGAGTTTCTATGATCTATCTATGAATTGTGAAAGAAATTTATATTTCAATCCCTTCTTAGCCATGCCTCCCTCTTTTTTTGCTTCTAGTGTATCTCTTCCCATAGTAAAATCTCCTCGAGAGTTTCTAGAATATAATTTTCTTTCTCGATAGGCATCTTGACTCATTCCATGTTAGAAGACCCCTACACTCCTCATTCAACAATTTCAAATCCTACTCATCTTTCTTTTTCCTTGAAAATATTCTTGAATTGTTTGTGTGTTCCATTCCATCATATGAATCTTCAAATGATCTAACCTCTTTAATAGGATAAACATTTGTATATTTCTACAAATTTTCAATTAGAGTGGGAAGAATTTTTTTCTTAGCCACATTAATTCAAACTTAGAGGGAAATTTCAGAGGAATTGAGTAATAAAAGAGGGTGAGAATGATTGGGTAGTTATCTGAACCAGAATTGGGAGAACCAAGCTCTCGGTTACACTGATTGGCCATCAACAATTCAAGATTGACAAGAAAGTGATCCAATCTTTTTGTGATATTGTTATAGCCAAGCCTACAAGTGGTCTAAGTGTACCAACCTTGATTTGGCTCAATATCAAGAAAGCTCTTGGAATTTACAGTCTTTGAAATCATGATGAGATTGATATTCCACCGGATTCCTCAAATATTGTATGTATTCATGAGGCTAGCATTGAAGTCACCACCGGCCATGAGATTTTTATTCTTGTGTCAGCAAAAATCTATCGCTTTGAGATAATAGTATTTGGCCCATAGATGTTTGTAAGAATGAATTCCATGTCCGAATCAATTGATTTAACTCTACACAAGATCTAGTTAGGATATAATGATAGAGATAGATGTATTTTAACTTCCACGAACCCAAGAGAATCCTATGGCATAAAAACCCTACCATTTTTGCTTTCTAAATTTGTGTTTGTCTTTGTTCTAATTGATAATGAAGTTGTCCATTTTATCCACCATCTCCTTGGTGAACATATCTTCTAATGAGGCTATTTTCACCATGCTCATTTTCCAAATAACCAAGACCCCTTAAGGCACCATTGACATCAATGAAAGTATCATTCCATTTGAACTAGTTTTTCCTCCATACATTTCTTGCATTAATATTCATCATCTTTGTTTCCTAAAAAAAGATATGGTCTTTCTACATAAAGACACAATTCTTAATCAAGTAATATTTTTATGTGAATTTATGCCTCTAAAATTCCATGAGATGATCATCATTGAGAAGAAAAGGGGAATTCCACCCTTTCTTTTCATAGATAAAGAAGAAACTAATCAAATTTTATGTGCCTTTAATCATTCGTGTCATGGTCAACTCAAGTTTAGATTTTTGCCTCTTTTCGCTTTACATCCATAGTTGGACCACTTCAAAGGGGATATAGAAGGATAAATTATTGGTTCTATTGTGTTCTCCATTCCATATTCATCCTCAAAATTATTTACATTGGATATGTTAACCCATTCCTCCATATCTTTGAAGTTCTCCACTTTTTCTAGGCGAAGTATGAATACCAAGTCCACCAAGGTTTTTGCAAAATCTTCGCTTCCTTGAGAAGGGTAGAAGGGGACATTTTCTCAAAGGGGGCTTAGAGAGGGCCTAACCTTGGAGTATTGAGGGATATTTCTATGAGATAAGATTAGAGAATTTGGGGTCATTCCTTTCACATAATTCTTCCGAGGGGCCATTAGGCTTGGGCTACCAAACTTTGTGCCTTAGTTGAAATTGTTATTCATTCAATGTTTCTTAATGTGCCCAAATTAATGACATAGGTAGCATTTGAAAGGGATCTTTTCAATGTTTATCATTTGATCACAAAAATTAAGTGTGATTGAAGTGGTATACTTTTGGGAATAGGCTTAGATAGATTGATGTAGATACATAATCGTGCATACGAAGAAAGATATCCTTTAAGGGTTTTTCAGTTGATTTGTATCACCAAATATAGACTTTCCCCAATCTTTATTATAACCTCTTATTTCTAATACTAGATTAAGAGAGAATATATATGGATCCAAACAAAAGTGGTGTATGTTTGGGAGGTCAAAGCATTAATTTTTAACATCCATGGTTCCGAATATAGTTCTACATCCTCCAAGATCCATGATTTGTTGTTAAGGGATTCTTATTTATGACTTATTTAATAATGTGAGAACGAAAACAACATTTGGGAAGGAATTCGAGGGTTTGATAATCCCCCATATTTCATCGATCATTGCTCGAATACTTTGATGGCTAACCATTTTCCTTAAAAAATTCCAATTAGGGCTCTTTAGCATGGGATGCTTACTTCTTGTTCAATTTATGTCGCAATGTCAACTTTTACTATTGTTCTAATTCTACCTTGTTATTTTAATCTTCCATCTATGTGCTTGTGAAACATGGATCATATGTCACATGAACACTTATGGGAAGCTTTTTCTCTCCTTCACTAGGTTATGATATCAAAGCTTCTATGAGTTTCTCCCGAGATTCACTCTACTCACGACATAAAGAACGGAAGCGTAAACTCATTAAAAACATAAACCAAAGAATAATACATGTGCCAACATGTGTGTGTGTGTATATATGTATATGTGTGTGTATGTATACACATAACAAATAAATATTATGTATACACACATATAAACATATATACATACATGTGTGTGTGTGTGTTTATATATGTGTGTGTACACATACACATATGTTCACACATAGATATGAAAACATAAATAAAATTAAATGAATAAAATTATTTTAATTATGTTTATGATACTCGAAGATCCATGCGACAACAATTTCCACTAGTTGTCACAATCTCTTAAAGATTCACAGCTTCGAGTTGTATCTTTAAGAGAGTTTTTCCTTCTTTTATTGATTTTGTTTAACAACCCCCACCTCTTTTTCATAGCCTCTTTAAAGAGATATACCATATAACCAACTCTTAATGGTTTATTATATTTGAATCGAATTTTCATGTACTTTAGGAATTCAAGGATGAAATGTTTCTTCACTTATATTTCCCATGTTGTGCAAATACCACAAACACTCTCCTCTCACTCTTATTTTGGTGTCATCCATATGGTTGTTTGCATATGAGCTTATGTGAGTTGGTCCTTAATTGAGCTATAAGAATATTTTCCCTTCATTTGATAACCCTTATGCATGTTTTTAAGAATGTCCATAAGTTGGGTTAAACTCTATAATACAATGATGTTTTGTCTTGCTTATTTTCTTTCTCGCACACAATTGTTCTAAACCTTTCATTCACATATTTGTTATTTATTTATTAAGGTTTGGGAATTTATTTAGGATGATATCCCAATTACTCATCCATTTATAGTTTTATTTCATCCACATGTTCTCGAATGAGACTATCTGAACTCTCTCTCTATATCTCACTCTTCAGTCTCTTCTCTCTCTATCTCTCTCTCTATCTTCTCTTGTAGTCTTAGGCAACGTGCTAACTTTCATGTATTCTATTTTTTAAGTAACATAGTTTAGTCAATAAATCACACACTTACTAAGTACATATAGCTTCTAAATATTTCATTTATATGCATGACCTAAGTAAGATAATTACTCATTAATACCCCCTTTTTTACATTGCTTTTCATCTTTATTGCTTGTTGTTCTTGGTTGAAAACTTATAGTTTTTCATACTAGCAGACATCTTGTTCAACTATAATTTGATTGTTTTATCTTTCTCGACATCATGTACAAGACCACACATTAGGGCGGGAGCTCCTATGCACTATTGTCCCCTTTGGGCACATTTGTCCTCTTTACCTTTATTTGTGATCTCATTGAATGATTCTTCTTTCTTGTCTTCTTTTATCACTCTTGGTTGGCCTTTTTCTTGTTAATGACAAAACTTAAGTAAAAGAATCATATATGCATGTCTTATTTAACCTCGTTAGGGGGTATAAACAATCAACATGCACATACTATTACAAGGAGCTAATATTTTCTATTTACTACACTAAGGACTACATTTTGGCACTGTGCACTTCACTGCATAGGAGGGTTTATTTTGAATTCCATACCACACATTTACATTGGGACAAAGTAGTTGTAGCCCACTATCTTCTTGTGTGACTAGCACTAGGGAATCCTAGCTCAAGGGACATTATTTCAATCACACACACACTAGAACTACATTGAGTCTGAAATGTAGTGCATCGCTTGTGACAATCACATTCAGGTGACCACCGAGGTCATTCTCGACTCAAGCATATGCATTATTTATTCATCTAATGTGTGCTTGAGTATTGTGCAGGTAGTTAGGGTTTATTTTACAAGTATAATTGTGCCACAATGAATCTGATGTGATCTACAATGAACAAGGAGTGACACTAAGTGACACAAAAATAAGTAGATCATGATCTATCCCACATACACCATCACCCATATCGACGTCGGACCTAGGTGGCCATGTCTCATTCCATGCACTCTTGTTCTTGATATCGCGCATTCTAGGTTCGCATACGAGCTAATATAGTCCAAAATATACCTTTCCATTATTTTCATCACCCATACCTACAATTACGAATTGTGTCATTCTCTAAACCCTACATATCACTCTCAATTGTACTTCCTTCGCTTGTTCTTGTTTAGTTATTTTTATATTTTATCGATCGGCAGTGTCCTTATCTTAGATTTAATTTTGTTAAATCATTTAGTGAACTCTGCTCCTTACATGCCCATTATCGAGTTATCATGGCTTCCCATACCTTTGATTTCAATGCTTCCCCATTTTATACCTAGGTTCAACTTCATAATCTCCTTGTTAAGTGTGTCCTAGTTGATCATAGATCTAGTCTTAATGTATGCAATCTTTCCTTTCTCCATCAAATAGGAATTTTTGTTACTCATCTCAATCCATCTACTCTTTGTATATGTGGCTTTGATAATACACCTAAGCAAGTATTGGGCATAATCTCTCTTCCCCTTACTATGGGATCTTGCACTCTTGATGTTCTATGTCACGTTATGCCTCATGATGTTCCTTATACTATCCTTTTAGGCCATCCTTGGTTACATACTATGCATACACTTATTTCTACCCATGTCATAGCACACAATGCCCTTGCTACACCTTCTTCCATGGATACTACTATAGTAGATTCCACACCTCATGTTGTTACTCCTTATGATATTCCTCTCATACATGATGCTCATGACATTACCTACATTGTACATCCTTCTCCTCTTGGGATGCACCCTAGTGCTACTTGATTTACATGATCCACTTCCTATTGGCACCAATGTTACTTCTCCTATTATGTCTCACTTTTGATGCCCTTTTATTGATCACATGCCTAGTGCTTCCAATGTTACATCTCCTCGTGCCTTACTTATCACACATTAGAGCTATGTATGATGATTTGATAATTATTCTCAATGCTCTCATTTTCCAAGATCCTATGCATGCTTCATTTACTATAAATACACCCTGTCTTGTTGCATTCATGTGGGAAATCCATTCCCCTCTTTCTACATTTCTATCTATGATCATAGGGTTAATTCATACTAATTTATTGCTTATGATCTTCCCATATTGTACCTATTGCTTTTAATGAGTCTCGTTTCTCTCCCTCTATTGCTCAACGTTGATATTAATGAGCCTCTCCGTCATTACATATGTTACACATATTTTGAATCACATATTGATCCTTATGTTTGCACTTACTCTTTCCACTCTTTCCAACATGCCCAATGTTACACCTATTTTATTTTCTCCTAATGGGTATATTCTTATTGTTTATACACTTCCTACCCGTTCAATTGGGATCTTGAACTCTATAGGGTTTTCCCCTCACTATGTTAACATTACTCTTTGGTACCTCTTATGTTAGTGTTTCCACATGCATTACACAATCCTAGTCCACATAATATGCTACATGCACTATCACATGACACTAGGTCCTTGCTTCATGTTCACATGTGTTCATCTTTTTGCATTTGCAGATCATGGACACATTTTTCCTTGGCTACTCCAGCCATCCCATATTCAGCTTAAAACTACTTTATGTGCATCTTCTCTAATTCATGATTTATCCTTAGCCTTGCCACCTCTTATGGTATCTGGAGCCCTTGTTCCTTTTGTATCACCTTTTACACATCCACCTTAGTTTCCTTCACACATAGATATTACTCATAGGCCTTGTCGTATCTATAGATCACATATCCCACCTCATGAGGGTAGCTATTTACATGCTTCACATGCTCCATCTAGAAATATTTCATGCTCTATTTCTCCACATGCTCGATCTAGACCTATCTCATATACTTGGCCCCATGCACTCTCTCGTGACCATCAAATCCTAGATCATGTTCACATGTGTAGTTATTTTACATTAGTTGATCATGGGCCCTTGCCTAGTACTCTCATTGCATAGATAATTTTGGCATTCACACTTGGGGACATCCTAATTCCCCACACCACCCAATGATGCACTCTTGTTCTTGGTTCATACTTGATTGTTGAGGGTTTCTTCATATGGACCTCACTTTACACACACACACCGGAGAAATCCTTATTCCTCCCTTCTAGCTGGTTTTCTTTTATATATTTGCAATTAAAAAATAAAAACATTAGCTTAGATATTGATTGATACATTCTTCCTTGTTTATACTACTATATGTTGCACCTTTGCTTATCATGTTACTACAGTTCATAGTATGCTTTATCATTTTTCATACACACATGCACATTCACATGGTATCTTGAGGTGAATGTAGGTCACTTATAGGTTGTTACACGATGTATGATGTTTGGCCCTATCCATTACTAGTCCCACTGAGGCTCCTGGGGCATCTACCTTTTTCACTTACTATTAGGTTATGTCATTACAATATTGCAGATTTTTCATTCCTATATTCATATATAACATTTTCACATACTATTTACCTTTCCTAACATGTTAATGGGTGCTTCATGTGTAGCATTTTCCTTGCAAGACTCCTTTCAATCATGGTTGTCATATTTTCTTGTACTTTATTTGTCATTGTTTGCAGGCTATGCCCTATGTTTTCTTGTTTCTTTGTTTGCACAAGCCTTGATGGCTCTAATTGTCTTGTGAAATCTTGAGTGTTGTCTCATGTATGCAACCAGCTACTCATTGTGTTTTTTTTTTTAATTTTCCTATACGTTTTTTTTCCTAGTTACTATTTTTGTGTGCATTTCTTATTTGTCACTAACACTTGTATGCTAACATTTTATAATTGTTTTGTTTGTGTCATGGTAACTACCATGCATAATACCCATTCCCCTTATAGGATTCCTATATCAGATGTGCACATTAGTTTCATCCTTCCTCATTTGGGATTTGTTCACTTTTTTTCATCTCATGCACCCTAAACGAGTGGGGAAAACATTGGGTGAACCTTTTCACCCTCCCAATAGTTACAAGAAGTAGTTCAGAGTCACATAAAACATGAGCAAGACATAAATCAATTACACAAGAGGGCCAAAATGGAATTGGTCAAAATTCACAACCTAGACAGAAGCACCTAGAGCAGAGATAGGAACGGTGGGTGCTACTTTATCCCGCTTTGGCGTTCTTGTCTAGGGGAAAAATAATTACAAGGAAATTTCAGGGAGTTGCACAATTACAATTTTCTCTAGTTTTAGTTCAGCTACATAACCAATTTTAGATTGTAATCAGTTACTAATAGAAACTAACTACTAATTCAGAAAATAAAGCAAGAACTAAATAAAGGAATCACACCTAGGGCATATGCATGGCAATGATATGCCTAATATAGTGTGTCACCTAAGGAAAGTTACAAATCGGGTTTGTGATCATATATAGTGGTACTTATCCGTAGGGAAGCATTAACATGTAGAGGGAAAAATAAACCACTCTCCTAATACACTTTCCCTTAGCGACAACAGGACACCTAAATCGAAGTTTAGCATCAAGATGCTCAAATCCCTAGTTTGGCAACATGACGCCCAAATCCTTAGTATGATCGAATCAAGTTAAGAATTGATCACTCTCAACTCTTCTAACCAGATCCTAAGCATCAAGTCTACAAGCATGAACAAATTTCTATCCCTTTCTCTTTCAACACTCCAAGTGTACTCTAACCCCTTGGTTTAGCTTTTTCAATATGCATTTCCATTTTTACATATTTTCTAAGTTAAAGTTCAATTATATTTACCTAGAGCATTGACTACACTTGTTTTATTTTACAGGTCCTATCCTATCCTAATGAAGGAAAAGCACACAAGCAACCATGAATAAAATCTCAAGCATGCTCCAGAAAGACGACATTCCAAGGAACTACACGAACACATCATTAGTACTCCACACACGCAAAGTTCACCCCTAGGATCCTTATCCTTCCCTCTCCTTAGAGTTTCACGATAAACATTTTTCATTTTTCTATTCGACATGCTACAAAACTCATTCAACATACTACTTGGCATAATATTTCTTCGGCTCTCTAAGGTATGCTCTTATTTTCTACTTTATGCTACTAAATCCTTATTCACTAGCATAAAGTGGGCAAAACGTAGTCATTGAATCTTGCACTTACTATCTACATATAGCCTCTGAATATTTCATTTATATGCATGATTCCTAAGCAAGAGAATTACTCATTAACATCTCTTTACTCTGTTTTGACATTGTTTTTCATCTTTATTGCTTTTTGTTTTTGGTCGAAAACTTACAATTTTTCATACTAGTTGACATCATGTTTAGCTCTCGATTTCACTATTTTATCTTTCTCCGACACCTGTACAGGACCACCCTTTAGGGACATGAGTGCCTAAGAGCTACTATCACCTCTCGGCACCTTTGTCCTCTTTACCTCTTTTTCCGATATTTTAGATTATTCTTCTTTATTTTTTTCTTTTATCACTCTTGGTCGGCCTTTCACTTGTTAATGAAAAAACTTAAGCAAAGAAATCATATATATATCTTATTCAACCTCATTAGGGGGAAAGCATTCAAGGGGCACATACTATCGCAATGAGCTTACATTTTCTATCTACTTCACCGCATATGAGGGTCTTATTTTAAATTCCACACCACACATTTACATTAGGTCAAAGTAGTTATAGCTCGTTATCTTCTTATATGACTAACGAGGGGCATCCTATCTTAAGGGACATTGTTTCGATCAAACACACACATGCACTAGAACTACATTGAGTTTGAAATGTAGTGCAATGCTCGGTGACAATCACATTGGGGTGACCATCGAGGTTATTCTAACTCAAGCATATGTATTATTTATTCATCTGATGTGTTCTTGAGTATTGTGCATGTAGCTAGGGTTTATTTTTTAAGTACAGTGTGAAATAGTGAATTTGATGCGATCTACAACAAATAAGGAGTGACACTAAGTGACATAGAAAGAACTAAATCCTGAACCATACCGCATACACCAACACTCAAATCAAATGCAAACACTGAGCGCCTCGTCCCATTACATGACCTCTTTTCCCCGAGATCATTGCATTCTAGTTTCGACATAGAGCTAATACAGTCCAAACTACACCTTTACAACTTGTTCATCACCCGTCCAGAATCAGTCTAGACCTACATTCACGAGTTGAGCATTTCTCTAAATCATATATATCACTCTTGCTTGTAATTCCTTTGCTTGATCTTGCTTATTTACTGTTAAATTTTTATTTGATCATCAATGTCCTTATCTTAGATTTAATTTTGTTAAATCACATAGTAGTTTAGCCCTAACTCTTACCTCTAAAGAAAAAGTATATGTTTCTACAAGGATTATTTCTGCAAGGAACTAAATCCTTAATTCCTAAGTTGTTTGTGATTGAATGCATTTGGATTATTTTTACTTACCTCCATTTAAAACTTGATGTGTCACTAGTCCATAGCTTGCAACCATATAACGCATTTGACATAACCAATAAACCAAATAAGACACTATTGGTCTTCCTATCACATAGCTCAACATTCCTACATACGTTTTAAAGATCCTAAATATCTCTCCAACATTCATGTATTATTTTCATCCTACATGTATACAAATATGATTTTGTAGTGAAAGTGTAGGCCAAGATATTTGTATTGTGATAACATCTCAAGATTCTCCTTCATATTGAAAATTAAGATGCGTATTCTTCCTTTGTAAGGAAAATATCACAATTTTGGTTTCGTTGATTTTCATATACATCCCTACCTATTTACAAAATAATCCCAATGCCCGTAGGTGATCTCTTAAGTCTTGGGTTGTCTTTGCCATTAGAATTAGGGCATCAACATCTAGTATACATTTCACTTTACATTTCAAATCCAATCATAAGAATAGAAAAGTGGAAAGAGATGCTCCTACTTGGCATGTGTAATGAGAATAGATATGGACCTAGAAATGTTGATATATGGGCCACTTTAGCAGATTTTGTGAAGGGATTGACATGTTGATTTTGCAAGATAGGTGACTATTTCAAATAGATATTCCCCTAGCGATATGATTAGTAGGATGATGCCCCTCGAGAGGAAATCGGGATGAAAGAGACAAAGGGGATCTTGAAATTTTTATTGCTTTTATGTGGATATTAGGTGATTGGATTTTGTTTAAAATGAAGGAGTTCATATAAATGGTAGAGGAATGCATGTTGTGTATCTTACACAAAGATCTATATATCTACTTGAGTAAGATGGTATATAATGTAGTATATTATAAGATACGTTATGATATGGAAAACCATGATGACATTGTTGTAATATGTAATATGAATCAATCAAAATAAATAACAACACACAAAAATAAGAAACAAACAAGCACAAACAAACACAAATAATTGGTTTAATGCAATTGTTTTTCCTATTTAACACACAAGTGATTAGTGAATGTGATAAGGGTAACGATTTGCCCCGAGTGACAATGTAAGCAAAGGGTTTGGTGGAGACTAGTTTTCCTCAAAAGATTATTATGATAGAGGGATGTGCCCCAAACAATTATGTATGCAAGGGGTTTGGATTGGGAATGATGTATCCCAAAGAAGGTTGATAACGAGTTATTACTCTTGTCAAGAAGTGTTTTGGGTACAATCAATACAAAGTATTTTTGGATTTTTGTATTGCTCTATTGTTTTTGGATTTTGATGTTTCAATATTTTTGGATTTTGAGGTTTTCTATTGTTTGTGGATTTTTAGCTAGGTTTTTTATTTTTGGATTTTTGGATTTTTCATAATTTTATGATTTTTTTGGATTTTCAAATGGTGTGACTCAAGCAAGGTATGTTTTCTAGAGTTTACATTTTTGTGTCATTTGGGTGGCATGGTGTAGGAAGTAGGATGCAACATAAAATTTAAAGATGAGATGGGGTTCTTCTTAGATGGTCGATCGTATAGAAATAAACTTGGACATGTTAATTGATAGGCCACTTCAATGGCTTATTATGAAGGGATCAATAAACTAATTTCATGTTAGGTTAATTTAGCATAGGTAATTATATTATTACTATCAGTAAGTTGTTATGGTGTGGTTATAAACCATATTTTGATTGTATTTGGGAATAGTATTCCCATATCATGTTTTTGTCATTATTTGAGTTGTTTTATTGTTATATGGTTATGTATTGTTAAAACCATATATCTGTAATTTTGTGTACACGGTGTGTGTTTATTGTTGCATAGTTGCAACATCTCATTTGTCTACATATGGTTGTGCAATATCTATAAATATTGCATCCATTTCTATTGTACTTGATTTTGTTTGAACATCAATAAAATTACGAGGCTTTTGTCCCTCTTCTAGATTTGGTATTAGAGAAGGATAGGAGATCCTATGAATAGAAAAGGTGTGCAGAGAGAGTGTAGAAGAGATAGAGGAGCTTGGAGAAGCATTTGCAGCATTTGAAGAGCCTGTAGCCTCCCCCCATTCCTTCCCATCCCCTTAACCTCTAGTTCAATCTCCAGGTGTTTGAAAAGTAATTTTTTTTGCACTAGTGCTATATGTACTAGGAAAAATTTATTTCTTGGAGCCATTCTAATTTTAAAAAAAAATCGAGTCAAATTTTTTTTAAAAAAATTCCCCACTAGGGGTTTTACAAATAAAATTAGCAAATTGTTTAGTCACATCCATCTACAAATTTCTTCCAAATCTAGTGAGTTTCTACTAGACTTGAGGAGGTTCTGTGTCAAGGTTGAGGTGAGTTGTTTGAAGAGTTCTTCACCGAGATACCTCCATTTGATTGGGCAAGTTCCTTTGTGTATTGGGTTAGGATACAAATGTTGGTGAGCCAACAGATCGAGCCGTGTATATGCATTGAGTTGGGCGATGAATGGGTCGAGTTGGTTGAATTTTTTGAGCGACTGAGCCACATATTGGTGGGTTTTTGAGTGGCCGAGTCATGTTGAACCTTGAAACCGCTGAGTTCATTCTTGCATCACCGAGCATTAAAGCCTTGAAGTCATGAGCTAGTGTGTCGAGCCCTTCCTCCATCCCTCCCATGTTGAGCATTTGGATTTGGAGATCTATCAACATTAGGCAAAGCCCATAGCCACAGCCTATGAGCAAATACACAAATACGGTTCACACAAAACAAGTAAAAGTGGAGGAAAACAAACACGATAGCAAAACTATGCAAAGAGGTGTTGGATCCGCTTCAAACGAAAGCCCTAAACCACCTCCTACACCTCCTCCCACCACATGGTTCTCCTCAATTTGCCACGTTAGCTTTTAAAAAGGTTAGTGCTTTTCATAGTGTTTAAATGCATATTTCTCAAATTCCTTATATATGCTCTATAAGCGCCACATTAGCTAGTTGGAGAGTCTTGGGGGAGGATATACCGAGAATTTGAATCCCCTCTTGTCTTTGTTATTAAAAATTTTTTATCAAAGGGATTATTGCATTTGGAGGCCTTTTTTGCAAGAAACCGCCAAAATAGGGGCAAAAATTTGCCAAAGGGTTTATCCACAACAAAACCCCACTCCATTTTTAGTGGAGAAAACAAAAAAAAATCTCCAAATTGGCAAGAAAAATTATTCTGAGTGATTTTTGTATAGTGGGGATATCGAAAAACTACATTTTTAGCTATTTTTTGTGGCTTTTTGCACAGTGAGCCATATTAAGCTTCGGAGGCCACCAAGGCCTCGCAAAACAAAACAAATTTTTCCTTTCATTCAATTTTTTTGCATATTGGATGTAATTGTATATTTTCAAGTGGATTGTACTAATTTACAGGTTTCCATATTCAATCGCAAACATTATAACTGATAAAAATTGGCAAAGATTTGTAAACAAAAATCAATAAAATTTGGTTTTGTAACACTCACGAGATCTTTGGATCTCTTTCGCAGTGTTTGGTATATATAGTGCCTCTAGGAAGCGCTTACGGGTAAATCCATCCGACTACTACTACACTTAAAGCCTAATATAGTTGCAACAATGTCATCTAGGCATCGTCCCTATAAATCGATGGGAGAAATAAGGACATAGTGCACACACTTTGAGTCATCCCATCCGTCTGTGAACGATTACATGACATAAATCCGGACACTGAAATTATCCGAGTATATAGCAAAGTTACACGCACGTATGAGGATATTTCTTTGAGTCGGTGTTAATAATCACACATACCCCTTTTAGTGTTGTCTTGGTCCCACGTATTGGATTCTTTCACGTACGTTAACACCTCTTTCACGTATCCAATCGGGTATATCGAAAGGGTCATCTTATTCCACGCATCGATGCGTGTTTATCGGAAGGATGTGTATATAGAAAGGTTTGACATATCGATCGACTGGTATATATAGATTGGGAGAGATCCGTATACCCGAGTGATAAGATCCTTATCCCTTTGTCGCTGAATTTGGAAAATGTGCACTAATGCCCCTAAGTTATTTCTTCTAGACTCACAACTCCTAAGAGGATATAATTATGCTACATGGAAGACTAAGATCATAACACAACTTGAGTTTGAGGATATTTGGCCTGTTGTGAATGATTAAGCAACCAGATCACCAGATGATGTAGCCCAATAGAGAAAATTTGATAAATCCAATCAAAAGGCAAAATTCATAATCTTGTTTGCAGTGTCTGATGATGTGCAACCCCACATTCAAGATTCCAAAACAACCAAAGAAGCATGGGATAATTTGAGCACCGTGTATGAGGCCAAAAACAAGAACATAATATTAAATTTGTAGAGTCAATTACACACACTGAAATTCAAACAAATGAGAAAGTGAAAGATTTCTTAAGAAGAGTTACAAAATTGAGGGCTTCACTTCTAGCCTGGGAGAGGAGGTCACTGATACAACTCTCATTCCCATTGTTTTGAGATCACTCCCTCCTTCTTACCACATTTTTGTGACAACACTAAACTTATCAGATTAGTCAGTAAATTTTGACAAGTTAGTGAATCTACTACAATAAGAAGAAGCAATGTACAATAAAGATGATGAAGAGGATAAGGCACTATCTTCTCATCAGAAAGGAAAAAGGCAAAGCTAACTCTCATTCTTCTCAAAAGTCCCAAAAACAACATCAGAAAGGGGACAAGCAAAAGAAGAAATGTCTTATCTGCAACAGAGGACATGATGTGAAAGATTATTGGTACAATACATATAAAAAGTGTTCATGAAGTAACTCTGGACCTCATAATCAGCAATCTCATAAGTGACAATCACACTACAATCAAGGGCATAAGAAGGGGAACTAGCGAAGAAAACCCCATCAACAAGGAAATATAGTTGAGCAAGAAGATCATTTATAAAATGAAGACTTCTTTTACACTGCTCATTCCAGTGAACCATCCACATCATCTAGTGTTGTTTGGTATGTTGATTCAGGAGCCACTCGACACATGAATGGGCACGAGATCTGGTTTACTACCATGAGGGGCATGAAATCATGTTTCGTTAGGTGATGATTCTTCATACACAATACAAGGAATTGGGAACATTTATCTACCTCTTGGTTCATGAAATTGTAGATTATCATATGTATTATATGTCCCTGGCTTAACAAAGAATCTACTTATCAGTGAGTCAACTTCTAGATCATAATCTAAAGATTGAATTTGATATTCATTTTGGTAAGAAAGTGTGTTTAATTCGAGAAAATCAAGAGGCTCAAAAATTATTACAAAATCCTCCAATGTGGGATGTATGTTCCAACTTGACTTTGTCCACAGGGATGATCAAACACTTGTGGCTAAGAATTCTTCATTTGCATAGTTGTGGCATCAGAGACTTGGTCACATCAGTTTCAAATATCTCAAACACTTCACCGATACAACATGGTGAGAGGTTTTCCATCTCTCTAGAAGGATACAAATAAGTGTCCTCACTTGCCTAACAAGTAAACAACACAGAGCTTCATTCCAGAAGAGTACTTATCGAGCTTCAGGTAAGCTTGATGTAGTTCATATCGATTTTATGGTCCAACGCAACATATTCATTATGGATTTTTGTATTTGATGTTTTGTGTTCATGATTATTCAAGGAAAATGTGGATATTTTGTCTTCATAAGAAAATTGAAGCTTTTGAGAACTTCAAAAGTTTAAAGTGGTTGTAGAGAATGAGACTGGTCATCATATCATATCTCTCCACTCAGATCAAGGGGGAATTCACTAGTAATGAGTTTAAATTCTACCTTCAAGCTCACAAGATTTGTCGACAGATGCCTCCTCCACACACACCGTAGAAAAATGGTGTTGTTGAGAGAAGAAACCATATTATCATGGAAATGGTGTGTATGATCGATGATTCTGGACTAGTGAGGACATTTTGGGTAGAAATAACAAATACAATAGTATATTTGTTGAATAGAGTGCCCACGGTTTCTCTTGATGGAGTAACATCACATGAATCATGTCGAAGCGAAAGCCATCTGCTACACACTTTAGATTATTTGTGTACAAAGTTAGTATGCACATACCCAAGCAAAACAAAAAGGATTTTGATATGAAATCATAGAAATTCATCTTCATTGGCTGCAATGAAGAGGTCTGAGTACAAATTGATGGATCCAAAGACCAAAAAATTCTACACCAACAGAGATGTTGAGTTCTTTGAGAAGAAGGAAGTTGAGACTCCCTCTCTAGACTCACATGATGTAGATATTTCACCCGATGTTCAAAACAGTTGATGATGAAAATGATGATGGGGATGATGGTGATGATTAGACAGGACACCGACCCATGGAAGCAGTACAGTGTGTGCCCAAGTGGTATACTAACATGATACGAGATGTAAAATTGGATGCTCCACTAGATACATCCACCACTAGACCATGGACTCATAGTAAAGCACGAGAAGAAGTAAACTTTTCTTTGATGAGTAGATTTGTTGAATATATTGAGCCATCTACTATCCAAGAATCCCTATAATCAAAATCTTGGAAAGATGTCATGGATGTTGAATATCAATCAGTGATGAAAAATAACACCTGACACTTGTCAATCTTCCACTAGGAAGAAACCCATTGGTTGTAGATGGATATTCAAAACAAAGTACAAAGCAGATGGGACCATAGAAAAGTACAAAGTGAGACTAATAGAAAAGGGGTATGCACAAAAGGAAGGCATAGACTATGAGGATACATTTTCTCCCACAAATGAGATCAAAACAATTAGGATGATCTTTTCTCTAGCTGCTTAATTTGGTGGGAAAGTCTATCAAATGTTTGTGAAAAGTGCCTTTCTAAATGGAGATCTACAGGAAGAAGTCTATATGACTCAATCTAAGGGCTATGTTGTATCTGGAGAAGAAACAAAGGTATGTAAACTCAGAAAATATTTATATGGCCTTAAACAAGAACCCTGGGCTTGGTACATCAAAATTGATAAGAATCTCGCTTCAAAGATGGATTTGTTAGAAATTCATATGATCCCAATCTCTACCTCAAAAATCAATGGGGGGAGATTGTGATTGTTGTTTTCTATGTCGATGATCTAGTCATCACTGGCATTTCTATAAATATGATCGATACAACAAAGAAAGATCTTAATCGATCGTTCAACATGATAGATCTCGGGCTCATGCACTACTATCTTGGATTGGAAATATGGTAGAAGGAAAATCACATATTTGTTTCTCAGTTGAATTATACCAAGAAAATGCTCAAGAAATCCAAGATGATGGATTGCACACCAATTACTAAACCGTATCACTGGAAAAGCGATGCGAGCGTGGGAATCTACCAAGAATCTTTTCCGCGCACTCCGACCTCCCGAGGTCGTGGCCGAGACACACCATGGGGATGGAATATGTGTGGGATATGTACAAACTAGTTAGGTAGTCTAATGTCTTCGACACGCACTAATGGAATTGCGAATCCAAGGCAAAGAAAGCCCTTCTAACTTGGACTGGTGTGATAGATCGATCGGCAAGGATGACTGCTCGAAGGCTCCAATCAATATCGAAGCTCTGGCGTGATTCGATCTATGGGTTGTGGAATACGTGGGAAATGACTTGGGATAGTTTCGTACGTCCCCAAATAAGGTCATATGGTGGATGGTAAATATAGTCAACTCTATGGACGATTCTCTGGCCTAGTCCAGAATTCTCTAGCTTTGTTAGCTGTTGTATCCAGTAAGGATAATTGTTCGATGATAATAGGTGGAAGTGGAGTAGACTGGAATACCAGTGTGCGTAGGCCAGTGTCTATGTCTAATTCTCTTATGGATTCGTTGGGCTGTGGGATTTGTGGGTCACAACCGTAGGTTCGTGTTTGTTGTGGACCAGCTATGGTCATACGTAGAATCAAGTCCTGATCCCTAGTATCCAATAATCATACGCTTTCTCAGCTTCTATGTTTAGAACCAATAGTTGTGTGATTTTCTCAGAATACCTTACGGGCGTTCTCGCAACCTGGATTCTTAAGCCGGTATCTATGTCTGTGAGGGTGTCTCCTGCGTCTGGTTGTGGAATTAAAGGATCACACCCGAATGTTTGTTCTCTTTCAAATCCTTCTACAGTCATGTGGATGTTTTCCTAGGGTAATCTGTAGTTTGGCTGATTTGACCAAAACGTATGTGCTTGGTCGTCTTCTATGTTTAATCCTCTTAACTGAGATCTGATCTCAGGAAATCTGTCATTTATTCGGAAGACTTGAATTCTAAGATTTTGGTCAATATCAGTTATTGCTGTTATGAGATTAGGCTGAGGCACGATTGGCTCGAAAATGTATTCTCTGGGCTCCCTAGGTCCCGTAATTGTCATGCAAATGTAACAGTATAAACAAACTGTAATAAAATGAAATCTAAGTATATTTCTAGCATATATGACTTCTTTTTGTATTTTCTGATGATTTATATGAATTTAAGAAAGCAGTATATTTAAAATATTTAGAATTGATAACTAAATTAATAACTTAAAACAAACAAAATAAATGAGTGTAGCTATTTGTCTATGCATTTGTATATCTATTCTAAACAATAAAATAACTAATCTATTTGCAGATTCTCGATCCTACCTCGTAAGTGAGGAGTGAATCATAGTTTCTCGAAACTATCAATCCCCACAACTTCCCGGCAAATATCGAGAATAAAATTAACTCGAAAAAGTGATTAACTACTTTATTTGATACGATTCTAACTAGAACTTTGAAAGCTAGAACCTGGATTCCGCAGAACAGTTGGCGAATCCGATGGTGTGTGTGATCTTGTCCCCTCGGTATGATCTCTTCGTTCTTTGTGTTCACGTAGATCCAAAAAGCGTGTAATACTTGCATCAACAGGAATAGGTGTTGGAACAAGGGATAACCTTCAGAATGCAGACAGAATAGAATGCGGATAGGAGAGGGATAGCGCAAGAGTACAGAGCTTGGCTTATGCAATTCCTAGCGGGGTCTACTGCGAATCGTGCAACAAAATGTGTCCAGAACCTGAAACTATCCTGTATGAAGAGCAAAACCTACAACTTTAATGGCTTCCTAAGCTATTCTACTCTAATGGATTAGATAAAACAACAACACTGTTTGCACAAGTTGGATATGTGGCTTACCAACAGCTAATCAATGCAAACTAAGCATGTAAAGGACTAAACTATGAAATCAAAGCAAACTAATAGACTGAAATGAGGAGAATGGGAGATAAATTCGAAGGCACCATTTGTTTGAGCACAAGCCATGCATTTATAGGAATTCAATCACCCAAAATCAAAATCAAACTGAACTCCTAAACAATAAACAAAGGAAAAACACTATTCCAGGGGACCAAAAACATAAATGCATGCTTAAGTCGGCAAGAAAAGTTGGTGAAACGTTGATTTTCACGTGAGTTACGTCAAAAGAGAGTTCTTGAAAATGCGTAAATCAGGACCGCCGCCTCTCAGGGGGTGGTTACAGACCGCCACCCTGTTCAGGGCGGTGGTCACGAGACCGCCGCCCATGCAGGGCGGCGGTTTCATCACTGAAGAGCAAAAGGCCAAGAAAAGAGGGGAAAAGGGGAAAACAAAGCACACGGGGGCTAGGTGGGGTATGCGGGATGTTAACGCATATTAGAGAGCTTTTCTGGATCCCGAACACCTTGCGAAGAGACCTGTATCATCATTGGGGCACTTATTACGCTGTTCCGTAGTACAGTACCTTACAATTTTGGGTACGTACATATTGCCCCCTCGGAGAAGCGTTTTAGCCATGAAGAGGCATAAAATGGTGGGTCCGAGTATGGCAGTCCCGAAATGGGAAGTTAGAAGTTATACCTTACTCGTCCGTGTGTTGAAATGACGCCATCCGAAATTCCCGCTACCTGCAAAATGAAAAGAGAACTCAAGTGCAGATAGACACAATAATTTGGAAAATAAACACTAAAATAATAGGGAAGGAGAACGTACCATTCATGCGGGGATAGGGACTTACCTCCGTCGGCGCTCCAAAACCTGCGAAAAAGTCTTTTAAAACGAATCAGGGCGCTATATATATGAAAGTGGGCCCATTTTCCTATTCATTTGCGCGAATCGATTTGATTGTTTTTGAGCTCTGGGACCCACGGTGACGGTTTCTTACATGAATAGAGTCAAAACGTCCGCAGCGAGATAGCGATCATGCCCCCACGTGCGGAACGCCACCCCGCGAGATCACAGGTTGGTTTTCTTCAATTTTGTGTTTTTCCCCCTTTAATTTTGAAATGTTAAATTTGTCGTAATGGGGGGGTCATTTTTGAAAATGTTAGGTTCAAAAGGTCCACCTAGGGGGCGCCTACTGGGTAGGCTCCATTTTTAGTTTAAATGGTCTTTTTTTACTTGTTTTGGGCTTTTTGGGATTAGAAACCCGCGCGGGTTTTCGGACCGCGACCGCCGCCTTGGCCAGGGCGGCGGTTACATGACCGCCGCCCTGTTCAGGGCGGTGGTTACACGACCGCCGCCCTTAAGGCGGCGGTTACAAAACCGCCTCCCTGCTCAGGGCGGCGGTTCTGACCAGAATGCAAAAGAACTTAATTTTTGGGATTGCACTTGTATTTTCTTGCACTTCTATACGTCTTTATGACCTTCTTGGTATTGTTTAGATTCTAACTTGCTCTGTTTTGTGTGTTTTTGGGTGTATGCAGGCGAGAGAGGAGTATATTAGATGGAGCCGAGAGAGAGAGTGTGATTGGCTACCGGGTACTGGATGCCCTCTCACAGATGAGGAGGACACATTACAGAGGGCTGGCATATTGCGTATATCGCGTGTGCCTCATGTCGCACCATCTAGTCACATCCTTTGTGACTTGTTCTCATATTGGGATGCAGATCGGAACACTTTCCGACTGCCAGGGGTCCGTGGTGAGTGGACCATCACTTTGGAGGATGTCTACCATATCTTGGGGGTCCCGATCATCGGGAGGAGACTCACACTAGAGACAGCGGGCTCACGGGCACAGATCGCACAGTGGGCAGCATACATGGGAGATGCAGTCATCTCCACGGGGTCGAAGAAGGGAGTGAGAGTCCGATCCATTCCTTCTTTGCCTATCCCCGTACTTCGACAGGCTATCATGGGGATCCTTGCCTCGAGACTGATCGGGGACAAGGGAGGGGATACATTACTATACTGCTGGGCCCCCATCATTGCACAGATAGAGGGGCATGGCCGGATATACACCTGGTGCAGATATTCTGGGGACCACCTACCATGATTTATACAGGGTGGTCCGTCTACAGGGACAGTCATTGAGCCACCCGACTCTAGTCATGAGTTGGGTGTATGAGCGCTTCATCCCTTATGGCAGGGGCGTGGAGGTGGCAGATCCAGGGGCTGTGAGGGCAGCCAGATGGACAGATATGTCGGTGCTTAGAGCACCTCACCAGCCAGTTGCCTCCCTTACTACAGCAGACATGGAGGCGACACCGTACCAGCTTATGGCCGGTATATGGGGAGAGGAGACTCTTACATTGATTTCTTGCTCCACCACAGGGCAGCTCATTGACCGCGTGGGACGAGTGGAGGTACATCCCTTTGGCAGAGTTCCTCAGCAGTTTGGCCTACCATATATGGGCATGCTTCCCCCAGTGGCGCCAGTCTATAGATCAGTCCGCGAGGCTAGAGGGGGGCCTAGAGGCCGTGGTTGGATAGTGATCACTCCTGGCATTCCTATTGCAGCCAGGAGGATAGTTCGGGCTAGAGGGAGAGCTGGTGCGCCTCGGGCACCTTTGCTTCAGATTGCTGCGGGTCCTGCTCATAGCAGCGATGACCCCATAGACATCGACTCCGATTCTGAGGAGCTTACAGAGGGAGGGTCGAGGAGGAGACTGATGACAGCGATCCTGAGTGGCATGACACTCAGGATATTATGCAGGCAGAGAGGGCCGAGGAGAGCGCAGAGAGGGTGACCTTAGTTTCAGAGGAGCCACTCTCCCAGGGCCACGGTGGAGAGGACGAGTCCATTGCGGGGCGTCATGTTGCTCCCTACAGGAGCAGCCCCTCAGTCGGCAGCAGCATCGCGGCGGTGCTGGCCCTAGTGACCCATCTTGGAGGCCCGGTGATCCGAGTAAGTTATCCTTTCTTCCTTTCAATGTTTGTTTAATTTAGGATTTGTTATCTCTCCTTGTGTTTGTATCTTGTATATTTTAGCCTCTTGCCTAGTTTCTAATTCGTTTTTCTCCTTTGTTTGCAGAGACTGTTGACGAGTGGTGGGATCTAATCCGCAGGGTATGCACTGATTCCCTGATGATCCCTATGGATAAGACCCGTGCGGAGCTATCCGTAGATGCCGGGGAGCCCTCAGCAGCCGGCAGGCATACCGACGTCTTTGCTCCCGTTTGGCACGTGGCCAAGATGGTGTCGACTCTACGTACAGAGTTGGCGGGCTATAGGATAGCTGAGCGCCTTATGAGGAGCCATTCTCATGGTGAGACCGCGGCTGCTCCTCGGGACCCTGAGCCCTCCGTTCATTCAGAGCGCCGGCGTAGCCGGAGTCCTAGGCGAGGGCATGCACCTTCGGAGGGGTCGCGTAGGGGTTGAGAGGCCACTTGGCTCCTATGTATTTTGTACCATAGATTCTTTTGTATATCACGGGCTCTTTGAGCATTTTGACCATGCCTCGTGCATGATGGCATTGTATATAAACATTGATCATTTATATATATGCATTTGTTTTTGGATCAAAAGCTTGTCACTCATGTTTGTCCTTTCTATTTCCAGCTTCCTTGTATACTACGATGTATGTTTTGTATGCTTTCTAGAATATATGCAGTGGTGAACAAATGATGTAAATGCTTTACTTTTCTTTTGTGTTTCATGATGCTGATACATGATAATGTAGATATATTGTGATTTTGAATCTTAGCTTCTGTGAGCAATTTGGATACCTCATGTTTGTTTTGGAAAAGTGATGAAAATAACTAATATGATGAATAGATTAACTTGCCCCACTCCTAACTCCACGCAACTAGTAAGATGCGAGGGCTCATCACCAAGAGCCAAGAAGGGCGCAAGTTATGAAATGTGGTGAAATGACAGTGATGAAAGACAGACAAAGCTTTGGCGGAACCAAATTGGAAGCTACAAGCCGACTCCACCCGAGTGACTTCATAGTTTTGGATGCAACTTGCCCTGCGGTTTATCCAGACTTAGACCCGTAGATGGCCACATGGTAGACAAAATCTGGTTTTTAGGATTTTTAACTCTTTCGGGATTTTGAACATCTGTTTCATTTGTTTTTGACTCAAAGTTTGAAAGTTTGAATTGTTTGCGTATGACCATTTGCATTTATTTGTCAAGAGGACCCCCTACACTTTGCCCCATGCTACTAGTAAGAAGCGTGGGTTTATCACCGTGGGCAAAATCGTAGGCGAGTAAGGGCATTTCCATCCTTTTCCAACCCTACGTCACTAGTAAGAGACGCAAGCTCATCACCGAAGGTTGGTGGGGCAAGAAAATGTGTAAAATTAAAATTTTCTGTTTGATCAACATTTGATTTGTTCATTTGAGTAAAATGTCAGTATGTGCTTATTCCCAAAGAGATATGTATATGGGATAGATGTGACACCATGAAGCTTCTAGAAGAGACCATAGGCAAGACACCTACCCTAAGAAGAAATCAAAGCGAGAATAAACTTGCAGATCTTGGTATGGTTGCCGTTAAGACTTCGTCATGTCTGATTTTATTTGATGAAAGATTCTAAATGATTGATGATATTGTGAAAATGAAGAGATATGATTAAAGAGTTTATGCCAACAACATCATGAGTTTATAGTGAATTGCTTTGAGAATAGATTCCTTGATCACAATTTGTGTAAGAAACGAATGGACAAAATGATCCTAATCTATATGAAAATGCAATGTAGATAGTTATATAGGTAGCGTTAGCAGCTTATGCGTAGAAACGTTTGAGGTGCAGAGAATTGACTGTTTCGCCAAACTCCTCACCTTCTAACGTACATAAGAGGTATGCACCGTTTCCATAGTCCTTCATGACTCGGTATGGGCCCAACCATTTGGGCCGGAATTTCCTTCCTTCGCCGGTCTTTTTATCGATCCGGCTATCCAACCTTAAAACAGATCACCTTCGTATATGTCGCGTTCATAGACCCTTTTGTTATACTACCGGCACATCCGGTCAGCATAGATCCTATGTCGTTGTTCGGCGTCTAGCCTAGTTTCATCTAGGCTTTCTAGTTGGGAAAGACGTGCTTCTCTGTAAGCGCTTTCATCCGTAAATCCTCAGTAGTGAAATGCGGAGACCGGGTATTTCAACCTCAAGTGGGAGAACCGCTTCTGCCCCAAATACCAGCGAGAAAGGAGTTGCTCCCGTTGGTGTTCTTATTGAGGTTCGGTGGGCCCACAAGGCCGGATATAACTTTAAATGCCAATCTCGTTTGTTTTCTTTTACCGTTTTAAGGAGAATGGCTTTCAATGTTTTGTTTGTTGCTTCAGCCTGCCCATTGGCTTGGGGATAATACAAGGAAGCCGTATGATGACTTATTTTAAATTTGTTGCATAGTTCACGAACTTCTTCATTCTTAAAAGAAGTTCCATTATCAGAGATAATGATTTGCGGGATACCGTACCTGCAAATGATTTGGTTCAAAATGAACTTGGCGATTACAGAACCAGGTACAGTGGTAAGAGGCATGGCCTCTACCCATTTGGTGAAATATTCAGTGGCCGTGATTATAAAATTATGGCCATCTGTGGATGAGGGAGAGAATTTCCCTATCAAGTCCAGGCCCCATGTAGAAAAGGGCCACGGAGTAGCGATTGGTTGCAGAACTTGTGCCGGCATGTGAATCTCATGAGAGAATTCTTGGCACTTGCGACACCTGCGTACAAACTCTATTGCGTCATGTTCTAGAGTGGGCCAGAAATAGCCCATTCGATGTATTTTTCGAGTAGTGGCGTGGCCACCGAAATGACCTCCACATATTCCGCTATGTGATTCATGGAGAATCTTCTTGGATTCTTCTATGTCGACACACCTTAGGAGCATTCCATCGAATGCCTTTCGATAGAGAACTTGCTCTATAATGACGTACTTAGCTACGATAATGCGTAACCGCCTTCTTTGTTGCGGTGTAGCTCCTTCTGGATATGTATGGTCCATGATATAGTTAATGATATCAGCGTACCAAGGGCACTCAGAGATGGCAGGTCGGGTTTCGATGTAGTATACGCACTCATCTGGAAAATCCAAATCTACTAGATCGCCCCCATCTAATGGGTTATCAGCTAACCAATCCGTAATTATTTGTCCCTTAACTGACTTCTGATTTACAAATGTTAATTCGAATTCTCCCATTAAGGTTATAAAACGTCCAGCCTTTTTAGACAAGGACCCTTGTGTGAGAAAAGTCTATAAGTGGTCAGTTTTTACCATAACCCTCGTTTCTTGATTCAGCATATAATGTCTTAGGCGTTTAGTAGCAAAGACTATGGCAAGGCATTCTCGTTCTGCCTGTGTATAGCGTGTTTCATAGTCGAGCAGTGTTCGGCTAATGAAATAAATCGCACGTTCTCTTTTGTTATCGTCTTCTTGGGCCAACATGCAAGCTAACGAAACATTGGTAGCTCGTGAGTATAAAATCAACTAGGCGGTCTAGCTTAGGTGGCATTAGCGTAGGTGGTGACAGCAAGAAACGCTTAACTGCGTTGAAAGCTTCATTGCAGTCTTCGGTCCAATCAATGCTATAGTCTTTCTTGAGTAAATTATTGATTGGATGAATGGCGAAGCTTAAGTCCGGGATAAATCTTCGGATTGCACCTAGCTTTCCGAGAAATGACCTGATTCCAGATTCGTCCGAAGGTGGAACCATTTCGAGGACAGCCCGAATTTTGGTTGGGTCCACATCTATTCCCCGTGACGATATGATGTAACCTAGGAGTTTTCCTCCTGTTACACCAAAGACGCATTTCTCTAGATTTAGCGTGACTCCGTATTCTATTAGGCGTGAAAGAATGACGCGGAGTACTTCCGGATGGTCACAACGCTTCTTGGCTTTGGCCAATAAGTCATCCACGTAAGATTCCACGATTTTATGAATTAGATCGTGAAATATGTATGTCATAGCCCGCTGGTAGGTAGCACCAGGTGTTTTGAGACCGAAAGGCATAACAGCATAGCAATAGGTTCCCCAAGGAGTTATGAACGTAGTCTTAGCTTGATCTTGCTCGGATATTCTGATTTGATTGTATCCCGAGAATCCATCCATAAGAGACAAAAGTTCAAACCAGTTGTTGCATCAACAATGACATCTATGGATGGTAATGGGAAGTCGTCTTTAGGACACGCTTTGTTGATGTCTCGGAAATCTATGCAGATGCGTATCTTTCCATTCTTCTTGAGAACGGGAACGATATTAGATACCCATTGAGAGTAATCGACTGGTTTAATGAATCCCACCTAAAGGAGTTTTATTACTTCCTCCTTTACCATGAGAGCTACTCTGGGTTTCATAGGTCTCGATTTTTGCTTAACTGGCTTTGTGTCGACTTTAGTGACGAGGTTGTGCACCACAATGTGGGGTGCAACTCCTGTCATTTCTTTATAATTAAATGCAAATGCCTTCTGATGCTCTTTGAGGATCCGAGTGTGTATTTCTACTTCTTCTGGTGTTAACGAAGATCCTAGTTTTAAAATTCTCGGCTCGTCTTCCGTTCCGATGTTGACATCGATCGTTTCTTCGATCAAAGAGGCGTTACCCTCTTCGAACTCAGGCGGTGCTGGAGGTAAATCCAGATCATCCCCATTTTCTACCGCGTATATGCTAGGTTCTATTTGTGAGGGAAAACTCATCATGAGATTTCCAAATAGGAAGACGAATGTGGACTTAAGGACAAATCTAGCATAGGATAGGAAAGATGCAATGCCGCGTAAGCGTTTAAGTATTGCAAAATGGCCATATCATTATCAATATGGTTTGGGGGTAATAAATTCACTTCCGCTTGAAAGGGGATTTGTCGTTGTTTTTATCAATGGTTCGTCACGAATGGACACTGTGAAATGAGTATCTTCTAGCTCATTGCTTGGAGTAAAACGTGATGCTGAAGTTGCTATTGAGTCGGCGAGAAGATTTTTCTCTCGCGGGATTGCTTCAATAGATATGAAGTTGAATGCCTTACTCAAATCTAATACGACATTTTTGTAAAGCTGCAAGTGTTCAGCTTTAGTTTCATATACCTCAAACTTGGTTTGCCACTAATTGTGAGTCTCCTAAGACTCTGATATTATCAACACCAATTCTCTTGGCTAAGGTGAGGCCAAGGAGGAGGGCTTCGTATTCTGCCCCGTTATTATTTGTGCATTCAAATTTAGCTTAAAGGAAAATGGCATGACTTTTCCCTCGGTGAAGTAAGAATTATACCTGCCCCTGCTCCATAACGGCACCTAGCCCCATCAAAATGGAGAGTCCAATACTTAGCTGGGAATATAGATGTTGGGGTATTTGTTGTGTTTGCACACTCTACTTCCACCATGCAGAGGTCCTCTGCTGGAAGAGAGCCAATCCCTAGGGAATATCCTATGCCTACTGAATCAAATGGTAAGAACATTGGTAAATCTTGTTCTATTAATTCAACGATTTTTGCAGTAGTCCCTAATGATACAGTTTCTTTAGCTTTATCGTCAGGGGTTGGGGTTGTTTTGGCTATGCTGATGGTTTCAAGATCCGTTGTAGGTACCAACTTTTCCTTTGGCTTTGAGTCAGTGGGTTTGTTAAGTTGGTTTGTTGGAAGTTCAAATTCCGAGTGTACACCTGGTCTTTTCTTTAAATCAGCTAGGTGTAAATCAAAGGTTTTGGATCACCTTTGGCTACAAATACCTTTCCTAGATGCAAGAATCTTACTTCTTGAAATAACGTAGAAGGGATTGCCTTCATGCGGTGTATCCATGGTCGGCCGAGGATCATATTATAATTAGTTTCCCGATCTATAATATAAAACTCAGTCAGGATTGTTTTGGGTCCTAGGGTGACCGGTAGTATTATGGTTCCTATCGAAGTGGCTTTAAGGCTATCATAGCCTCTCAATGTATTTCGAGTGGTGGAACAGTTTGTTTCCCCATATCCTAGTTTTTGGAGGAAAGAGAAAGGGACTATGTTAACTGCGGCCCCATCATCAACCATTTCCCGTTTTACATAGTTATTATAAACCCATACTTGTAGGTGTAAGGCTGGATCACCTCGGCGAGCGATCTCAGCATCCGTAGGCATTTTACTTATTTCGAATATGAATTCAACGTCCCTATCTGCCTGTCCCGGAGGATGAACATCAAAGTCTATATGATTTACCTGTGTTTCAGGTGGTGGAGTGATGTTAATTAAATGGCCTAAACCTAATGCTTCTAAAAGAGCAGCCCTGTGGGCAGGAGAGTTCTTTAGCAAGTCAAGAAACGAAATATGCGAGAAGGTTTTTGTTAGATCATTAATTAAATCATAAGCACCCACAGGTTTTGTTATGTTTTGTTGGATGTTATCTCATTTCTGGCAAGTGATTTGGACTTGGTTGAGAGAAATACTCTCGTGTCCTTGTTACAGCTTCAATGGGTAATTCTCGAGTCTAACTCTACCAATCCAACTACCTTAGGTCGTGGTTGACTCCCTAGTTGCGGCGCAACTAATGGATTTAGCGAAGTCGAGGCTTCATGGTCATTGTTTCCTATTATTGCACCCTTGTTTGTTCCAGTTGAATTTAGTCTGTTGTTATCGTGATTTGGGAGTGGATCGTTAAAGATCTTCAGGGGTGCGTTTTGAGGGGAAACTGCCCCTGAAAAGTATTTGTCGTTGGTGACGTAGGATCTGCTAAGAACATATCCATAAAAAATTGTTTTTGTTCATTTGGCAAGCGTTGCATGAATTTATTGTAGTCACGGCACGTCCTAGTGTCATGGCCCCGGATTTTGTGGAAGCCACAATACGAATTAGGATTATAATTCATAGTTTGTTGGTTTGGTGAATATCGTGGCCCAGAATTTTGATCAAACCGTTGTCTATTTGGAATAAAGTTTTGCATTTGCTGTTTTGGCCCTGGTTTTGGTAACCAACTGAGTTTTGGTTTGGACCCTTCGTGGGGTTTCGCCGTTGTTGTTGTTGTTGTTGTTGGTGATTAAAGTCCACTGTATTGATTGTCGGGGTAAAGTTGTTGTTTCTTTGGTTGTTTGTTTGTGATGGAGTACTGACTATATTTACCTTTTTGGGCTGGTCGGTTACTCCATCCGTTGTTACACCCCGATTTTTGTTAAGGATTTTAGGTCCTTGGTTGACATTTGTGGGGTAAGTCGTAGTATTTTGGTTAGAGGTGATCAACCTCCCATTTGCTCCATATGTCTTACGACCGCTATCTATTGCTGCCTGATCTATTCGCAGAGCGCTCTCGAGTACTTCGTCATAAGTTCTTAGTGGGAACTTCTGGACTTCTTCCTTCACTTCTCTACTAAGAGAATGAAGGAATAAATCACATAGTTCCATTTGATCCATGTTTGGAGCGCTTGCCGAGGAATAAAGGACTGTACGCCACCTTTGGATGAAATGGGCGACAGATTCGTTATGTTCTTGTTTGATGTGTAAGAACTCCCTGATTCCTGTTCTTAACAGTTTGTTCATGTCGAAGGCCTTGATGAACTCAGACACAAGTTGTTTGAATGAATGTATGGAAGCTTCAGGTATTCTATAATACCAATCGAGAGCGATGCCTTCCAAAGTTTTGGGGAATATTTTAGCAACAACCCCATCCCATGGGAGTAATTCTCGAATGGCTGTAGCGTAAGCTTTGATATGTGCATTCGGATCTCCCTCTCCTTTGTATTTGGGCAAATCGGGAAGAGGTCTTGGAAGCATGATGCTTCGTATGGTGAAATCTAAGGGCTCTTTCAAATATTCTGAGTAAGTCCCTATCGCATATGTTTCAACCATTGATGGTGCCTGCTGAGGAAGTGGCGTTGGAATGGGTTGTTGATATGGCGTAACGTACGCGTTAGTAGGGGCATAAGGAAGCCCCTGTGCTTGAGAAAACATGCCGGGAGAGGAGAACATATCCCCTTGTGGTGATTTGGAGTACATGTTTAAGTACGAAGGGGTACTATCCAGGAATGGATTGTTCTGCACTAGACCGGGAGGAATGGTAGAGATGGTGGGTCTAGTTGGCATTTGTTGTGAATACTGAGGAGTCATGCCTAATGTGCCTACTCCTGTGAGGAGATCTACTTGGCTAGATGGTATGGAGGATTGGAACTTCCCGTTTGCATGAACTGCGAGTTTCGACTTGCTTGGGAAAGTTCTAATCCTCTAACCTTTTCTATTAGAGTTGAAATGACTTCATTTGGTGAAGTCACGATATTCTGCCTTGGTGGCGTTTGTTGTATACTATGGTTTTGTAGAGGTATGTGATATCTTGCTATGAACTGATCGTTATCTTGCCAAGCTTCTCCGAGAGTATTTTCTATATGTAAGGGTATGGAGGTATTTTCTTGAAAAGAGACCTCGGTTGTAAGTGTAAACCTCCTATAAATGGATAGATATTCCGAGAGCGTTGTTCATTCCGGGAATAACGTGTTGAGTATTCGTCATCTAGAACTAAGTATGGGTCTGATTGTCTACTAATGTGTGGTCTAAGTAGTACCTGAGGAGATGAAACAGATTCTCCAGTGAACGTCATATTATTTGAGCCTGAAGGCTCTGTTTGTTGTGCTTGAGCAAGTTGTTCCAACCTTTCAGTTTGGAAGGACGAGCTATATCTAGTCCTTGGAGTTTGTGTTGACAACTGACTAGTTGAATAGTTGTCGCCCCACATTGAGAGTGAGGGTGATGATTGTCTATTTTGTTGGGCATAATATGCCTCAAGACCCAGGAGGGGTCTGCCATATGCATCGAATCCCGACATATTCGGGGGGTATATGAATACCCGCAGAATAATGGGAAGGAGCGAAGGTGATTTGTGAAGTAAAGAAAAGTATTGTATTGTTCATGTCGGGTTCACCAATTTTGTTGGTGAAGCTGATGTGAAGGCTAATGAGGTACAGAAGGTGAAACAGTTGTTTGTTTCACGTCGGGTTCACCAATTTTTGTATCACCGGAAATGTGACAAGCGAGCGTGGGAATCTACTAAGTAACTCTTCCGCGTACCCGACCTCCCGAGGTCGTGCCGAGACAGCCGGTGGGGATGGAATATGTGTGGGATATAGACAAACTAGTTAGGAAATCTAATGTCTTCGACACGCACTAATGGAATTTGTGAATCCAAGGCAAAGAAAGCCCTTCTAACTTGGACTGGTGTGATAGATCGATCGGCAAGGATGACTGCTCGAAGGCTCCAATCAATATCGAGCTCTGGCGTGATTCGATCTATGGGTTGTGGAATACGTGGGAAATGACCTGGGATAGTTTCGTGTACGTCCCCAGATAAGGTCATATGGTGGATGGTAAATATAGTCAACTCTATGGACGATTTTCTGGCCTAGTCCAGAATTCTCTAGCTTTGTTAGCTGTTATATCCAGTAGGGATAATTGTTCGATGATAATAGGTGGAAGTGGAGTAGACTGGAATACCAGTGTGCGTAGGCCAGTGTCTATGTCTAATCCTCTGATGGATTCGTTAGGCTGTGGGATTTGTGGGTCACAACCGTAGGTTCGTGGTTGTTGTGGACCAGCTATGGTCATACGTAGAATCAAGTCCTGATCCCTAGTATCCAATAATCATACGCTTTCTCAGCTTCTATGTTTAGAACCAATAGTTGTGTGATTTTCTCAGAATACCTTACGGGCGTTCTCGCAACCTGGATTCTTAAGCCGGTATCTATGTCTGTGAGGGTGTCTCCTGCGTCTGGTTGTGGAATTAAAGGATCACACCCAAATGTTTGTTCTCTTTCAAATCCTTCTACAGTCATGTGGATGTTTTCCTAGGGTAATCTGTAGTTTGGCTGATTTGACCAAAACGTATGTGCTTGGTCGTCTTCTATGTTTAATCCTCTTAACTGAGATCTGATCTGTTGAAAGTTTGCTGTTGTTTGGAAGACTTGGATTCTAAGATTCTGGTCAATATCGGTTATTGCTGTTATGAGATTAGGTTGAGGCACGATTGGCTCGAAAATGTATTCTCTAGGCTCCCTAGGTCCCGTGAATTGTCATGCAAATAATATAAACAAACCGTAATGGAAAATGAAATCTAAGTATATTTCTAGCATATATGACTTCTTTTTGTATTTTCTAATGATTTATATGAATTTAAGAGAGCAGATATTTAAAATATTTAGAATTGACAACTAAATTAATAACTTAAAACAAACAAAATAGCCGAGTGTAGCTATTTGTCTATGCAATTTTGTATATCTATTCTAAACAATAAAATAACTAATCTATTTGCGAGATTCTCGATCCTACCTCGTAGTGAGTGAGGAATCATAGTTTCTCAGAAACTATCAATCCCCACAGCTTCCCTAAATATCGAGAATAAAATTAACTCGAAATAAAGCGATTAACTACTTTATTTGATACGATTCTAACTAGAACTTTGAAAGTTAGAACCTGGATTCCACAGAACAGTGGCGAATCCGATGGTGTGTGTGATCTTGTCCCCTCAGTATGATCTCTTCATTCTTTGTGCTCACGTAGATCCAGAAAAGCGTGTAATGCTTGCATCAACAGGAATAGGTGTTGGAACAAGGGACAACCTTCAGAATGCAGACAGAATAGAACGCGGATAGGAGAGGGATAGCGCAAGAGTACAGAGCTTGGCTTATGCAATTCCTAGCGGGATCTACTGCGAATCATGCAACATAATGTGTCCAGAACCTGAAACTATCCTGTATGAAGAGCAAAACCTACAACTTTAATGGCTTCCTAAGCTATTCTACTCTAATGGATTAGATAAAACAACAACACTGTTTGCACAAGTTGGATATGTGGCTTACCAACAGCTAGTCAATGCAAACTAAGCATGTAATGAACTAAACTATGGAATCAAAGCAAACTAATAGACTGAAGTGAGGAAAATGAGAGATAAATTCAGGGGCAGACCATTTGTTTGAGCACAAGCCATGCATTTATAGGAATTCAATCACCCAAAATCAAAATCAAACTAAACTCCTAAACAATAAACAAAGGAAAAACACTATTCCAGGGGACCAAAAACATAAATGCAAGCTTAAGTCGGCAAGAAAAGCTGGTGAAACGTTGATTTTTACGTGAGTTACGTCAAAAGAGCGTTCTGGAAAATGCGTAAAGGACCGCCGCCCTGCTCAGGGTGGCGGTTACAGGACCGCCGCCCTGTTCAGGGCGGCGGTCACGAGACCGCCGCCCATGCAGGGCGGCGGTTTCACATGAAGAGAAAAAGGCCAAGAAAAGAGGGGAAAAGGGGAAAACAAAGCACGCGGGGCTAGGCGGGGTATGCGGGATGTTAACGCATATTAGGAGAGCTTTTCTGGATCCCGAACACCTTGCGAAGAGACCTGTATCATCATTGGGGCACTTATTATGCAAGATGCATAATTTTGGGTACGTACATACACCTATGGAGATGAGACTACGCTTATCTCATTCGATCCATCTCATGTGGTAAATGCAACTCTCTATCGACAGTTGATTGGGAATCTCATTTACCTAACTTATATTAGACAAGATATCAACTTTACAGTGAGCTATCTATCACGGTTCATGCAAGAACCCAAAGTTTTTCATTGGAAGGCAACAAGGCGGATCTTGAGATATCTCAAGGGTACAGTGGAACTTGGTATAGAGTACAAAAAGAATGATAACTTCTTCTTGACTGGATATTCGGATTCAGATCATGTAGGTAACATTGATGATAAGAAATCCACTTCTGGATTTGTATTCTTTTTGGGATCTAGACCAATATCATAGGGAAGCAAGAAACAAAACTTTGTTTCTCACTCTTTTACAAAAGCCAAATATCATGCTACGTGGAGTTGTGCAGAAGCGATATGGCTATGTTGCATCTTACCGAAGGACTTGAGTACCACAGAAAAACCTACCATCATGTATGTATACAATGAAGTTGTTCTCAAACTTTTTTTGAAATCTGGTGTTTCATGAAAGAACAAAGCACATCAAGGTACAAGTTAATTTCATATGCGAGCATGTCCTGAAACACAACATACAAATTTCAGCTTTTCCCAACAACTAAACAACGAGTAGATATCTTCACAAAGTCACTTGCACGTGAAAAGTTTGAGTTTTTCAAAGAGTTCATCTCCTCATCCCTTGAGGCAATGCAAAATTAAGGGGGTAATATTAGGTAAAACATAGTTTACCTAGGTTAATTTAGCATAGGTAATTATATTATTACTATTGTAAGTTGTTATGGTTTGGTTATAAACCATATTTTGATTGTATTTGGGAATAGTATTCCCGTATCATGTTTTTGTCTTTATTTGAGTTGTTTTATTGTTGTATGGTTACGTATTTTTAAAACCATATATATGTAATTTTGTGTACATGGGTGTATTTATTGTTGCATAGTTGCAATATCTTGTTTGTCTGCGCATGTAGCTATGCAATATCTATAAATATTACAGCGATTTCTATTGTACTTGATTTTTATTGAACATCAATAAACTTACGAGGCTTCCATCCCTCTTCTATATTTCACAAGGTAGTTAATTTTTGGTTAATTGACTAAGATTGATATATTTATTGATTGAAGATCGATTGATAAGATTGATGGGAAAAGGATTTGGTGTAACATCCCCTCAAGTGACATATATTTTTGGCCATAGGTTGTCCCAACATAATGCAAGATGAAGAGTGAAAATTATTAAATAATAGAAATTGAACCTTGGTATATGATTAATTATTGAAGAAATGACAATGTTTCCCCTAGTTACATATAGAAGGAAACAGACCTTTGAATTATGTTCTTATGGAATGAAGAAGAATGTAAGTGTGAATGTATTTAGCTATGATGGATGGTGGTGAATGAGAGATGATCCAGAAGGCATCAATAATGAGACAATAGATGCAATAAAATAAGAGTGTGAGAAAGATATAAGCAACACACAAAAAAGCATACTAGCCCCATCTTTCATCAAGATATTGTGTGTGTGTGAAAGTGAATTTATTGTTGAAATACAAATTTGAAGGGTAGTAAGTTAAGACAAACTAGTTTTAGACACAAATTCATGCACTTGGGGACATTTCTAGGTCCTAAAAGCATGCTAACATTTATATGATTCCTAAGCAAGAAAACTAGTGGTTGACAACTATCTTTGGCATCTTTTATTTATTTATTGTTTTCTCTTTGGTCTTACACACCCTACAACCCAATCGAGAACTTAACTGATTTATCTTTTATGGCTTCAAACACCAAAGACTTGACCTTGATAGTAGTGCTGAGGTGCCCATGTCCCTCCCGGGCGCCCTTATCCCTCTTGGGCACCCTTGACCTTTTCTTACCTTACTCGCTCGTTTTTGGGTCTCTTTTATATTTTGGGCATATTTTTCACTTATGGGTCGGCCTTTTAGTTGTCAATTAACAGAATTCAAACAAGGGAATCATATAAATACATAGTTATGTTTTCAAAATGAGGGACTAAGCACTAAACATTACTATTACCACCTAAGCTTGCATCCAACGATACTAAAACACTTCAAAGGCATCCATCTAACATCCATTCAAGGGACAAGGGTTGCATACACATTACATAGAAGGGGAAGTCTATTCTATTCCATCCACACATGTTATGCATTTCTACATTCTAGATCTAGCCCGCTATCTAGTGTAACTTGCACAAGGGCATCATTTCTACACACACATGCACACACCATAACTACATGGAGTCTGAGATGTAGTGCAGCGCTTGGTTGTAAGTTCACTCTTCAGGTGACTGTCGGGGGTCCGTCCGACTCCACATTCTGCATCTCTTTTTTTTATGTAGTTTGTAGACATGTGCAAGTAGACATTTTGTTTTATAGGTTACGGGTGCCTCGATGATCAAATATCGAATATCAGGTGATAAACAAGAACCAACAATGAAGCACTTGTGACATAAAAGAAAGTAGATCATGAGCTTCAGTAAAGTCACTAGTGCCCATGTGCATTTTTCTTACACCGGTGCCCATGTCCAGCTTCTACTCCTAAGTTCCTAGAATTTACAGTGAGCATTTACGATGTTGTTTACAGTCTATTTATTACTTTCCCCTATCCATATCACTTCCTACCCACTCGGAAATCGCTTAAGTCCTTATATCTCTCTCTCTCTCTCTCTCTCTCTGCTTAGAGTTTAACATCATACATTTTTATATGTTTGTGTCATTTTTTTATTTTTGCATATATATTATTTATTACAATAGCTACTCTCAGTAATTAGATTTAATTAATTTAATTTAAATTAAATCATTTGGTGAACCCCACTCATGATCAAACACTTGGATCCTCATTTTTCCTATTTTATCTGATCTTCTTTCATGGCTCCTAAAAATCCTCTAATCTCCTTGCATGACTTACTTCAAATGCACCCACCTTGCAAAGATGTTCTCAAAAATCCCTAGACACTATGTATCTCCCTCGCAAAGATGTCACCCGCTCAAGTAAGTTCCATTTTTTATCGTCTATCTAATGACTCTATTGGTCCTAATCCTCCATCCAATCAACCCATCTTATAGTCAATTCAAGCTTTATATTGTTTATTTCAATATAAAATTCAAGCTATGGAAACCATGATTACATCTCTTAAATTTGAAATCCAAAATCTCAAGGATGCTTCTCAAGCCCATGCTAGTTCTTCTTCTACACCTCATTCTAATCCTATGTCTTCTACATGTGCTTATATCAGTGAACCTCAAGTCTTACCACTACTTGTTCCTCTCAATTTTGATCTAAATGCTAAGAAAAATGATATTCTTCCCGAGCTCCTCAATCACCAATTGATCAACTTGTCATCTACTCATTGTTACCCTCCTTATCGGCTTGCCAAATACCAAGGTCTACCCTTTTTCAATTATCACAGACTTAATGGACATCATGACAATGATTTTTATTCTTTAAAACAAAGAATTAAGCACCTTGAGCATCATGGTTTTATTTCATTTACTTCACAACATTCTACTACATCTCCAATTGTTAAATCCTAATGGGATCCCAAAACCAATCCCTCTATGTCTAGTGAGCATCATGCCATAATTACTATTCTTCCTTCTCCAATCAGTTAAGATCCACCTATCCAACCCATTCTAACTAAGAAACCTCCTCTAAAAATCAGCCAATCCTCTCCTCTCAAGTCTTCTACAATGATTACCAATTCCAACTAAGCAACCACCTCTCAAAATCATCCTCCATCCCCTCCTCTTATTAAGTCTTCTACAACATTACCAATTCCAAATCAACAACCACCAACCAAGCAAGACAAACCAATTCACCTGTCATAGCTAGCCTCTATAAGCTTCCTCCTTTTGACCCACAATTCAACCCTAATCCTACTTTTACTCCTACCTACCATTATGATGACATAAATGCTTTCTTATGATACATTTCAAACTCCATCACCATCATAATATCTCTCTTGCATTTTCACCACATAGATCTCCATCATTGGCACACTTAGGGGCATCACACTCTCCCCCCCTTCTAGCACTATCGGTTGTTTCCAACATCTACTATCACACTTCACGCTCCATGCTTCATGTCTAATATTTCTAAGAACTTTTAAAGCCTCTCGATACATGCACTTTGTATTGTCATTACCCTATGACGCACTCTAGTTGTATGGTTCATAATTGAGTGTTGAGGGTTTAGTTGTGAAATGAACCTCACATCCACTACACATTCCATACTAAGCACTTCTCGATATACACTTTCTAGCACACAAAGAAGCCTATTTCTTGATAACACACTCATGCTATATGGTTGATTTTTGACTATTGATGGGGCATTTATAAATGAACCTCATTTCATGCACATCCACCTGGGAGCATGTTGCTCCTAGCATCTTCACATTTTGCATACCGCACCATCACACTTATACATAACATTCACATATCTTGGTTGCATCTACTCTTGCTAGTTTATTCTACTTACATGTTACGCTTTGTTTTCCCCTCTTTGGATGGATTCTTAGTATGTCATTATCATTATATATATACACATGCACGTTCACTTGGTCTTTCGTAGTGAATGCATATCTCTTTCAAGTTTTTACACTCTGCAATGATGTTTGCACTCGTACCTTTTACATATCCCACTAAGGCTCCTGGGGCATCTACTTTCACTACTATCACATACTACATAGGTTCTATTGTTACATCTCATTACAATTACTTTACCTTTCACTGATTCACACATGATCATGACATGTTATTTATCTTTCTAACATGCTAACGGGTGCTTCATGTGTAGAATTTAACCTTCTTGGACTATATGCCACCATGGTTATCTAATACACTTTGTTTGAAATTGCTTTCTATTGTATGCTATTGTTTGCAGGCTTTGCTTTATGTCTTGTATGCTTATTGTATGTTTTTGGCCACTTCAGCCCTAATTTTCTTATGACATTGTGAGTGATGTCCCATGTATTACACCCACTTTTCATGGCCCACCTTGCTTGCACACTTGATTGTTACATTATTCTACATTGCATTCTTTCTACTTTTACTACCAACACATGTTATTATCCCACTTTGTTTACATGTGCCTTGGTTTCTACCAAGCACATCCCCTACCCCCAGTAGGTATCCACTTCAAAACAACATCATGCCCTCTCCTTTGGGCCGCAATCTCCTACCATCATCATATGCACCAAAAATGAGGGGGGCATACATTGGGTGAATAAATCACCCTTACAGGATATCGAGCTACACTACTGAGAATAGTAAAGTACACAATCAACATAGACACACAACTGAAAATGGCCCAAAATTTGACTTAGGTCTAACACACAAACCCAGACACCAATGCCCAAACTCAAACACTAGCATCTAGGTGCCCCCGTCCTCCCCTGGGCGCTAATGTCCTAGGGTAGATACAATCATTTTCTCAGTACAACACATTCTACAGAGTAGTTTTATAGTTACACACACAGGACCTTCACTACAAAATGCATGATATCTCCTAAAATAAATACAATCGGAACAAATCGGGACAAACAAAACAAATCAAGACACACCATTTGTAATAGTTCTCATTGGGAAGAGTCATAGAAGGAGAGTAAAACTAGACCTCTCTCCCCAACACTTGCTCTTTGGCATGAGATTGCCCAAAAACTCGCACTTGGCATGAGATCACCCAAAAACTCGCACTTGGCATGAGATCACCCAAAAACACACATTTGGCATGAGATCACCCAAATAACTCACACTCGGTGTGAGATCATCCAAAAACTCATCTTCAACATTCAAATCAATAATCTCTAAGTGTACACACTAAATCACGCACTTGATAAATATTTTTAGGTCTTGATCACATACCACTATTCATATGATTCCTAAGTGAGAAAAGTACTAATTGACCACTGTCTTTGGCCTCTTTGCTTTCTTTTCTGGTTTCCTTCTTGGTCTTACACACCCTATTTCCCAGTTTGACTTTTGATACTTCATCTTTTCTGTTTCGGACACCAAGCACCCATGTGCCCTTGTCCCCTCTAGGTGCCCTCAACCTCTTTTTATCTTGCTCACATCTTTTGGGTCCTTTCTAGCCGTTGGGCATCTTGTTTTCTTGGTGGTCGGCCTTTTAGTGGTTAATTATGAAATTAAAACAAGGGAATCATATAAATACAAAGTTATGTGATCATAATAAAGGACCAAGCTCTAAGCATCTATTATTATCACCTAAGGTTGCATCCAAAGGCATTTCAAGAGCATAAAAGCATCCATCTAGCTATCATTCAAGGGACAAGGGATTACATTCTTCTGCATACACTTCATAGGAGGGGAAGTTCATTTTGAAATCCACACATCTACTTACATTGATACATCTAGATATTTCTCACTATTCAAGTGTGTCTGGCACAAGAGCCACCTAGGGCATGATTCTACACACACATGTATAACTACATGGAGTCTAAAATGTAGTGCAACACCCATATCGTAAGTTCACTTAGTCGGGTGACCATTGGGGTCAGTCTGAATCCCCATTTACATCTTTTTCTTTTTAGGATTTGATGTGTTTTGGGGTTTTGCATGTGTTGTTTTCCTTTGCAGTTACCTGGTGAATTCTATAGGTATCTTGTGACATACAAGTGATCAACAAACGAAGGGCAGCGACATATAAGTGACATAGAACAAATCACTTTACGACAAATTTTGCGGTCATGGGTGTAGAGAAGCAATCTAGAGTGCTCAGCGCCCAATCCCATCATTCCCAACACTTGCATAATTTTGTGGGTTCGTCTTCAACAGATTTCGTCTTCCTATTTGTCATTTTTCTAGTTTGGTATAGTCCATGATTAATTTTGAAATCAACTAAGTACTTTATCCCTTCTCTTGCAACTAGGGTTTCATATTTTTCTAGCTTATTGCTTAGGTCAAATCTATACTTTATTGCTATATCATTGTGTTGTGACTCAAATCAAGGTTTCATAAATTGATATATTTGTTAAATAATTTGATGAACCCATCGCTCGAACCCACCTTGCTTCTAGGTCTTTTATCATCTTCTTATTATGGCTCAATCTTATGGTGAATTTATGAATCCCACCTTTAAGAGCTTAATGATCATCTTGTTGAACATCCCTAGGATCTAGATCTTCTTTTTTTTTTTTGCTCATGAGGAGGCCACCAATCTTGCGGAGCTTAATGTTCCTGCATCCATCCCCACTTCCATGCCTATTGTTACTCAACTTCTTACTTCCAATCTTCCACCTACTTCTACTATTCCCATTTTTGTTCCTACTCCCACCAACCACTTCACTCCACCTCTTGTTTCTCACACGTGACAAGTCTCTTCCATTGGAACTCAATACTTATCCTCTCTTTATCAGGATCTTCAAGTTCAAATCCATCAATTGTAATAGGCTACTTCTCATGCGTCTCCATCTCTAGATTCTACATAACTACTTCATACTCCTTTTGAACCCGCAATTTCCGCTTATGCACTTCGCCTAATTTCATCGCTCCTAAGCTACCCATTTTCAATGGCCATTTTGACCCCAAGAGCATCTCCGAGCATTTCATGTAGCATGTCCAGATTATGTAAATGATTACACTTTACTCATCAAGTTATTTCCTAAAAGTCTTCCAGATTATGCAATGCATTGGTTCTATGATCTACTTGTCCACTTGGTAACATCTTTTATGCATTTATCCAATGCTTTTCTTGCTCATTTATCTATCAATATTGGCTCTAAGATATCCTATGCTCAACTAGTGCAAATTAAACAAGGATCTAACGAACATCTAGCAGATTATGTCTTACAATATAAGAACAACTTAGCTAAGATGTCTAATGTACTTGTGGACTCTGAACTTCAAGATCTATTCATCTAAAGTCTATTACTACCTCTCTAGGAGAGTGTCATCTTCAAGACATCTCCATCATTCGATCATTTATGTCATACTCTTAAGCTACGTGAAAGTAAATTATTATCTATGGGAAAGCTTAAGTATCATGAGCATGATTCATCTTCTACGCACTTTCAAAGAAAATCAACTTTCAAGCCATCTACTAAACCTACTAAAGTTAAATCTACTGTCAACGCTATATCTAATCTTGAAAAGCTTCAATGGAAACCACCTAAGTGTACGTTTACTAAATTGCCTTGTGTTCTGCATATTGTATTACAACAAATCGTGGAGAGTAGTCTTAGTATGCTTCCTCCTCCGCTCAATCTAGACCCATCTCTTCGTAAAGTTTGAAATTACAATGAAAATTTCAGATGTGACTATCATCAATGCATTGGGCATTCTATAGATCGATGTTTTAAACTTCAAAATATTATTCAATATCTTATCGATAATAATGTAATTGAGCTTCTTGGGCCTACAACATCTATGTCGGTCAATGAAAATCACAAGTTCAAGATCTTCAACAATCTTCTTCCTAAACATGATAAGCAAGCGGTTGACTCTTCAGCCAATCTTACATATTACACAATGCCTCCTACATTAGGGGATCTTGATTTTCTAGTTGCTCACGCTGAGGAATCTCCACCATTCATTACATTCTCTAATCACGACTATCATTCTATATTCTCTTCTGAAACATTACATATCAATACTTCTATCAAGCCTCGTGTTATCAATAATACAATGATTGATCCATCGACTCCTATGTGTGGGTGCTCTATTGCACTTCTTATTTCTATCGAATTTCCGCTATCATATATTTCATATCCAATTCCTAAATTATATGGTTACGTCAAACTTCCAATCACATTTGGTCCTCTTACTATGCTTGTGTCATTTCTTGTGGCACCTTCAATCAAAGGGTGTGACATGCTCTTAGGTCTTCCCTGGCTCTGTAACTCAGACTATCATTTCCATGCATCACTTGTGTCTAAAGTTCATTCACAACATGCAAGTCATTACTATAAATGGTGTTCCTCCATGCATATCATGGATGTGGCCTCCTCTTGAGGTTTCCATTGCACTCGCTAGATCATCTAGGTCCTGCGACCTCTCAAATCTAAAGCACAATCTTCTCCTAGCTCACTGTTCACACACGAAATACTCGGTTTCATTAGTATATTAGTCCATTGCATCAATACAATGCCACCACTCGAAAGCAATTCCTTCACATAGGTATACATCACCTCCTCGATTTCCTTTACATAGTGTTCATCATCTTCGCCCTCTCCTTCACATAGGTGTTTGTACACACCCAATTTTACACGTGCTACATTGTCGAAATGGTTCAAAATCCCCAATGATGATTAATATCCTTTCCAATGGTGTTCGAGTCCGATTCCCCACTTGTAGTATATATTTGTAGCCTAGAATTATTTCCTTGTTTATTTTCATGCTTTTCTCGCTTTCCTTTAGCATTGTGCAAGATTTTTCCTTAGTCTTTAGCTTTAAGTTACGGAGTTTCTGCGGTGGTTACGCAACCGCAAGTTTTCCCTAAGCGGCAGTTGCGTAATTGCCCTGGCGGTTGTGTAATCGCCTTGGTAATTGCGCAACCGCCCCTCTACGTAGACTGGTAGTTGTGTGTAGCTTTTCCTGAGCCTTCTCTGGCACATTCCAAACCTGTGTCGACTTCTTCAAACATTATTTTAGCACACATTTCTTAGTCAAATTGGTTTTTTTTGACTCATTTGATACGTACCAACTTCCTCTTCCCATGTTTGTTGTTAATTGAGAGTTAACTCCCCCTTCCTTGAGTGATGTGGCATCCTTAGGATGTCAAATGGCTTAGAACATTTCCCTACCATTTTTCTATAAGATCCAGGCTTCCACCCGTAGCATTAGCCGGATATTTTTGTTTTAAATTACACCGTTATGTTGTCGTAATCTTGCTAGGAAATACATAATCAAGCCAGTTCTCTTGAATTTTTATTCTCCTACCCACATTGCTACCAAACTTACTGTTAGCCACCGCTACTCCAACACCTCTTCACTATTTCTTCTACATTACCCAACACAGTTCCCTGGATTCATCTGAGCACTAAGTTAGAAAAGAAGTTGAGGGGACAACAGAGTAAACCATCACTGGGTTTGTCATAGTTCTACAAATTCCAAGTTGGGGATGTACTTGGTTTTCTTCAAGATTCCTTGATTTTTTATTTCATTAGTATGCATAATCTAACTAGAGTAGTTAAATCAATTCAATTTAAATTAGTTCAATATTCAATTCATTATCAGTAGCTTCATTTTGTTTGCACAAAGCTTCTAGTGATATATTGCTTCCCTGCATATCCTTGTGGGTTTGCAAGGGAATTTTGTCTAGAGGAAAGCTCCTACATTTTTTTAAAGCAATTGTAATTCCATTTCAATAAGTAATCTTCATTTATATCCTTGTTTAATTCTACAAGGGAGGTTTCAGGTGAAGAAGTGCTTCTGAGAAGATTTTGCTTCTTCAAGTGTCTTTGAGGTAGAACAAAGGAAATTTTAGATCCACAAATACAAATTAGAAAATCTTTTATTTTGTTAGAGTAGCCTAGATCCACTTTGCAAAGGCAAATAATCACACCACGTTATTTGTTTGTTTAATTTCTGTTACTAGTATTGTAGAAGCAATTTCAACTTCTTCATATTTCTTCTGTAGATTTCTTTTCAAAAAAGCATAAAAATTCAAAAACATTAGATTAGTTTAATTAGTTTGATTTATTTTTTGGCATTTTCTATTATTAAATGGAAAAGAACAACAACATTAGAATAAAATTTTACGTATTAAAATTAGTCGTTTCTTTTGTTAATTAGTTACAAGCACACATAGGTTTAATTAATTCGAGGAAATTGATTGAATCGTTTTGGTTTAAATATGCTTGTTTCTATCTGTTAATTAAGAACATAGTTTAATTAGCAAGAATTAATACATCTCCCCACGTATTCTTAGTTAGCTTAGGATCGACCTTGCCTCATTACGGTTTCTTTGTGAGATTATTGGTTTCTTTTATTTAATAGTTCACACATCCCACATGACCATTCAAGGTCCTCAACAACCAAGAGACGAAGTATACGATACCCGAATCCCACAACCAAATGCATCTTACTTGGACACATACATTGACACGGACCTTAGAATTTTGGTTTTCCAATCCAAACTACTTCCACTTCTCATCATCTCACAGTTGACATCCTTGAATGTCAAAGCCGACAATGTTTATGATTTTTGGTGGAACCATCTTGAACAAAACTAGTTCTCGTAATCCATTCACTTGTCCCATCCACACATTTTCTCTCTCACTTCCATGACATTGTCTAGAAATTTTTACGAGGTGAACGAGGGACAGGTTTCAATGCCTTCCACAACTCGTTGCATGAGCATATTTCGTGAGACGTAAATTGACCCATTTATGCACTACCATCATCTTAGACCATTCCATCTCACCTATGTAAGTAAGACAAGATTTTACTGCCTTATATGAGTAGATTCCATTAGTGCCTGTACAAGACATCAGATTACCTTGGTCTTCCCTTATTCACATTTCACCCATTCACCTTATATAGCTTCCACTTAGCCATCTATCCTTTCCAAATTGGTTTTCCCGACACGACCTCGGTAGGTCAAGTGCACCTTAAGGTCATGTGTTGATTTTCGGGCGCATACGATCATCCTCATTATCTGGGTGGGATAATAACTACTCATCTAATTTACCTTCCCCTCACACTCCTCCTCAAGGTGCCAATAATGGTTCATCTATTAGGATTGAGGAGATTGATCAACTAGAGTTCTCCAACTCAAACAACATGACATTCACCAAAGAACAAGGTTTCTATCCTTGGGTCTTGTCAAGACCCCAAATCAGCATGCAGTCGATCCTTTTTCCTCCTTTCTCTTGACTAATGATGAACTCATTGCACGCTTCACTTGAAGTGATGAGCATCTCAATGCAATAGACCAGATTTTAGAAATGATGTCAGGGTAGACTGATGCTCTACTGAAGAACAACATTGTACCCCTCCTCCTACAATGGAAAATGCATATAAAGAGGGGTGGTCTTCCAGAGAGCATTTTATAGCAAGGAATCATGTACTTTTTCATCCTAATAAGGCTTAATGCCTACCTAGGCCAAATGCAACACCATCTTCAGGATATGTAATTTCGAAATTGGTGGATAGAGTTAGGGAGCTAAAGTTTTCCCAACCTCCTTGTCCTATGCCTTTTACGGGTCAATGCAATATCCCCCACCATGCACAAAAATATGGTTACGTGCCCTTGACATCTTCACCCCCTCCAGGTCTACATGGGTGTCCATAACCCTGGGGATTTTCTTACTAGATCATGCACGTTAGGTATGCCCTCTCACACTTCATACGGGTACCCTCCACAGCGCCAACCAAGTGTGTTCTCAAATTCCATTCTAACTGGAAATGTGAAATTCCCTAGTTTTGCACCTTCTACTCCATACTAAAATAATGTCCCCCCGTACCTCCACATGTACTCTAAGACACCGCAGGGGGATATGTTTTCTTTTCCCAACTCGTATGCTCAACCTTAGGGGATGCCTTACACCCCTACGAATGCTTATGTTGCGCCATATCAGCCTCTCATTCCTCCCCCACCTCCCCATCAAGGGTCGTCCATGGTAGAGTCTTACGCATTGGGCACATATGTTAAATACCTCAAGGATCCCCTTGACTTTACCATATGAAGTGTAATGCTTCCACGACCACTTCTTGACTTGCCAAAATTTAAAGGGGAGGGGGACCCAAATGCACATATTAAAGCGTATGCAACTGCCATTAGAGAGTTTCTCCCATGGGACACAGTTGTAGTTAAAATTTTCCCCAATACTCTTGAGGGTATCACTCTCGACTGGTACTACAAGATACCAGAAGCCTCGATGCATTCATTCAAGAAAATTGTCTCCAAGTTTATAAAGGATTTTGATATGAGTAAACTCTTGTGAATGGGAATCAAATAATTCCTCCACATCAAGCAAGAACACAATGAGTGTGTCGCCCATTTCATTAAAAAATGGTAGCAAGTCTTTTACTCCTCGGGTAACACTCTAAAAATGGACCAAACTAAGATTTGCGATTTGTTCCTTCACTCTCTTAACCAAGAGACCAAGGAGGAGGTCCAAAATTTTCCTCTTAGAAGTTACGAGGAGGTTTTAGAGGGTGCTCTCCGCATTGACCAAGTGGCAATTGATAGTGGCTGAAAAATGTATGGCTCAAATGGGAGACTGGTCAACCCCTCTTAGGGTAATTCAAATTACCCGAATGGTTCAAACAATAATAACCAAGGACCTAAAGTCCTCAATGAAAAATGTGGTGTTACGAAGGACGGCATGACTAACCAATCCAATAATTCAAACATCGTGAACACCAACAATGTGAATAACAATAACAAAAATGTGAATGTCAATAATCAAAGGAGTAACAACTTTACTCCTTTGTTAATGTGGTGGACTTTAGTCATCCTCCTCCCCCATCTCAGCAAGTCCAGGCCCAAGCGCCAATTCAATACCCGAGTGGTTATCTAAACCAATACCAGAACCAAGGCCAAAGGCCCCGAACTTCAATTTTAATAACCAACAACATAACAATAGTAGAAACTATGGGCCTGCAATGTAAACCAAAATCTAAGACCCCATGATTACGATCATGATCTATACTTCGGTTTCCATAGGGTTAGAGGACATGACGCTCGTAAGTGTCGTGATTGTAAAAATTTATACAACGGCTTCCAGAGGACCAAAGGAAGCTCTTTATAGAGATGTTCTTGGCTAATCCTATGGTGCCAACACAAAATGCTCACATGGGGCCCGTTTCCCCTCAAAATTCTAACCTTGGAGTTTATAGAGAACCTCTTCGACACGTCCCAAGAATGGAAAGCTTAATTCACATGGTATGAACAAGGGGATGTTTTCGGGGATGCCTATAGGGATGCCTATAAGGAACAACAATCATGAAGCCTCTACTTCATCGAACCCTTTGGTGGCTCTTCCTTTAGATGGTCAAGTAAACCAATATTGTGGGTTTAGTAGAGCTAGAAACTAAACATGAAATTAATGCAGTGACTTGTACCCGAGATTTCTCTTCACAACCTCTTCACATCTACTCTTCTATGTTGGATGATACACCGATGGCTCCTAAACCAGTAGGGTCCTATGATCTCATTATGGATTTGACCAAGAATTTCTCTCACATTTCCTTTTTAGATTTGTTGAAGAACTCACCTGCACATCGAGCAGCCTTGTTAAAATCATTAGGCCTTGGCCATTTAATTCACGTCACCCCTCCTCCAGAGGCCTAAGTTAATCACACAGACTTTGATGTCTATCCTCTAAGGCACCTAGAGAGGGATGTTGGTTTGTTTTTGACATTAGCAAAATGTCAACTGATGCTTTGAATTGGCACGAAGAGGTGATCCCATGTGTTGTACCTCTAGGTTTGGATCTACAACAACTATGTTAAGTGTGTGATGATAGACAACGGGGTTGCCATCAACATAGTTCATTTCTCATTTCTTCAAAATATAGGCTATGGAGAAACCAATTGTTCTTCAACGCGAAACACACTGAGAGGCTACGATAGCCGTAAGGCAACGTCCATTGGGACTATAGTGTTTCGATTACCCTTGGACCAAATATTGTGTTGACTAAGTTTTACATTATAGATTAGGAAACCAACTATAATATGATTCTCGGTCAACCCTAGATACACAGAATGAAATAAATCCCTTCTACGTTGTTCCAAGAGGTCAGATTCCTACACATAGGTAAGGTTTTCGTAGCACAGGGTGTAACCTAAAGCCATTTGACATCCATTTGGCTAACCTAAAGAAAAAGCTTGGGGTTCATACTGATTTTGAGCTCCCAGCCAATCAGTTGAACAATCCCTAAGACTCAAATCCTGATTCCCAACTTGTTCCAACGACTAAGTTAGAAACCCCTAAGGAAATCAAAGGGGTTGATTCTAGTGAAATTAAAGTTTTGTAATAGAAACTATCTCCACTAAAACTATAGCAAAAAGATATTTAAGCTTTTGGAGAATGATTTTCCTATTTTTCTCTCGTTTGATTCCTTGGGCATAAGACATGCTCTTGGGATTGGTTCTCTCCCATCTAGCGTCTTTGACAAGATCTGCATGGTTGAGGTTTCAGAAGTCAAGGAGGAAGATTCTACAAATGATCAAACTTTTATCTTCCCTAATGGTTGTTGGACCCTCAACTATGATAGTGTGAAGTATCTCTTCGGTGTTGGGGTAGGTGTGATCCTTACTTCTTCTAGAGGAGGGGCCATGCCTTTTTCCTTTAGGTTAAACTTTGAATGTACAAATAATGCCACAAAATACAAGGCTCTTCTTCTTGGTCTCATTGTAGCCAAGAGGATGGGCATTAACAATGTTATAGTTTTAGGTGACTCCCAACTTGTTGCTAATCAAGTCTCGAAGTTTACAAGACTAGAACGGAGTAATTACAACTTTACAAACTGTTGTGTGCTTGAACTTAGCAAAGGTTTTGACTTTATTTCTATCAAAGCCATACCTAGAGAGAAAAATCTCTTAGTTGATTCAATGGCTACTTCTTCCTCTCACTTTTTTCCAAGTGAGGTATTGAAGGAAACTAAGTTTATAGTCTCAGTTCGATCCAAACCCTTAGTTCAAAAAGTGCCAACCAACGCAATTATGGCATATGTTGAAGCCGAGAATGAGCCTGCCACTATGGACTTTATGGAGAATGATGAGGAAATCTTAGGATTCCTCAATGCATACACCAATCTTCATCTCACACACCATAAGAGGGGATTTTATCTCATACCCCACTCTTCCTCCTACTTTGGAGATTACACATTGTGTTCTTCCTCATCGGAAGGTCTTGAGATCTATGAGGTAGAGGAAGAAGAGTTGAACTACCTCCAGCCCTACTTGAGTTCGAAGAGGGTAACACCTCTTTGATTGAAGGGACCATAGATATTAATATAGGGATAGAGGAGGAACCTAAGATATTAAAAATTAGTTCTTCTCTTACTCCAGATGAGATAAAATCACATACGAAGGTTCTCAAATAACTTTCAAAGCCTTCACCTTTAGTTACAAGGAAATGACAGAATCACTCCTAGCATGGTAGTTCACAACCTTGTCATGAAGCCTGATGCAAAGCTTTTGAAGCAAAAGTAACAACCCATGAAGCCAAAAGTAGATTTAATGGTCAAGGAAGAAGTAATGAATCTTCTTCAGGTAGGTTTCATTAAACCAGTGGACTATTCCATGTGGGTGTCTAACATCGTCTTGGTTCTTAAAAAGAACGGGAAGATTCACATTTGTATTAACTTTAGAGACATCAACAAAGCATGTCCTAAGGATGAATTCCCATTTCCTTCCATCGATGTCATTGTAGATTCAACGATCAAGCTATGAATTATTTTCACTCATGGATAGCTTCTTCTTTCTGAATCGGATAAGGATCTTTGAGGAGGAGAAAACAAAGTCTACCTTTACTACTCCATGGGGACCTTTTGCTACGCATCATGTTGTTTGGATTGAAAACGTGGGAGCCACCTTCCAATTAGCAATGACATATATCTTCAATGATCCTATCTATAAGATTATGGAATCCTACGTCGATGACCTGCAGTTAAGACCAGAAACATTGCGATCACCCTGAGGTGCTCTACATTATCCTCTCTTGTCTTATCAAATATGGTGTAACGTTGAATGTGGAAAAGTATGTATTTAGAGTAACATGAGGAAAATCAATAGGGTACATCATTTCTTATCCAGGAATTTATGTAGATCCAACCAAGATTTGATCGGTTATAGAGATGACTCCACCTTCAAATGAATCAGGAATTAGGTCTTTTATGCGTAAACTTGGGGTAATCTAGGTTTATTCCCGATCTAACTTGTGTCGTCCATCCCATCAACAAATTGCTAAAGAAAGAGTGTAGTAAAGAGTGGACTTCTGAATGTCATGAAGTATTTGAGTCGGTCAAACATTTTCTCATGTCACCACCTACACTCATGCCACCCAAAGTTGATCATCCCATGATCTTATACTCTCAAGCCACCGAGGTTTTGCTAGCTTGCATGTTGGCACAAGAAGATGATGATAATTGTGAACGTGCCATTTATTTCATTAGTCGCACTCTACTTGATTACAAGACATGTTATACGTAGGAAGAGAAAGAATGTCTGGTAATTTTCTTTACAACAAAAAGGTTAAGGCATTATATGCTTAACCGGAAATCGTGAGTGATCATCAAGTCTGACCAGCTACAAACCTTCTTAACTCAATGTGCCTTATCTAAAAAGGCTAGATGTTTTCTCACATTGATGGGTGAATTCAAACTCACCTTCATCAACCAGAAGTTCGTCAAAGGAAAAATTATTGCTGATTGGTTGGTGGACAACCCGATAGATTGTGGAGACCTAGTAGACCTAGATTTCCCTAATGAGTGTGTATTTTATGTGGAAACAAAGCCTCCCATTGCATTGTGTCCATGGTATTCTGATATCATTAATCACATTATGGACCGTGCATATCCCGAGGGAGTAACCTCACAAAAAAAGGTGGCAAAGAGCCTCGATGGCATGCTTTTGACGTGTGTAGATGAAGAAGAGTCGAAAAATATTCTCTTTGAAGCCCACAGAAGGGTCTGTGGGGGGCATTTCGAGGGCATGCTACTACTTAGAAAATTCATTAGATGGGTTATTTTTGGCCCACCTTAGAGCATGATGTTGTATAATATGTATGCAGGTGCCATAAATGTCAATAATTCTCACATGAGATATACATTCTTTCACAGGCTCTATAACCGATTGTGGCACCTTGGCCCTTTTCTACTTTGGGTCTAGATTTGATAGGGAAGTTCTCTCCCTCATCAACATATGGCCATAAATTTAAATTTATGGCCACAAAATATTACACAAAGTGGGTCGAGGTCATGCCTCTCACTACCATACATGGGTTTGTGATCTCCAAATTCATTTTGAGTATAATCATCTCAGTAGGTATGGAGTCCCACAAGTCATTATCTCAGATAATGAAACATCTTCTAAGAATAAAGTGGTGTGTGAGTTGTGTTTGCAATTCAAAATATCACATCACATAACTTTTTTATATTACCCTCAAGCCAATGGATAGGCTAAAGTGACAAATAAAACATTAAAGTCCATACTCCTCAAAAAGTCAAGGAGAATAAGTGTGACTGGAATTTAAAGCTATTTTTGGCCTTGTGGGCCTATAGTACATTGATATGAATGCCTATGGGGGAAACCCTTTTTACTTAGTTTTCGGATGTGAAGCGATCTTACCACTGGAAATCAAGCTACCTAGCCTCTGCATATCTTTACAAGGCATTTTAGATGAAGATGCATATCGAGAAGCACGACTTGGTTTAATTAGAAACCCTCAATGAAACTTGGCTTAATGTTGAGCAGCGACACAATATTTATGCTGATAGTATGGCCCATCACTATAACAAAAAGGTTTACGAGTGCAAAATATGCGTAGGTGATTTAGTGCTAAGACTAGATAGCCGAATCGACAAAAAGACCGATGAAGGAAGGAAGTTTAGACCAAATTGGTTAGGTCCATATCGGGTTATGGAGGACTATAAGAATGGTGCATATTGTCTATGTACTTTAAAAGGTGAGGAGTTTGTCAAATCACCAATTCACTTCACCTTAAATGTTTCTACGCATGATTCATTTGCATTCCCACATGTACACTACTACATCCATTGCATATCATCTGCATAATTGTATTGTAATATTGTGAAACAACAAACTTATTTCTTAAGAAAATTTAAAATTTTCTAAAAATGGTAAAGCATTTCAATCATACTTCAACTATTCATTATATCATCTCTAAAACTACTCAATCTCTTTATCATCCTAGTAGATGAAGTTTTGACATTGATCCTACCAAGACCTACACACTTAGTTCTATTCATGGTTGCTTCTAGCTTAGGTGTTTTTCCCATGGTCTGTTTCTTAGAAGCTTCTTGGTGTCACATCTTTCCTCGAAAATATCTCTTTGAAAAAAAAATCTAAGAGCATTTAACTTAGACTTCATGTTCACCTACTCAAACCTCGGTGGTGAGCCCTCGCATCTTACTGGTTGTGTGGGGTTGAGGCTAGGGGAAAGTATTCCTTCCCAAAAGCACAAAGTTCAAGAATCAATAAAAAAGGTAAACAAACAAAGAATAAATACAAAACAATTTCATTTTGTAAATAATACTACACTTCTTTGCCCCACTAGTCTTCATGATAAGCCCACGCTTCCTATAGGTAGCACGAGGCTGGGAAAGTAGGGAAGTCCCCATACTCGCATATGGCTTGTCCTTGGTGATGATCCCATGCTTCCTAATATGTTTCTCAAAATAAGGACTGCATTCCTTAATCTAAACAAAGGTTTTGATTTCATATCTATTGAAGCTATCCCACATGAATAGAACCTTTTAGTTGATTCCATGGCTACTTCCGCTTCTCTTTTTTCCCAAGTGGAGATTTGAAAGATACCAAATTCTATGTTTTAGTCTCGAACTGAACCCCTAGTTCGAAAAATTCCTACCAATCCAATTCTAGCGTATGTTGAGACTGAGAACAATCCTATCACCTTAGATTACATGGAGAATGATGAAGTTATACTAGGTTACCTTAATGCGTACACTGACCTTCATCCCGTGCATCATAAGAGGGGTTTCACTCTTATACCTCACTCTTCCTCCTATTTTGGAGATCGTACGATGGGTCCTTCCTCATCATAAGGTCTTGAGATCTATGAAGTACATAAGGAAAGAAAACTAGAACTACCTCCAGCCCCATCCGAGTTTGAAGAAGGCAATGCCTCTTTAATCGAAGGGACCATCGATATAAATATCGGGATGAAGGAAGATCCTAAGATATTGAAACTTGGTTCTTATTTAACTCTGAAAGAAGTGGAAATTCATACGAAGGTTCTCAAAGAACATTCAAAAGCCTTCACTTTCAGCTACAAAGAGATGACAAAAATTTCTCCCCATGTCGCAATTCACAATCTTGTAACTAAACCTGATGTTAAGCCCATCAAACAAAATTCAAGACCTATGAAGCCCAAAGTGGCTCTAATGGTCACATAAGAGGTTATGAAACTCCTACATGTGGGTTTCCTCAAACCTATAGATTATTCAATGTGGGTATCAAACATAGTCCTCAAGTTACCTTCCATCGATGTCACCGTGGATGCAACAGTTAGATATAAGTTGTTGTCACTCATGGATGGTTTCTCAGGCTATAATCACATTAGGATATTTGAAAAGGATCAGACAAAGACCCCTTTCACTACTCCTTGGGATACCTATTGTTATGCGGTCATATCATGCCGTCGGTCTTAAGAATGTTGGTGCTACTTATCAACGGAAATGACCTATATATTCCATGATCTTATTCACAAGATTTTAGAATCATATGTTGACGACCTTATAGCTAAGGCCAAGAAGTGATGTGATCACCCCAAGGTGCTCCACATTATCCTCTCCCACCTCATCAAATACAAAGTTACATTGAATCCAGAAAATGCATATTTGGTGTGACGGAGGGAAGTTGTTGGGTTACATCATCTCTTCATGAGGGATTGATGTGGATCCGAAAAAATATGAGCAGTTCTAGAAATGACCCCACCATTAGATGATTCAGAATTAGGTCCTTTCTCATAAATCTCAGTGCAATCCACATGTTTATACTTGATTTAACCTTTGTTATTCATCCGATAAATAATTTGTTAAAGAAGGATTGTTGTAACGTCTGGATGGACGAGTGTCATGAGGCATTTTAATCGGTCAAATGATTCCTTCTGTCATCTCCCACACTCATGCCTCCCGAATTAGATTTCCCCCTCATTTTATATTCTTTGGCAACAAATGTCTCGTTAGCCTACATGTTAGCACAAGAAGACAATGATAAGTGTGAATGTGTAATTTACTTCATTAGTCGTATGTTGCTAAACTACAAGACACGTTATACCCAGGCAAAAAAGGAATGCCTCATTATAGTATTTTCAACAAAATGGTTAAGGCATTACATGCTTAACCAAGAAACATGGGTTATTGTTAAAACATAAGGGTTTTTTTCCAGGAAATTTGGATGTTTCATAACCTTAATGGGAGAATTTGAGTTAACTTATATCAACCAAAATTCCATCAAGGGAAAAATCATTGCCGATTGGTTGGAAGACAACCCGTTAGATGGTGGAGAGTTAGTAGACTTGAGTTTCCCCGATGAGTGTATATACTACATAGAAATTAGACCTCCCATTGTTGTGTGTCCATGGTATTTAGATATTTTTAATTTTATTATGGACCACACATACCCTGAGGGAGCAAATTTGCAGCAGAGAAGACAACTACGTGTCATAAATGCGACCAGTACGTAATTATAGAAATCGCAGAGCCTTTGACGAAATTTTTCTAAGATGTTTTGATGAGGAAGAGTCTACAAATATCCTCTATGAAGCCCACAACTCGGTCTAGTGGAGGTCATTTTGGAGGACATGCAACCACTAGAAAGATACACCAGATGGGCTATTTCTGGCCCACCCTAGAACATGACGTAATAGAGTATGTACGTAAGTGCCACAAGTGTCAGGAATTCTCTCACGAGATTCATATACCTTCCCAAGCTCTACAACCGATTGTAACACCTTGGACCTTTTCCACGTACAACTTAGATTTGATAGGGAAATTCTCTCCCTCATCGACGACAGCGGCCATAATTTTATAATTATGGCCATAAAATATTTCACGAAGTGGGTTGAGCCCATACCTCTTACCACCATTTTGGGGTCTGCAATTGCAAAGTTTTTCTTGAACCAGATCATCTCAGAGGTGCGGGGTCCCACAAGTCATTATCTCCGATAATGGCATGTCATTTAAAAATGAAGAGGTGCATGAGTTGTGTGAAAAAATCAAGATAAATCACCACATCACCTCTCTATACTACCCTCAGGCCAATGGACAAGATGAGGCAACTAATAAGATGTTAAATTCCATCCTCCTAAAATTTTTAAAGAGAACAAGCGTGATTGGAATTTAAATCTATTTCGGCCTTGTGGGCCTACTGTAACTTCAAGAAGAACGCTTGATGGGGAAACCCCATATTCATTAGTATTCGGTTTAGAAGCGGTTTTACCACTTGAAGTTGAGATACCCAGTCTTCAAATATCATTACAAGGAATCTTAAGAGAAGAAGGATATTATGAAGCATGGTTCATTGAGCTAGAAACCCTTGATTAAGCTTGGCTCAGATCTGAGGCACACCATAGAGCTTATGCTGACTGGATGTGCCGACAAGATAATAAGAAGGTATATGAACATGAAATATTCATTGGAGATCTAGTATTGAGACTTGACATCTGGATAGATAAGAAAATCGGTGAAGGAAGGAAATTCAAGCCCAAGTGGTTGGGCCCATATTGAGTCATGGAGGACTACAAGAATGGGGCATATCACCTGTGTACTTTAGAGGGTGAAGAATTTGGTGAATTTGTCAATTCACTTCACTTGAAACATTACTATGCATGATCCATCTACATTTCCACCTATATATTATTGCATCCGCATTGCATTTCATCTACTAGATCACTTTGTAAATTTGTAATCAAGGAACTTATCTTTCAAGAAAACTTTCAAAACTTCTAAAAATATTGGCAAAACATTCAATCACATTTCTTCAAATATCCGTAATATTATCATCAACATTTCTAATCATTTCATTAGTTCAACAAGATAAGACAGAATTTTGACACTAATCCTACCAAGGCCTGCATACTTGGTTCTACTCATAGTTTTCTTCCAACATAGGTTTCTTTGCCCATAGTCTATTCTAGAAGCTTCTTGGTGTCATATCTCTCTAGAAAAACCTCTTTGGTAGCAAAAGCATTCTAAACATTTTTATGTGGATCACTTATTCGCTTATCTCAGCCTTTGATGTCAAGCCCTCACATCTTACTAGTTGTGTGGGGTTGAGGCTAGGGACAAGTTCTCCCTCACAAAAGCACCAACTCAAATTTTAAAATAAAAAAATGATATAATTCAAATCAAATAAATGCAAAAAAATCATTTACAAATAAAACCACACTTCTTTGCCTCATCGGTCTTCGGTGATGACCCACGCTCTTTACCGGTGATGTAAGATATGGAAAGTAGGAAAGTTCCCTTACTCGCCTATGCCTTGTCTTCGGTGATGAGCCCATGCTTCTTGCTAGTAGCATAGGGCAAGGTATAGGGGGTCTCTTCAAATAAGGTAGTAAGTTATAAGCAATTCATTAAATAAGAAGTGCTTTGAAATCATAAATCCCAAGAAGTGAATTACATGTGTATGTTCCAAAAGAGTTAAAGCTCTTAAAAACAAGATTTTGTCAATTAGGAGGCAATCTACGGGTCTAAGTCTAGATAAACTTGCAAGAAAATTGCATTCTAGATCTGTGTAGTAAATCAGTGTACAAAGAAAGTTGTATGTTTCTAATTGTATTTTTGGCAAAATATTTTCTTTCTCTCACCATTTCCATTTATCTAAATCATACGAGATCATGTCCCTTCTGCTCTCGGTGTTGAGCCCTCTCATCTTACTAGTTGCACGGGGTTAGAAGTGGACTGAGTTCATTTTATTATCATACCATTTTCATCACATTTTTCCAACCAAACAAGAAGTATCAAATATTGCTTGAAAAACCAAATTTTTGGCATTATTTTGTGTTTTCATTAGCATCATATAAATCAAAATAGCAAAAATAAATCATTCATTTAAGATATCATCATCCATAGCATGCATCCAAAAAGCATATAAAAACATCAGAAATTCTGAGCATCTAAGAGTACACAAGCGAGATAAACAATCAATGAGTCAACTCTTACGCAAGAATGACTGAAACAAAAAGAAGTATATGTATATATATCCATAATAATTCAAGTTTGTATAAAATTCCATCATACTCTAGGTGTGGTCAAAACACTCACAATGAGCATAAAAATCCATAAAAAGTCATATACATGTCTCAAAAAATGACATCGAAGCAATAAAGGCCTATGGCCTATCCCTCCTTATGGGATCCCTCGGGGTGCATGACTAGGACTTCTTCTACAACTCCTATGATGTGAATGGGAGACCCCATGAACTTAGCGATGAGAGAGACCATGTGATCTACCACTAGTCGTGGTATCATTACAAGAGTGACTATGCATCTCCATCCTCTATGCTAAACAAAATGCAGCAAGCTCAGTCCTCGTCTAAGAGAGAATCTCCACGGCTCACCGTGAGTGGTGCTAAAATATCAGCAGTGTGGTAGTTAGTCTGTATTGATCCCCCGCATCTCTAAGAAAATTATCTCATGTCTTCTCCGTAGGGATAATCGAAGTGTATCAACCATGATCTTCTAAATAAAATCGCGCCATCCATCGGTAGTAGGGTGAAAGACAAAGAAAATGATGGTGAATTAGAAAACTATAAAAAACCAAAATAGAAACACAATGTGTAGCTTACTAACAATTCTAGCTAATAAGGTCAAGAGAAGAATATCCACATACTCATATCTCTTAGCATCTAGGAAGGGTTGGCTGGTGTAGTGGCCGGTGGTGATAGAGCCGCTACGAGGCACTCGCTGAGCCTCATCCTCCCCTGGTGCGATGTGTTGACCCATCACAAAATGATCATTGCCACATCCTCACGAGAAATTGGGTCCTCTGAAACAAGAGTCTCCCTCTCTGTAACCACCTATGCTCTCTCTGCCATATAGACCTCCTCTGTGACCCACCACTATGTGTCAATATTCTCCTCCTCGTCATACTCCTAGCCCATCTCCTCACCAGTCTAGCCCTCGGGCTCTGTCTCTGAATCCATATGGGCCTCCTCCTCCTCCCCGTTGTGAGTGGGTGCGGTCTCAATCTGGAGGAGGTCTATTGGTGCTCTTGGGACTGGAATTTTCTCCACACTGATAAGGAACCCGGGAGTCCCAACTGTCTAATCAAGTTGTCCCCAGGCCGCCACTCGTGCCTTTCTAATCATGCGATAAACAGCAGGGGGGCGGTAAGGAGTGCATCGTACTATGGTAGCCCAAACTACTGGGGGACTTTGTCTTCAGGGTGTACCTCCACCCTAGTTGTCCTCTCTACTAACTTCTTCACACCACCACAAACAAGTAGAATAGTCCTGTCATCATCCCATATCCCAACCATATCCTGGTAAGGCCTTATAATGAAGTCATCTATGGTCAGTGTGGAAACATACTGGTGTGCCCCTATGAGAACTTTCAAAACTATCCATCTTGTGGCTATGATATCCCCTGGATCTAATATACCAACCCCCCTATGGTAGGGGTAATCCACTCGTAGACCAAGCACGTCACTAGGGTAGGGTGGGTCAGGGATTTCACCTGTAGCCTCACAACGTGGTACAAGTCATGGTATGTGGTCTCAAGAATGTCCACACCCCAAGCAAAGATCCTCCCGTGCTGCTCAATAGCCATAATGATAAGAGCCTAGTAGTACAAGAGCTTGTCCCACCCTTGTCTCCCACTAAACGCGAAGCCAAAATACCAATAATGGCCTTGCGTAGAGTGGGGACAGGTGTATAGGCAACTGACAATAGCCGCATACCATGATTGGCACCCAAATTAGACGCCCCATCATTTGCCATATATGATGCCCATTGTCTATATGTAGCTAGAGAACCTTTCTCGATGTCAACCATCTTCCAGTCATAGGAACACCTAAGATCATGTAAACATCCTTGAGAGTGATAGTCCACTCTCCCCTGACCCTGAGAAACCAAAAAGTATTCCAGTTGGCATCCCAATAGCTCAATAAATAACATAGTATGTGGTTAGGTGGTGCTATCAATGGCATCTAAGAGATCCTCCATATACCAACTCTATGTACCACGTCCCTCTCTGCATGGGACAACTGATCAATAATGCTTGATATCCAATCACACTCTCTAGCTTGGCTCCATCGAACGTCACAGTCCTTCTCCTTTCACCAAAATAAGAAAAAGAGCAAGTTAGCAACATGATTTAATACATAAGCTCATAAAAACAATATATAAAACAACTTAAAATCCAAAAAAATCACTTAGTTTGCTCAAAATAAGGTTTTGCCTCGACAATTACAAAACCGCCACCCTATGCAAAGCAGCAGTTGTGTAATTGCCACCCTACACAAGGTGGCTATCGCGTCCAAAATGGACAAGCCATCCCCTTTGACCCAAAAATGTAAAAAAATAAAAAATTGACCATTTTAGATAAAATAAAATCTAGACCCACCTAGACGACCCTCTAGGGAACATTTTGACAAGAATATTTACAAAAAATACCCCCCCTAGGTGTATATTTTTCAATTTTCACATTTTAGGTTTAAAATAGACAAATAAAAAATACTAATGTTTCACTTAACCACTAGAACTTTTGTTCGTGGGGCCATGATCACAATGTTGCACTCTTCGCTTTGACCGTATCCATGCTCAAAATGGTTGTGGGTAATCCAGAGCTCCAAAATCGCTATGAGGGCAAGTACAAATGAATTTGAAAATGAATGGTTTTAGATATATATATATATATATATATATATATATATGTTTTGTTTTAACTTCATGCAGATTGTGTGTGCTTAAAGGGATGGAGTGTGTTGGCATGTATATTTCTATTCCCGTGCAAATGGTAAGTTCGCATGTTGTGTTGTTTTAGCATTTATTTTTTGATATCATGCCTATATGCACTTGAGTCTTGTTTACATTTTCCACTTAGCGGGAGCTTAGATGACATCACTTCAACATACGGGTGTGTCAGGTATAACTTCTAACTTGCCATTTTGGGAATGCCATACTCATAATCTATGTTTTACATCCTTTCATGGCTAAAATGCTTCTCTGGAGGGGCAATATGTACGCACCTAAATTTGCACATGCTACATTGTCAGAAATGGTTCAAAAGTCCCCAATGACGATTCATGTCTTTTCCAAAGGTGTTCGAGCCCCTTTAACTCTTTGTAGTTCATATTTTTAGCTTAGATTACCTTACTTAAACATTTCTTGCTTTTCCGTGCTTTCCGTAGTGTTTTTCTTTAGTTTTGTCCTTAACTTACAAAATCACCGCCTTGCTTGGGTGTGGCGATTAACTAACCATCGCTCTCCGCACAAGATAACAGTTCCGTGTGAATTGCCAAAAACTTTCCTGGCATGAATTAGGTGTGTGTTTGCTCACTCCAGCTCACCTCTAGCACACGTTTCTTGATCAATTTGTCTTATTTTAAGCTTGACTGATTCGTATCAACCTCCTCTTCCCCTTTTAATTGTTGATTGAGTTTTAAACCGCCTCTCCCTGTTATGATGTGGCACCCCATCATTTCTAAATGTCATGGACCATCTCCCAACTTGTGGTCTATAAAGCCATCACTTCTTCTGAAGAAAATTGTCATAGATTGTTTGTGTATCTTGCTTAGATTAGTTGCCACAATCTTGCTAGAAACTGCACAACCAAGCTCTGTTCTCTTGCATTGTCTTTCTTCTTCCTACATTGCAACTATTGTCAAGTTGTCATTGCTCTAGCACTTTATTCTTGTTGTTTCCTCCACATTCCTAGTTTCATGGACTCATGTGGACACAAAATATTGGTAAAGATAACTGAGGGGACAAAGTGATACCACAACTAACATTGCCTTTGCACTATAATTCCAGGTTGGGGTTGTTATTGAGTTTCTTCATTTATTCATTTATCTCTAAACGTATGCACACTTATCAACTAGAGTAGAAGAAATCATTTTATTTATTGCAAATAGTTAGATCATTTCCAAGAATCTTTCACATCTTCTATAGAAGTTTCTGGTGATAGATCCTTCCCTTCCTATCCCTATGGATTTATGAGGGAAGAATATATGGAGGAAGCTTGCTATATCACCATAGATAATAACAAATATGTTGTAAATTATGGTTTCTATTGAATCTTCTCATATTCTATCCGGGAAGTTACAGGGGAAGAAAAGCTTCTCAGAAGCTTCAAATCTTCACGTGTCTCTAAGATAGGAAGAGCATTTGATAATCCACAATTATTAATTAGAAAAAGCTTCATTTAAATTAGAATAGATTAAATACACTATTGCATAGATAAATAGTTACATCCAATTATTTATTTGTAATATGACTTGTTAATTAAATTAGAGGCAATTTATTTCTTCATTTCTTTGTTTTCCTCTGTCATCCCAGAAAATACAAAAATATTAGTTTAAGGTAAGTTAGATTGTTGTTTATTGCTTTATTTATTCTATATTAGAAAATACAAAAACATAGTGTAGCTTTTATTTACTGATATTAGTTTGTTATTTACTTTCGTAGATTAAAATTACACAAATGCACACATGACCATTCAAGGACCACAATGGCCAAGAACATACGGTAACGATCCTAGGATCCCCAAACCAAACGGGTTGGAACTACTCACAAACATTAACACAAGCTTGTGTATGTTGGTTTTCCGAACATCACCTCTATCACCTAATATTATCTCAGTAATCCCCCGGAGAACGTCTTGAACATCGAATCTGACAAAGCTTACGAGTTTTGGACCACCCCAGCCAATCGAATTTAGATCTCGTGAAACCAAGCCTCTCACTTAGTTCATGACCTTGTTTTGACATCATTACGAGGCACCCATTAGTTTTCCACGCATCCCACAACCATTAGAGAGGATCTCCATTGAGCTTGACATTGATTGGAGTCTTCGTGTGGTTATTCTTTCTGACCCATCCATTAGACATATTTAGGTTAGAAGGGCCTTTCTTCCCCTTGACGAGTAGATCCACGATATTGCGGGTTGATGACATTATTTTGACTTGATAGCTTGTTCATCCCATTTCCACATATCACATATTCACTATATTTCGCTACATCTAGCCATCCACTCATTCTACATCGATTGTCCAAGACGACCTCGGGGTCGAGTGTGTGAAAAGGTCACGTGTTGATTTTCAATCGCATACAAATTGGTGAACCCGATGTGAAGAGCTAGTCTATTTTCGTTTCCATTTCTTTCATCCATCTTCTCCCTCTCCCATTATTCTACGAGTAGTTATATACCCCCAAATATTTCGGGATAGGATTATGGCATGCCCATTCTGGGTCTGGAGGCTTATTACCACCAAATCAACATACCACAATCACCCTCATTATCAGGGTGGGATGACAATTATTATTCCAACTTACCTTCACCATACACTCCTCCTCCTCGAAGTGCCAACAACAATTCATCTATAAGGATTGAGGAGATCGATCAACCTGAATTCTCCAACTCAAACAATATGATGCTCACTGGAGAACAAGGTTTTGGTCCATGGGATTTGTTCAAACCTTAGATCATTATGTTGTCTGATCCCTTCACTTCCTACCTCTCTTCTCATGATGAGCTTATGGCATGATTTTCCTAAAGCCAAGATCATTTTAATTTCATGGACCAATATTTGGAAAGGATGCAAGAGTATGTTGATGTTTACGCTTCAAAACAATACTATTATCCCCCTACAACAAGAAATATACCCAAAGAGGGGTGGCCACCAAGAGAAAAATTTATAGCAAGACATCATGTACCTCTACATCCTAACAACAAAACCCACCCAAGAAAAATACAATGCTATCTTCGGGTGATGTAATTTCTACACTGGTAGACAAGGTTAGGGAGTTAGAACTTGCCCAGTCGTCTCATGTTCCACCTTCTGTCGAGCAAGGCAAGATCCCTTACCATACCCAAAATTTAGGTTATGTGCCTTCTGTGCCATCACCTCCTCCAGTTTACATGAGTGTTCCTAAGCTCCAGAGATCTTCTCACTAGGTCGGGCATGTTAGGTATGCCCCCTCACACCTCGTATGGATACCCACAATAGGCACCAATTGGAAGTGCATTCTCAAATGTTGTCCCAACTGACAATACGATCATTTCATGGTTTTATGCCTCCCACTCTGTACCAGAGTAACGTTCCCTCGTATGTACACATGTATTCCAAATCACCGCAGGGGGACATGTATTCTTTTCTTGGTTCATATGCTCAGCCACAAGGGATGCCTTATGCCTCTACAAATGTTTACATTGCACCATATCACCTCTCATGCCTACTCCACCTCCCCATCAAGGGTCGTCCATAGTAGAGTCCTACACATTGGGCACATATGTTGAATATCTTAAAGAGCCCTTAGAATTTACTATACGAAGCATAATTCTTCCACAACCTTCCTAACTTGCCAAATTTTAAAGGGGAGGGAGATCCAAATGCACATATCAAAGTGTATGCAACTGCCATTCGAGAGCTATTCCCATGGGATGCAGTTGTAGCAAATATCTTCCCTAAGAATCTTGAAGGAATCGCTCTTGATTGGTATTACAGGATACTTGAAGCCTCAATACACTCCTTTAAGAAACTCGTATCTAATTTCATTAAGGAATTTGACATGAACAAGTTGCTAAGAATGGGAATTAGGGAATTCCTCCACATAAAGCAAGAGCATAACGAATTTTTGCCCACTTCATTCAGAGGTGGTGGCAGGTCCTCTACTCTTCGAAAGTGCTCCCAATATGGATCAGATGGAGCTTTGTGATCTATTCCTTCATTCTCTTAACTAGGAAACAAAAGAAGTCCAAAATTTCCCCTTAGGAGCTACGAGGAGGTATTAGAGGGTGCTCTCCGCATTGATCAAGCGAAATAGATAGTGGTCAAAAGACCTATGGTTCAAATGGGAGATTGATCACTCCCTCCCAAGGTAATTCAAATTACCCCAAAAATTCCAACAACAATCAAGGACCTAAGGTCCTCAATAAGAATCATGGTGTTACAACGAATGATGTAACTGATCAAGCCAAAAACTAAATGTTGTTAACACTTCAAACGCAAAACAATGTCAATAACAACGCAAATGGAAATAATCAAAGGAGTAACAATTTCACTCCTTCAATCAATGCGGTGGATTTTAATCATCCTCCACCTCCACAACAAGTTCAGGCCCAAGGCCCCAATCAATACCCAAATGGGTATCAAAACCAAGGGCAAAGGCCTCCAAACTTTAATTATAACAACCAATAGTTAAACAAAAACTAGAACTTTGGACCGCAACAGAATACAATCAAAGACCTCGAGATTATGATCCTGACCTTTATTGTGGATTCCATAGGGTTTGAGGGCATGATGTTAGAACTTGTTGAGACTATAACAAGTTCATATAGTGCCTACCAGAGGACCAAAGACAACTCTTTGTTGAGATGTTTTTGAAAAACCTACGATGCCAATGTAGAATGCTAGCATGGGGCCAGTTTCCCCCCAAAACACTCCTCTTAGGATCTTTAGTGACCCTCTTCCTATGCATCCTGACAATGAAAAATTAAACCCCCATGGTACAAACAAGGGTAACCCGGTGGGAAACAATGATCACGAAGATTCCACTTCTTCAAACCCACTAGTAGCACCTTTGTTGGATGGTCAATAACAAACTAATATTTTGGGTCTTGTTGAAATAGAAACTAACCTCAAATTAATGCAGCTATAAGAACCCATGATTACTCAATGTAGCCTATTCCCATCTACCATCTATGATAGATGAAACTCCAATACTTCTGAGGCCGGTAGGGGCATATGATCTAGTTACTGATTTAACCAAGACCTTTTCTCACATCTCCTTCTTGGATTTGTTGTTGAACTCTCCCGCTCATCAAACCACTTTACTAGAAGCATTGGGTCTTGGTCACTTGATTAATGTTACCTTGTCACTGAGGCACAAGTCAACCACATAGACTTTGACGTCTATCCTTTTGGGTAGCCTGAAAGAGATGTTGGATTTATCTTTGACATCAGTAAGATGCCCACCGATGTCGAGCTGACACGTAGAGGTGACCCAATGTTTTATTTACGCTTCTAGATCTATAATAATTGCTTTAAATGTGCAATGATTGACGATGGGGCAACTATTAATATTGTCCCCTTTTCATTCCTCTAAAAGTTAGGCTACGGGGAAACCAACTATTCCTTAACTAGAAATACGCTGAGAGATAGTCTCAAAGCAATGTCCATAGGGACCATAGTGCTCCCGGTTACTCTTGGGCCCAAGACAGGTTCTAACTAAGTTTTATATTATAGATAGGGAAACCAACTATAACATGATTCTTGGCCGACCTTGGATCCATCGGATGAAGGCAATCCCTTCCACACTGTTCCAAGAAGTCAGATTCTGCATTTGGGGAAAGTCTTTGTCACTCAGGGTGACCCAAAACCTTTCGATATTCACCTAGATAACTTAAAGAAGAAACCTAGGGTCCATACCGAGTTTGAACTCCCCACCAATCAAGTGAACAAACCTAAAGATACAACGTTAGAGTCTAAACTGATTCCCACGATGGAACTAGAAACCTCCATTTTAATTGAGGGGTTATTGCAACTAAAGATGAAACTATTGTTGTTGAGACAATATCAACGGAAACCATGGCTAATATTGTCAAGTTATTGGAGAAATATTTACCTATTCTCCTTCCTTTTGACTCCTTGGGCATAAGACATGCTCTAGGACTTGGTTATCTTCCACCAAGAGATCTGCATGGTTGAGGTCTCAAAAGTAGAGGAAGAAGATACTAGAAATGATCAAACATCAATCTTCCCTAGTAATTGTTAGATGCTCAACTATGATGGAGCGAAGTGTCATTTTGGTGTTAGGGCAGGCGTGATCTTTATTTCCCTAGAAGGAAAGGTTATGCCTTTTGCATTTAAGCTCAATTTCGAATGCACAAACAATAGTGTCGAGTACGAGGCTCTCCTTCTTGGTCTCATTGTAGCCAAGAGAATGGGTGTTTGTAATATTAGAGTTTTGGGTGATTCCCAACTAGTCGCTAACCAAGTTTCATATTTTTACGAGACTAGAGCAAAGCACCTGCAACTCTATAAGACTATCGTGTTTAACCTAAGTATAATTTTTGATTTCATATCCATTGAAGCTATCCTATGTGAAAAGAAACTTTTATTTGATTCAATGGATACTTTCGCTTCTCTTTTGTTCCCAAGTGGAGATTTAAAATATATTGAATGTATTGTTTCAGTTCGAGCCAAACCCCTACTTCGAAAAATGCATACCAATCCAATTCTAACATATGTTGAGACCGAGAATGATCCTATCACCTTAGATTACATGGAGAATGATGAAGCTATACTAGATTACCTTAATGCGTACACTAACCTTCATCTCGTGCATTATAAGAGGGGTTTCGCTCTCATACCTCACTCTTCCTCCTATTTTGGAGATCATGTGATGGTCCTTCCTCATCAGAAGGCCTTGAGATCTATGAAGTAGAGGAGGAAGGAGAAATAGAACTACCTCCAGCCCCACTCGATTTTGAAGAAGGCAATGCCTCTTTAATAAAATGTACCTTCGATATAAATATCGGACGAAGGAAGAGCCTAAGATATTGAAACTTTGTTCTTTTTTAACTCCATAAGAAGTGGAAATTCATACGAGGGTTCTCAAGAACGTTTAAAAGCCTTTGCTCAAACTACTCGTTCGCCTACTTCAACCCTCGGTGGTAAGATGAGCATCTTCATTTGCATGCGTGGAGTTAAGGCTAGGGACAAGTATTCCTCCCAAAAGCACAAAGTTCAAGAATTAATAAAAAAGGGAAATAAATAAACAAGAAATACAAATCAATTTCATTTTGCAAATAATACTACACTTCTTTGCCCCACCGATTCGATGAGCCCATACTTCCTACAGGTAGCATGAGGTTGGGAAAAGAGGGAAATGCCCTTACTATATGCCTTGTCCTTGGTGATGACCCCATAATTCCTACTAGGTTGCTCAAAATAAGGACTACAATTGTTGGTTAACCTAAGAAAAGGTTTTTAATTCATATCCATTGAAGTTATCCAACATGAATGCAAACATTTTAGATGATTCCATGGCTACTTCCACTTCTCATTTTTCCCAAGAGGAGATTTGAAAGATACCGAATTTATGTTTCATGAACCGAACCCCTAGTTCAAAAAATTCCTACCAATCCAATTCTAACGTATGTTGAGACTGAGAATGAGCATGTCACCTTAGATTATGTGGAGAATGACAAAGCTATACTAGGTTTCCTGAATGCCTATACTAACCTTCATCTCGCGCATCATAAGAGGGGTTTTTCTCTCATACCTCACTCTTCCTCCTATTTTGGAGATCGTGTGATGGGTCCTTCCTCATCAAAATGCCTTGAGATCTATGAAGTAGAGTAGGAAGGGGAGCTAGAACTACCTCCATCCCCGCCCGAGTTTGAAGAAGGCAATGCCTCTTTAATCGAAGGGATCGTCGATATAAATATGAGGACAAAGGAATATCCTAAGATATTGAAACTTGGTTCTTCTTTAACTCCGGAAGAAGTTGAAATTCATACGAGGGTTCTCAAATAAATTCAAAATCCTTCACTTTCAGCTCTACAAAGAGATGACGGGAATTTCTCCCCATGTCATAGTCCACAATCTTGTAACCAAACCTGACGCCAAGCCCATCAAACAAAAGTCAAGACCTATGAAGCCAAAAGTGGCTCTAATGGTCAAAGAAGAGGTTATGAAACTCCTACAGGTGGGATTCATCAAACCTATAGATTATTCAATGTGGGTATCAAACATAGTCCCCATTCTCAAGAAGAATGGGAAAATTTGAATATGCATTGATTTTCAAGACATAAACAAGGCATGTCCTAAGGATGATTTCCCATTACCTTCCATCAATGTCATCATGGATGTAATAACTGGATATGAGTTGTTGTCACTCATGGATGGTTTCTCGGTTACAATTAGATTAGGATCTCTAAGGAGGATCGAAAAGACCACTTTCACTACTCCTTGGGGTACTTATTGTTATACGATCATGTCGTTTGGTCTTTAAAACGCTTCGGTGCTACCTATCAACGGGAAATGTCCTATATATTCCATGATCTTATTCACAAGATTGTGGAATCGTATGTTAACAACCTTCTAGCTAAGGCTAAGAAGTGATGTGATCACCTCGAGGTGCTTCGCATTATCCTCTCTCATCTCATCGAATACGGTGTTACATTGAATCCAGAAAAATGCGTATTTGGTGTGACGAGAGGGAAGTTGTTAGGTTACATCATCTCTTCACGAGGGATTGATGTGGATCCGGAAAAAAATTGAGCAGTTCTAGAAATGACCCCACCATCAGATGAGTTGGGTATTAGGTCATTTCTTAGAAATCTCAACGCAATCCACAATTTTATACCTCATTTAACCTTTGCTTTTCATTCGATAAATAATTTGTTAAATAAGGATTGTTTCAACATCTAGATGGATGAGTGTCATGAGGCATTTAAATTGGTCAAACGATTCCTTCTATCACCTCCCATGCTCATGCCTCCCAAATCAGATCACCCCCTCATTTTATATTCTCGGGCAATAGATGTCTTGTTAGCCTAGCATGTTAGTATAAGAAGACAATGACAATCGTGAACATGCAATTTACGTCATTAGTCGTGTGTTGCAAGACTACGAGACACGTTATACCCAGAAGAAAAGGAATGCCTCACTATAGTATTTATAACAAAACGGTTAAGGAATTACATGCTTAACCAAGAAACACGGGTTATTGTTAAAACATATTGTCTTCAGACATTCCTAACACAAGGTTATTTGTCTAAGAAAGTTAGATGCTTCATAACCTTAATGGGATAATTCAAGTTAACTTATATCAACCAAAATTTCATCAAGGACAAATCATTTTTGATTGGTTAGCAGACAACCCATTAGATGGTGGAGAGTTAGTAGACCTGATTTCCCGAAGAGTGTATATACTACGTAGAAATCAGACCTCCCATTGTTGCATGTCCATGGTATTTAGATATTTTCAATTTTATTATGGACCACACATACCCTGAGGGAGAAACTTTACAACAAAGAAGACGGCTACAAATAATATCTCATTAGGTATGTAATTATAGAACAAGTGCTCTATCGCAGAGCTTTTGACGGAATGTTGCTAAGGTGTGTCGATGAGGAAGAGTCTAAAATATCCTTTATGGAGCCCACAACGGGGTTTGTGGAGGTCATTTTGGAGGACATGCAACCGCTAGAAAGATACACCAAATGGGATATTTTTGGCCCACCCTAGAACATGACGCATAGAACTCTTCTCTCACGAGATTCATATACCTACCCAATCTCTACAATCGATTGCAACACCTTGGCCCTTTTCCATGTGGGGCTTAGATTTGATAGGGAAATTCTCTCCCTCATCGATGGACGACCACAATTTTATAATTACGGCCATAGAATATTTCATGAAGTGGGTTGAGGCCATGCCTCTTACCACCGTTCGGGTCTATAATTACAAATTTCATCTTGAACTAGATCATCTGTAGGTATACGAGGTCCCATAGGTCATTATCTCTGATAATGACACGTCGTTTAAAAATGAAGAGGTGTGTGAGTTATGTGAAAAATCAAGATAAATCACCACACCACCTCTCTATACTACCCTTAGGCCAATGGACAAGCTGAGGCAACTAATAAGACGTTAAAGTCCATCCTCCTAAAAATTGTTAAGGAGAACAAGCGTGATTGGCATTTAAAGCTATTTCTGGCCTTGTGGGCCTATAGAACATTAGTAAGAATGCCAATGGGGCAACCCCATATTCCTTAGTATTCGGTTCGGAAGTGGTTTTACTACTTGAAGTTGAGATACCTAGTCTCCAGATATCATTACAAGGAATCTTAGGAGAAGAAGGATATCATGAAGCATGGCTCGTTGAGCTAGAAATCCTCAATGAAGCTCACTCAAAGCCGAGGCACGTCATAGAGTTTATGCTTGACTGGATGTGTCGGTAGTACAATAAGAAGGTATATGAACATGAAATATTCATTGGAGATCTAGTATTGAGACTTGATAGCCGGATAGATACGAAAATCGGTGAAGGAAGGAAATTTAAGCCCAAGTGGTTGGACCCATATCGAGTCATGGAGGAATCTAAGAATGGGGCATATCACCTATGTACTTTACAAGGTGAGGAATTTGGTGAATCTGTCAATTCACTTCACTTGAAACGTTACTACGCATGATCCATTTACATTTCCACCTGTATATTATTGCATCCGCATTGCATTTTATCTACTAGATCACTTTGTAAATTTTGAATCAGGAACTTATCTTTCAAACAACTTTCAAAAAAATATGAAAATATTGGCAAAACATTCAATCACATTTCTTCAAATATCCATAATATTATCACCAACATTTCTAATCATTTCATCAGTTCAACAAGATTAGATAGGATTTTTGAAATTAATCCTACTAAGGTCTGCATACTTGGTTCTAATCTTACTTTTCTTCTAGCAAAGATAAGTGTCTTTGCCCATAGTCTGTTCTAGAAGCTTTTTGGTGTCATATATCTCCCAGAAAAACCTCTTTGGTAGTAAAACCATTCTAAACATTTTTACATGGATCACTTTTTTGCCTATCTAAGCCTTCGGTGTTGAGCCCTCGCATCTTACCAGTTGCATGGGGTTGAGGCTAGGGAAAATTTTCCCTCCTAAAAGCACCAACTCAAAGTTTAAAATTTAAAAAAATGATATAAGTCAAATCAAATAAATGTAAAAACTTTCATTTACAAATAAAACCACACTTCTTTACCTCACCAATCTTCGGTGATGAGCCCATATTTCTTATTGGTGACATGAGATTGGGAAAGGAGGGAAGTTCCCTTACTTTCCTATGCCTTTTCTTTAGTGATGAGCCCATGCTTCTTACTGGTAGCATGGGGCAAGGTATAGGGGTCTCTTTAAATAAGTTAGTAAGTTGTAAAAAATTCATTCAATAAAAAGTTCTTTGAAATCATAAATCCCAAGAAAGTGAATTAGATGTGTATGTTCCAAAAGAGTTAAAGCCCTTAAAAACCAAATTTTATCAATTAGAGGCCATCTACGGGTCTAAGTCTAGATAAACTTACAAGCAAATCACATTCTAGATTGTGTAGTAAATTGTGTGTGGAGTTAAGTTGTATGTTTCTAATTGGATTTTTGTCAAAATCTTGTCTTTCTCTCACCATTTCCATTTATCAAAATCATGCAACTCATGTCCCTTTTAGCTATCTTTTTTGAGCCCTCGCATCTTACTAGTTAAGTGTGGTTAGAAGTGGAGTGAGTTCATTTTATTATCATACCATTTTCATCACATTTTGCCAACCAAACAAGAAGTGTCAAATATTACTTGAAAAACCAAAGTTTCGAAATTACATTGTGTTTGCATTAGCATCATATAAAATATAAAAGCAAAAAGAAATCATTCTTTTAGCATATCATCATCCATAGCATACATCCAAAAAGCATATAAAAACATCAAAAAATTTGAGTTTCTAAGAGTACACTAAATGAGATAAGCCATCAATGAGTCAACTCTTATGCAAGAATGACTAGAATAAAAATGAGTATATGTACATATCCATAATAAGTCAAGTCTGTATACAATGCCATCACACTCTAGGTGTGGTCAAAACACTCGTAATGAGCACGAAAATCCAAAAAAATCATATACATGTCTCACAAAATGACATCAAAGCAATAAAGGTAGGTGGCCTATCCTCTCCTCATGCGGGATCCCCGAGAAGGTGCATGGCTAGGACTCCTGCTACATGCTCATATGGCGTGAATGAGAGTTCCCATGCACTGAACGATGAGAGTGACCATGTGATCTACCACTAGTCGTGGCCTCGCTATAGGAGTGACTCTGCCTCTCCATTCTCTATGCTAAACGAAATGCAAAGAAGCTCGGTCCTCATCTCGAGAGAATCTCCATGGCTCGCCAAAGAGTGGTGTAAGAATATCGGTGTAGCGATCATCTTGCATTGGCTTCCCCACATCTCTAAATAGCTCATCTCATATCTTCCCCTTAAGGATAAATAGTGTATCAACCATGATATTGCAAATAAAATCATGCCATCCATCATCATTGGGCTATAAGACAAAGAAAACAACCGCAAGTTAGAAAACTATAAAAAACCAAAAAGAAACACAATGCGTAGCTTAATACAATTCTAGCTAACAAGGTTGAGAGAAGAGTATCCACATACTCAGATCTCTGGCATCCAAGAAGGGTTAGCCCAAGGTGCAGCCGGTGGTGGTGGAGCCACTACAGCACCTATTGAGCCTCATCCTCTACTAGTGCGATGTGCTTTGACCCATCATAGAATGTTCATCTCCGCCTCCCTCTCGAGAAAGTGGGTAATCTAAAACAAGAGTCTCCCTCTCTGCTTCTCGCCTCCACTCTCTCCCATAGATACCCCCTCTGTGACACTCCACTATGTGTCACTATCCTCCTCCTCATCATGTTCCTCCCCTCCTACCTTCTATCACATCTCCTCACCATCTGGCTCTCGAGTGTTGTCTCTTAATCCGTATGGGCCTCCTCCTCCTCCTCCTCCCAGCTATGAGTGGGTGCGGCCTCAATCTGGAGGAGGGCTACTGGTGCTCTTGGAACTAGGATCTTCTCCACACTAATAGGGACCCCAAGAGTCACAATCACAAATCAAGCTGCCCCCTAGGGCCGGCTCGTGCCTCTCTAATCTTGTGGTAAATGGTAGGGGCGGCGGGGAGTGCATCGTCATATGGTAGACCAAAAATATCGAGGGAATCTATCTCGTAGGGTGTACCTCCACCCTTTTTGTCATGTCTACTAACATCCTCGCACCAAAACAAACAAGTAGAATAGTTCCATCATCACCCCATATCCTAACCATATCCTAGTATTTCCTCGTAATGAAGTCATATGTGGTCAGTGTTGCAATAGGTTGGTGTGCCTCTTTGAGAAATGTCAAAATTGTCCATCTGGCAGCTCTGATAGCCCCTAGATCTAATATACCAACCGCCCCTATGGTAGGGGGTAATCCGCTTATAGACCCAACACATCACCAAGGTATGGTGGCTCAGGGAAATTCCCTTATAGCCTCACTACGTAGTACAAGTCATGGCATGTGGTCCCAAGAATGTCCACACCCCAAGCAAATATCCTCCTATGCTACTCAATAGCCATAATCATAAGAGCCTAGTAATACAAGATATTTTCCTTGCCCTTGTCTCCCACTAAATGCGAATCCAAAATATCAATAATGGCCTTATGTAGAGTGGGGATAGGTGTAGAGGCAATCCACAATAGCCACATACCATGTTTGGCACCCACATTGAACACCCCATCATCCATCATATATGATGCCCATTTTCTATATGTAGTTGGAGAACTTTATCTAATGTCAACCGTTTACTAGTCACAGAACACCTAAGATCTTGTAAACATCCTCAAGAGTGATATTCCACTCTCCCCTAACCCTAGGAAACCGTAAAAGTATTTCGGTCAAGATCCCAAGTAGCTCAAGAAATCACACAATGTATGTGGTCAATGGTGTTATCAATGGTGTCTAAGAGATCCTCCATATACCAGCTCTATGTAGCATGTCCCTCTCATCCTATGACAAGTGAACAATAATGCCCAAGAGCTAATCAAACTCTTTGGCTCGGCTCCAAATGAACGTAAAAGTCCTTATGCATTACCAAAACAAGAAAAAGAGCAAGTTAGAACCATAATTCAATACATAAGCTCATCAAAAACAATATAAAACGACATAAAATTAAAAAAAAATCACTTAGGTTGCTCAAAATAAGGTTCGCGCCTTGACACTTACAAAACCGTCACCCCATGCAGAGTGGCGGTTGCATAATTGTCACGGAAGTTGCACAACAACCGTTGCCTATGCATGATGACTATTGCATCCAGAATGGACAGCAGACCTCTTTTACCTAAAAATACAAAAAATACAAAATTTGACCATTTTAGACAAAATAAAAGCTAGACCCACCTGCACCACCCCGTAGGAACATTTTGATTGGAATATTTGCAAAAATTACCCCCTAGGTGTAGATTTTTCAATTTTCACATTTTAGGTTTAAAATAAACAAATGCAAAATACTAACCTTTCACCTAGCCACTAGATCTCTCGCTCGTAGGGTCATGATCATGATATTGCACTCTTCATTTTGATTGTATATGTGATCAAAACAATTCTGACAATGTAATCCAGGAGCTCCAAAATCGCTATGAGGGCAAGTACAAATGAATTTGAAAATGAATGGTTTTAGATATATATATATATATGTGTGTTTTTTTTAACTTCATGTTTAGTGTGTGTGCTTTTAGGGCTAGAGTGTTGGCGCAGTATATTTCTATTCCCACACAAATGGTAAGTCCGCATGTCATTTTGTTTTAGCATTTATGTTTCGATATCATATCTATCTACACTTGAGTCATGTTTACATTTTGCAAGTAGGAGGAGCTTGGATGATGTCACTTCAAAGATACGAGTGTGTCGTATAACTTCTAACTCCCCATTTTGGGAACGCCATACTCAGGACTCTACGTTTTACTCCCTTTCATGGCTAAAACGCTTCTCCGAGGAGGCAATATGTACGCACCCAAATTTTCACGTGCTACATTATCGAAACGGTTCAAAAGTCCCCAATGATGATTCATGTCTTTTCCAAAGGTGTTCAAGCCCCTTTACCTCTTTGTAGTTCATATTTGTAGCTTAGATTACCTTATTAACCATTTCTTACTTTTCCATGGCTTTCTCGTAATGTTTTCCTTTAGTTACAAAACCGTCACCCCGTGTAGGTGGCGGTTCTTGTAACCGCCGCTCTACACGGGCGGCGGTTTCGTGTGAATTGTCTAAAACTTTCCTATTGTGAATTGGATGCATGTTTGATCACTCCAGTTCACCTCTAGCGCATGTTTCTTGATCAATTTGGTTGATTTTAAGCTTGATTGATTCATATCAACCTCCTCTTCCACTTCTAATTATTGATTGAGTGTTAAACTACCTCTCCTTGTTGTGATGTGGCACCCCATTGTTGCCAAATGGCTTAGACCATTTCCCAACTTGTGTTCTATAAAACCATCGCTTCTTCTGAAGAAAATGGTTGGAGATTATTTTTGTATCTTGCTTAGTTGAGCTGCCACAATCTTGCTAGAAACTGCACAACCAAGCTCTATTCTCTTGTGTTGTCTTTCTTTTTCTACATTACAAACAAGCTTCCATCAAGTTGTCATTGCTCCAACGCTTTATTCTTGTTGCTTCCTCTGCATTCCCAGTTCCTTGGACTCACGTGGACACAAAATATTGGTAAAGATAACTGAGGGGACAAATTGATACCACAATTGGCATTGCCTCTACACTGTAATTCCAGGTTGGGGGTTGTTATTGAGTTTCTTCATTTCTTCATTTATCTCTGAACGTACGCACACTTATCAACTAGAGTAGAAGAAATCATTTTATTTATTGCAAATAGTTGGATCATTTCCAAAAAGCTTTCACATCTTCTATAAAAGTTTTTGGTGATAGATCCTTCCCTTCCTATCCCTGTGGATTTGTGAAGGAATAATATCTAGAGGAAGCTTGTTATATCACCATAGATAATAACAAATATGTCACAAATTGTGGTTTCTATTGAATCTTCTCATATTCTATCCGGGAAGTTACACAGGAACAAAAGCTTCTTAGAAGATTCAAATCTTCGTGTGTCTCTAAGATAGGAAGAGGATTTGATAATCCACAATTATTAATTGGAAAATACTTCATTTAAATTAGAATAGATTAAATACATTGTTGCACAAATAAATAGTTACATCCGATTATTTATTTGTAATAGGACTTGTTAATTAAATTAGAGGCAATTTATTTCTTCATTTCTTTGTTTTCCTCTGTCATCCCAGAAAATACAAAAATATTAGTTTAAGGTAGATTAGATTGTGGTTTATTTCTTTATTTATTATATATTGGAAAATACAAAAACATACTGTAGCTTTTATTTACTTAGATTAGCTTGTTATTTACTTTCATAGATTACAAATTGCACTAATGCACACATGACCATTCAAGGGCCACAACAGCCAAGAACATATGATAGTGATCATAGCGTCCCCAACTGAACGGGCCCGAACTACTCACAGACATTGACACAAGCTTGCGCATGTTGATTTTCCGAACATCGCCACTACCACTTGATATTATCTCGCAACTGAATGTCCTAAACATCGAAGCCAAAAAGCTTAGAAGTTTTGGACTACCCAACCAATCCAATTTAGATCTTTCGAAACCATGCCTCTCTCGCTTACTCTATGACCTTGTTTGGACATCATTACGAGGTTCCCGTTGGTTTTCCATGTATCCCATAACCATTAGAAAAGGATCTTTTCGTGAGCTCGAAATTGATTTGAGTCTTCGTGTGGATATTCTTTCCAACCTATCCATTAGACCCATTCAAGTTAAAAGGGCCTTTCTTGCCCTTGACGAGTAGATCCCGATATTGCGCGTCGAGGACATTATTTTGCCTTGATAGCTTGTTCATCCCATTTCCACATATTTTAGTCCACATATCACATATTCACTACATCTAGCCATCTACTCATTCTACATCGGCTTTCCCTAAGACGACCTCGGGAGGTCAAGTGCGACTTGGAGGTTATGTGTTAATTTTCAATCGTAAAACAACCCAAACTTTTGGTGCTCCTATGAACTAGATGGACCTCGACCCTGCTGGTCCTATCCACTAATTGTGTGGTAGTTGTGTATGCTTTGCCACGATAACAATATCTTCTCCTCATAGGTGACCATGTCCTAATATGGTTGTGTAATCATGTCATATGCGGTGAGTGTGGCAATCGGCTCATGGCTCCCCTTTACGGGGCCATAACTATCCATCTCGAGGCTCTGATAGCCCCGAGGTCTACAATCCCAACACCCCTCTGATAAGGGATCATCCTCTCGTAAACCCATCCCATAACAAGTGAAGGATGATTGAGGGATATTCCCCTAGTCTAACAATCCTATAAAGATCATGGTATGTAGCTCCCAAGATGTCTATACCCCATGTATAAATGCGGTCATGCTGCTCTATGCTCTAGATCATCAGAGCCCAACAATAAAGCAGTTTGTCCCCGCCCTTGTCCCCAACAAAGCACGAAGCCAAAATGCCAATGATGGCTTGCGCAAGGCGTGAATAGGGGCAGGACACCGCTAATAATCTCATGCCATGCTTAGCACTAGTATCACATGTCAATACATCTCCCATGTATGTGGCCCACAAGTGTGACTGTACAGTCAGTAAAGTAGCGTTGGATAATATCAATCTCTTGCCTATGACAGAACCCCGGGATCTCGTAAACATCCTCGAGAGTGATAGTCCACTCTCCTCGACCCAGTAGCTAGAAAGTGTTCCGGTCTGCATCCCATTAACTCAATAAATCAACTAACAAGTAATTGGTCGGAAAGTATATCGTGCTCTAGGATATCCTTCATATCCTGGCCCTGTGTAATGTATCCCTCTTAGCCTGGGTAAGACTGTCTAAGATCGAAGGAATCCAATCACACTCCTTGGCTCTACTCCATCTAATATATGGGCACTGCATTCACCAAAACATAAAAAGAGCAAGTTAGAAACATCTCATATATAATAAGCTTATAAAACATCACAAAAGAACACAAAAACCAAAAATAATCTTCACGCTTAGTCATTTTTAGCCTTTGCATTGACAATTACGCAACTTCCCCTCTATGCAAAGCGGTGGTTGTGTAATCATCGTGGCGGTTACGTAACCACGCCTCAGTATAGAGCAGCAATGTTGCATAACCGCCTCTGCTGCGCAGTGATGATCATGTTAAAAAGGGCATGTCGTACCCGAGGCCCAAAACTTCATAAAATGACAAAAATGCATCGTTTTTCACAAAATAAAAGACAGAGATACACCTAGGCACCTCCCTTGTGAACATTTGACTATAAGATTAACAAGAATAACCCCCTAGGTTGGAATTTTAAGATTTTTGCATTATAAGATAAAAATAAATAAATGCAGATAACTTAACTGTCTTTGAGTCGTTATTCCTCCCATTGGTTGTGTTGCCATCACATTGTTGTACTCTTTGATTTGGATATACTCATGCTTAATGTCACAGGTGATCCAGAGCTCAAAATTCTCTAAGTGGGTGAATGAAAATGATTTCTAAAAATAACAATTTTGGTTATATATAGCATGTTTTAACTCTATTTTGAGTGTGTGTGTTTTGTAGGGCTGGAACACTAACGCAGGTATATTTCTATCCCCACGGACATGGTAAGTCCTCAAGTGTCATTTTATTTTAGTGTGTTTTATCAATTCTAAGTTATATCTACACTTGATTCCTGTTTTCTCTTGCAAGAGGTGGGAAGCTTGGCTTAGCATCACTTCAACACATGGACGTGTCGTATAATTTCTAACTCTCCCATTTCGGAGCACCATGCTCAAACTCTATGTTTTATGTCTTTTCATGACTAAAAACGCTTCTCCGAGGGGGCAATATGTACGTTCCTAATTTTACACGTGCTACATTGTTGGAACGGTTCAAAATCCCCAATGATGATTAATATTTTTTCCAATGGTGTTCGAGTCTGATTCCCCACTTGTAGTATATATTTGTAGCCTAGAATGCTTTCCTTGTTCATTTCCATGCTTTTCCCAATTTCCTTTAGCATTCTGCAAGCTTTTTCCTTAGCCTTTAACTTTAAGTTATAGAATTCCCATGGTGGTTACACAACCGCCTATGTGCCCTAAGTGGCGGTTGCGTAACCACCCTGGTGGTTGCACAATCGCCCCTCATGCATATCGATGGTTGTGTGTAGTTTTTCCTGAGCCTTCTGTGGCACATTCCAAACGCATTTCAACTTCTTCAAACATGATTTTAGCATACCTTTCTTGGTCAAATTGGTTGTTTTTGGGCTCATTTGATACCTACCAACTTCCTCTTCCCCTGTTTGCTATTAATTGAGATTTAACTCCCCTTCCTTGAGTGATGTGGCATCCTTTGGCTGCCAAATGGCTTAGACCATTTCCCTACCATTTTTCTATAAGAGCCAGCTTCTACTTGAAGCATTGGCCGAAGATTTTTGTTGTAAATTACATCATTATGATGTCGTAATCTTGCTAGGAAATACACAATGAAGTTAGTTCTCTTGCATTGTTATTCTCCTACCCACATTGTTACTAGACTACCTGTAAGCCACCGCTGCTCTAACACCTCTTCACTATTTCTTCTACATTACCCAACATAGTTCCTGGATTCATCTGAGCACTAAGTTAGAAAGGAAGTTGAGGGAAAATAGAGTAGACCATCACTGGGTTTTTCACAGTTCTACAAATTCTAGGTTGGGGATGTACTTGCTTTTATTCAATCTTTCTTGATTTCTTTATTTCATTATTCTGCACAATCTGACTAGAGTAGTTAAATCAATTCAATTCAAATTAGTTCAATAGTTAATTCATTACCGTAACTTCTATTTTGTCTACACAAAGCTTCTGGCGATAGATTATTTCTCTACCTATCCTTGTGGGTTTGCAAGGGAAGTTTGTCTGGAGGAAAGCTCCTGCATTCTTTTAAAGTAATTGTAATTCCATTTCAATCAACAATCTTCATTTAGATCCTTGTTTACTTCTACTAGGGAAGTTTCAGGGGAAGAAGTGCTTCTGAGAAGCTTTTACTTCTTCCCGTGTGTCTCGAGGTAGAAAAGAGGAAATTTTAGATCCACAAATACAAATTAGAAAAGCTTTTGTCTTGTTAGAGTAGCCTAGATCCACTTTGCATATGCAAATAATCACACCAGGTTATTTGTTTGTTTAAGTTTTATTACTAGTATTGTAGAAGAAATTTCAAATTCTTCATATTTCTTCTGTAGATTTCTTTCCAGAAAGCATAAAAATCCAAAAATATTATATTAGTTTAATTATTTTGTTTTATTTGCTACATTTTCTATTATTCAATTGAAAAGAACAAAAACATTAGAATAGATTTGTTTTACGTATTAAATTAGTTGTTTCCTTTGTTAATTAGCTAAAAGCAACACGTAGGTTTAATTAATTCGAGGAAAGTAATTGAATCATTTTGGTTTAAATCTGCTTGTTTCTATTTGTTAATTAGGAACATAGTTTAATTAGCAGGAATTAATACATCTCCCCACGTATCCCTAGTTGGCTTAGGATCGACCTTGCCTCCTTGCAGTTTCTTTGTGAGATTATTGGTTTCTTTGATTTAATAGTTCACACATCCCATATGACCATTCAAGGTCCTCAACAACCAAGAGACGAAGTATATGATCCTCGAGTCCTGCAACCAAATGCATCTTACTTGCACACAGACATTGACATGGGCCTTAGAATTTTGGTTTTCCAATCCACACCACTTCCACTTGTCATCATCTCACAATTTGACAGCCCTAAACGTCAAGCCGACATTGTTTATGATTTTTGGTGAAACCATCTTGGGCGAAACTAATTCTTGTAATCCCGAGCCTTCCACAACCTATTGCGAACATTTTCCGCGCCTTCAAATATTGACCACCATTTATGCACTACCATCATCTTAGACAATTCCATCTCACCTACACATGTGAGACAAGATTTTATTGCCTTAGATGAGTAGATTCCATTAAGAACCGTACGGGACATCGATTACCTTAATCTTCCCTTAGTCACATTTTTCCCATTCACCTTATATATCTTGCACATAGCCATCTATCCTTTCCACATCGGTTGTCCTGGCATGACCTTGGGAGGTTGAGTGCACCTAAAGGTCACGTGTTGATTTTCAAATGTACAGTGTCTTTAACCTTCACGGTATCCTGCACATAGGTCTCATTCATTGATACATCATCTATCTCATACATCACCGATCTCAAAGCATGGTCACACGCCTTTATCTCTGTAAGCATCGGGTGGAGGACCCTACGATTCACTTTTTTCGGATAAAATATTAATCAACATACACTGGGGGCACCATGCTTACTACCCCCTTCTAACATTATCAGGTGTCTCACATTTCTACTATTTCACTTCATGTTTCGCATCTAGTCTTTCGCACACATCTTTCACATCTTGATACACTTATATCGTCTTTTCCTATGATACACTCTTGTCTTGCTATGGTTCACACTCTAGTGCTTTGAGGACACACTACATCCATGAACCTCACATCATATACATGACACATTTCACACTCGGCGCATTCACGACACATCTTTCTAGCATCACACTCTCACATATCACACTTCTCGATGACGCACTCTAGTTTCATGGTTCATACTCGACTGTTGAGGGTCTAAATCTAAAATGAACCTTACCACACTCACTCACTCTCTACACTCTACGCTTTGTTAATCTTATCTTTCTAGTGCACACAACTCAAACCATTTCTTGATGATGCACTCTTGTTCTATGGTTCATTCTCCACTATCGAGGGGCACTTATAAATGAACCTCATCTCATGCATACTCATTCACATTCACTCGACGCGAACACTACTCCTATCACACTCATATTGCATATCATTCCATTCACAACATACTACATATCTTGGCTACACATTATTCTTGCTTACTTATACTTGCATGTTACACTTTGATTACTATGTTAGCTGGATTCCTAGTATGTCATTATCTTTCTATATACACATACACGTTCACTTTCCTTCTAGTTGTGAATGCATACTTTACATAGATTGTTACATGCAACATAGATGTTTGGCATTATACCTCTTACTAGTCCCATAGCGGCTCCTGGGGGCATCTACTTTCAGTACACACTACAAGTGTTATTATTTCATTTTATACTATTTCCTATTCATACTAGCACACTACTATATCGGATCATACACATTTTGACATACTTTTTATCTTTCTAACATGTTAACGGGTGCTTCATGTGCAACATTTGCTTTGCAAGAACTATTTTCTACCATGGTTGTTTGTTACTCTTTGTTATTGTCTACCATTTTTTGCGGGTTATGCCCCTTGTCTTGTGTGCACACCGTATGATTTTGACCACTTCATCCCCAATTGTCTTGCAATATTGTGAGCGATGTTCCATGTTTGAAACCCACTTTTCAGAGTTTACATTGTCTTCTTGCTTGTTAGCTTACATTTTGTCTTCTTTATGCATACTTGTCTTGTTTGCACTAACACATATTTCTAGCAACTTTGTTTGCATGTGCTTTGGTTTTTACAAAGCACATTCCTCCCCTATAGGGCCTCAATTTCATATCAGCATCCGGTCCTCTCCTTTGAGCCACATACTCCTAAGAACGTCGCATGCACCCCAAAGAAGCGGGCATATAATGGGTGAACTAGTCACCCCATACAATAGTTCATAGTTACAATAGAACATAACTCAGTACAAGAACAACATAGTCTTCGAGTTTCAAAAAGGGCTTAGAATCTGACTTGGGTCCTCGACACAACACGGACACCAAAGGCCTGGACACAAACACTAGTTCTTGGGTGTTCCTCACCCTTCTTGGGTTTCTATGACTAGGGGGTAGTTACAAAATTTTGTTCGAGATCAACATAGTTTTCAATAGTCTACACAACATTTTTCTCAGTATAGGCACACGATCCTCCACCATCAACATGTAAGTTTGCTTATTTTTTCTATTTGCATTGGATCGAACTTGAAAAAAACATTACCACACCATCTATAGTGGTGTATAAATCGTCGGTAAGTAATCAAAGGATGGAGAATAACACTAGACCTTTCTCCCTACACTCTTTTGTTGTGGCGTGAGATCTCCCAAAAAACTCGCACTTGGTGTGAGATTGCTTGAAAAACTAGTTTTTGGCGTAAGATCTCCCAAAAAAACTCATTCTTCTACAACATTTTCAGGATCCTTTCTATCCTTTCACTCATCACGGATCAGGTGCACATGTTCCTTTTCACATTTTTAACATACTTTTTACACTCTTTCTACACATTTGAATCAAATTTTTCATAAAGACATATTTGACTACACTTTTTCTCCTCTTTTGCAGGTTCATCCTTATAGGAAGTAGTACACACATCATCAAGCATCAAACGGCATTGACAAGAGGTACAAAGGTCTGCAATAAATACACATACGCTCTTCACCTCTAGAGTCACTTCCTCTTCTTTAGCTTCCACGCTTCATTTTTTTGGCACTCCATGCTTTTATTATCTCCTTGGCACACATTTTCTCGTTGATCTACATGGTTATTAGGTACACATCTCTTATCTACTTTATGTTATCAATCATTCACTCAACAACATAAAGTGGGGGCAAATGTAGATACTAAATCATGCACTTTGGGTATATTTCTAGGTCCTAATCACATACCACTATTCATATGATTCCTAAGTGAGAAAAGTACTAATTGACCACTATCTTTGGTCTATTTGCTTTCTTTATGGTTTCCTTCTTGGTCTTACACACCCTATTGGCCAAGTATGACTTTTGATACTTCAACTTTTCTGAGTCTAGACACCAACACCCAAAGAAGGACGCCAACGTCGAGGCACCCTCGTCCCCTTTGGGCACCCCCGACCTCTTTGTATCTTGCTCACATATTTTGGGTCTTTTCTAGTCATGTTGGGCATATTATTTTCTTGGTGGTCAAAATTTTAGTGGTTAATTACGAAATTCAAACAAGGGAATCATATAAATACAAAGTTATGTGATCATAATAAAAGACCAAGCTCTAAACATTTATTACTATCACCTAAGGTTACATCCAAAGGCATTTCAAGAGCATCAAAGCATCCATCTAGATATCATTCAAGGGACAAGGGACTACATTATTTTGCATACACTTTATAGGAGGGGAAGTTCATTTTGACATCCACACATCTACTTACATTTCTACATCTATCTATTGTTCTATATTCCAAAGGTCGTCGGCATAAGAGCCACCTAGGGCACAATTCTACACACACACACACAAAACTACATGGAGTCTAAAATGTAGTGCAATGCCCGGATCGTAAGTTCACTCAGTCGGGTGACCATCGGGGTCATCGACTCCCCATTTGCATATTTTCCTTTTTAGGATTTGATGTGTTTTAGGGTTTTGTAGGTGCTCTTTCTCTTTGCAGGTTATAGGTGAATTTTACGGGCATAATGCAACATACATGTGATCAACAATGAAGGCTAATGACATAGAAGCAACATAAAAGAAATCACTTTTCAATAGTCACGGTGCCCGTAAGCGATCTGATAACACCTGTGTCCCCGACTTGATCCAGCACCCCAATCCCAAATTACCAAAGACTCGCACACTTTTTTAGGTTCATCTTCAACAATTTCCTCCTGTTTGTTAGTTTTCCAATTCGGCACATCCAGATTAATTTGTAAAATCAACTAAGTAGTTTATCCCTTCTCTTATAACTAGGGTTTCATATTTTTCTAGATTATTGCTTAGGCCAGATATGTACTTTATTGTTATATCATTGCGTTGTGACTCTGCAATGAAGGTTTCACAAATTTCTATATTTGTTAAATCACCAAGCAACAAGACACTTTTCTATCTTTTACTCTTTTACATATCAGTGCACACTTTCCTTTTACACACTTTTTACAATTTTTACATACTTATACACATTTTTCTCTGATTTATCATATACATAAATTTGAATACATTCTTGCTCTCGTCTTTTGTAGGTCCATCCTTACAAGAATCATCTCACACAAGTTACAACAACACACTACAATGCAATATGCTTCACCCCTATGTTCCACTTGTCGTTCCTAGTATCCACACTTCATTTTGCAATCACTCCACGCTTCACTTGTCCACTCGGTATGCTATTGCCTACACTTTATAGGAGCATAAGGTACGCATCTCTTATCTACTTTATGTTATCGAGTATTCACTCAGAACATAAAGGGGGGAAATGTAGACACAAAATCACGCACTTGGGTACATTTCTAGGTCCTATAAGCATGCTAGCATTTATATGATTCCTAAGTAAGAAAACTTGTGGTTAACAACTATCATTGGCCTCTTTTATTTGTTTATTGTTTTCTCTTTGGTATTACACACCCTACAACCCAATTGGAACTTAACCGATTTATCTTTTATGGCTTCAAACACCAGCACCAAGCCAGGGACAGTAGGGCCCGGTGCTCATGTCCCTCCCGGCGCCCGACCTTTTCTTACCTTACTTACTCTTTTTGGGTCTCTTTTATCTTTTGGGAATATTTTTCACTTATGGGTCATCCTTTCAGTTGTCAATTATGAAATTCAAACAAGGGAATCATATAAATACATAGTTATGTTTTCAAAATGAGGGACCAAGCACTAAGCATTACTATTACCACCTAATCTTGCATCCAAAGGCACTAAAGAACTTCAAAGGCATCCATCTAGCATCCATTCAAGGGACAAGGGTTGCATACACTTTGCATAGAAAGGGGAAGTCTATTTTATTCCATCCACACATGTTATACATTTCTACATTTTAGATCTAGCCCACTATCAAGTACAACTTTCACAAGGGCATCATTTCTACACACACACACACACAAACTACATGGAGTTTGAGATGTAGTGCAGCAGCTCAATCGTAACTTCACTCTTCTGGTGATGATTGCCGGTCGATCGACTCCACATTCTACATATTTTTTATTTGATTTGATGTAGTTTGTGGACATGTGCATGTAGACATTCTATTTTGTAGGTTATAGGTACCCTCGCGATCAAATAATGAATATCATGAGATAAAAAGGAACCAAAAACGAAGCACTTGCGACATAGAAGAAATTAGATCCCGAGCTTTTACAAAGTCGCCAACACCCAGAAACAAATCACTAGCACCCGACGCCTTTGTCTTGCACTAGGTGCCCATGTCCAGTTTTGCTCCTAGTTCTAGAATTTACAAGTGAGCATTTACGACATTGTTTGCATTTTATTCGAGCTTTTCCCCGCCCACATCTCTTCTTGTCCACTCAAAATCAACTAAGTCCTTTTATCTCCATCTCTTGCTTAGGGTTTGACATCATACATGCTTCTTTGCTTGTGTCATTTTTTATATTTTAACACACACACACACACACACACACACATATAATTTGTTACAATAGTTACTCTATAATTAGATTTAATTAATTTAGTTTAAATTAACTCACTAGCCAATGTGTAAGAATGATTGATTTTGAGAGTTGATCGGTGGATGAAGGTGTGTGGGAGGTGATTTGTACATTAATTTTCTACCATTGAGGAATTTATAACCTCAATGGAGATGCATCTTATTCTAGTCACAACATTGGTCTCATCACAAGTTAGCTAGGTGTTTGTAGCCTCGGTAGAGATATTGGAAACACCACTAGAAAGAGTTTTGATATTGTTTTTACTTTGATGTTTGTTTTTTGATTGGTTGTTGGAAAGATATTCAACTCTCTCAATTGTTTTTTATTTTGAGGGGTTAAGAACCACTAGCGACTTGATGGAAGGATGCATAAGTGATTATATTGATGACATTGGATAGTGTCAATAGATATGTCTAGATGTCTTCACAAAAAGGTTGTTAATTGTATGATAGTGTTGGGATCTCTAGGAAGATAGACATTCTTTAATTTTCTAGGTAATGAAAACCAAGGTCAAATGACTATAATAGAGACTATTGACTCACAATGTGCATGGCCAATGTAATCAAGCCATGATAATAGATAGGAATGACATGTGAATGATTGTGTGGTAGTGATAGATAATGTGCGGAAGGATATAAGTGAAGGGGGAACATTCATGTGCATATCTTGTTTTATTGTAATATTCAAAATATATAGATTTTTGGATTTTGAAGTTTTATGACACCTTAAACAAGGTGCAGACATAGTTTTATAGATTTGTTTTTGGGGATGTTGAAATATTTTTAGTTGGTGTGGGATTTTTATGTTTTAGGATTTTTGAGATGTTTGAAAGATGTTTTACTGGTGTGGGATGTTTGTGTTTTGGGATTTATGGGATGTTTTAGAATTGTTGATTTGGATTTGGATTTTTCATGATTGGGATTTGTGTGATTTTGATTATGGTGATCTTGATTGGTGTCATGGAAATTTTCTTGATTTTTGAGTTTGATTATGATCGAGGAACTTAGCTTCTTTTGCAAGATGAACAACAATGTCCAAGTTGATCTCAAATCCCTTCATATAATCCTCTAGTAGGATACCCTCTATAACTCTCGAAAATTCTATTAAAGTGTTGTTCTTATGAAATAAGTTAATATGCATATAATACTCTTGGTCAACAAGTCCGTGGTGAATCGTTAAGAACATGTCATCAAAAGGGTTTGTGGAATCTAGATCTTTGTGGCGAGCCCTATTTCAATTCTAGAGGAAGGACCACCACCGATAGTGGAGGTGTCACTAACATCATCATTCCAATTACTAAAGGGGCTGCATCCCATGTAATGGTGATTAAATGGATATGAGCACAACTCCTCAAACTTTTACTATTTTATTGGCTTGGGTTTCCATCTGCTAGTCTTTGAAGGTCATCTTCCATTGCTTTCCATTCTGGGTAAATGAATTTCCCTGGGTTGGCGATGTGGATGGTAGGATAAGATTGTATTTGGGCGGCTAAGGGGTCCTATTATATATTGGTTGATTTTGCTTTAGAGGTCTTGATGTTGTAGGAGCGATTTGGGAGGCCAAGTTGACTAACTATGGGGTTAACTACCGAAATTCGTCAAGTATGAATTGATTATGGTCATTAGGTTGTGGATTTTGAATTGAATTTCCTTCATCAAGGTTGACATAAGGGATGTGAAGATCAAGTTTTTATTGGTTGATTTCGTGTTTTGCCTAGGTTTTTGGTCAATGAGATTACTAGAGATGGCACACTAGTTTTGTTTATCTTTTAGATATATGAGACTTGGGAGGATGTCAAATTTTATATCAATAAAGGAATAAATTTATTTGATCATGATCAAGATTAGTGAATAACGAAACACTATCATCATTTTCATATTCACTTCATTTTACAAGGATTTCATCATCACTATTATACTCACTTTGGCTTATGAGGTTATGGTTGTCATCATCATAGAATCTATTAGTCTTAAAAGGATTTTTGTTTTATGGTTTTATTTGATATGGTATATGAATTTTGATTCCATTGATTTAGGTTTGTGTTCATTTGGATGGGTTACCATATGAGGGAATCAAACAACATAACAAGTACAACCTACATTAATCGATGAGTATACAACTACATAGTAGGTGACCGATATGCCTTAAAGGTATGTGGTGGGTATCTTAGGGAATATTGTATTGCGAGACTACTAAACAATTGTAGTGAGAAGGATCTTATGCTAGTTTAAATAATGCTACTAAGGGCTTCCTCCATATACCTCATGGTATGTGAGGCTTGATTATGTGTTTGAGGATTATTATCTAAGGTATCGGTATTAGAGGGTCAAATCTCCCCTCACTTCACTCCATCCAATTCAATGGAGCTTCATCAAAAATAATATTTCCTTCCTTAAAAATATATAGTTTATTGGTACATAGACTTTGGTTGAATGGCTTGGTAATTACTTCCAAGTCACCATACCTTAAGAAAGAGAAAAAAATATCTTAACCATTTCTATTCCCAAGGTCACCTTATAGTGCATGTGAAGAGCATACACAATCAAGAAGAGGATTGAACAAGACACAAAAACAAATGAAAGTAAACATACATAATCAAATACAATAAATGATTAAATTTGAAAGCCCTACACACATGTTAAAAAATTGATTGATTTAAGGCTTTATGCGCGATTGAAAGTTATAAACAAGTTAGAAAGGTGTAAAAATAGTAAACAAAAACCTTAAAAGTTAGTGAACAAGTGATTAGAAATGATAAGACACGTAAAATGAAGTCATTAAATCAAATACACTACTGTAACCATCAAATATACTAGTAACACAACATATATGTTATAGAAGAGGAAAAAAATGTTAAAACCTATAGAAAATAGTCAACATACAAATACATTACTAATAAATCAAATATGCTACTAATAGATCAAATAGGCTACTAAAATGATCAAATATGCTACTAAAAAATTAGATATCAAATATGTCATTGAATTGATCAAATATATTATTTATTAATCAAATATGCTACTAAAATGATCAAATACACTATTGACATGATCAAATATGCTACCGATAAATCAAATATACTACGATATGATCATATGCAATTTAGAACTAGTCAAATATGTTAGTAACATGTTGAGAGAATTTAGAAAGTGTATAAGTTATAGAAAATATCAAATATGTTTTTCTCGAAGATGAATACAATGACACACATGATGGAGTCACTAGCCCACAAACACATGGAAAAGTTCATGAAAACCGATGAAAACCCTCAAGATTAAAGGAAAATCTGAAATTTTGATAAGTCAAGGACACTTCTAAACTTGCAAGAAGCACTCAACAACCATAAAACTTGCAAAACCTCAATAAAAAATCAATAAAAGTTAAAAGGGACAAAGAGGTGTCCCATTGTGCCAAATGTATACATGTATAAATTAGAGACTTGAAATATGAATTGACACCAAGAAAAATTAACAAAACACCTCAAGATAAAATATAAGAAGAGATAAAACATGCATTAATACAAATAAATGTAAACCTCCTCTTGTTAAGTGGATTTGCTTTAATGAAATGTGGATGCTTCAAGCGAATTAGTGCAAGATTGGGAAATGTGATTATAAGGAAGAGGATGAGGTAAGGAACTTTCCCAAATTGGAAGGGTTTCCAACTTTGACAAGGCTCTTACATAAGGGGTTTCTCAATTTGGTGATATTTCTAGAAATTGAAAGCTTGCATGAGAGGATGGTGTACAATGTACCTTTGGAAGGTGCATTACCTAGGTTTCAACAAGGGGAGGTAGGTTGATTTTAATAGATGTCACTAATGGAGATGCATGATTAGTTACTTGGTTAAGTGGGATTAAGAGTACTTAATTGTGATTAATGATGCATGGGATGCATGATGAGTTGGGGATGCTTGATCAATTAATGAGGGGGAATTAATAGGATTTGTTTGGTTATGAATGATTCATGAGTGATGTGTTTGGGGTCATTACAAACCTCATTAAAATTTTCTTTTATTTGAGGTGCAAGAATTTTTCTCCCCATTTTAGATGTTCTACTTACAAGTTGTCTACGTCCCAAGTGTTACCTATTGCAAGTTTCTTAACCTCAAGCGTTTACGTCTCAAGCATTTTATTTGACATTGATTATATGAGATGCACTTCTTTCTTTTTACCTTCATAAAATTGTTCTAAATATTCCAAACACTAACTTGTTGTAATGTTGTTCTCTGTTGGCATTTTTTCTTACAATTTCCTCTAAAGTTTCTTTGCTTCATGTTTTCCTAAGTAAATTAGCCCCTTTTTATTCTTGTATGCTCCCATTTTTTTGCATACCATTGCATATGATCAAATTGTGTATGTTGCACATGTGTAATAATTTTTCTCAAGTGAATAATAACTTCATACCCATCTTTTGAGGCTCTAGTCCATTATTAATCTTCTTCTTTTGTCAACCAAAGAAGATTCATATATAGGTCCTCATTGCTTCCTAAAAAGCTAGTTTGTTTGTTTGATGTGTTTGTATTGAAGTCCCTACTAACATTATCTCCTCAAAATTATTGTAAACTGAGATGTCCATTTTTAAAAGAGAATATAAATCCTCGCACTCCAAGTCACATTTCTTATAAAACTACTTAACTCCTAGGGATGAAGTTGCCTTCAACTATGCTAATGTTTACATCACACTTTTAAACAAAGATATGGTTAAGTTGGTTGTCCATTATGTTGAGAAGCTATGTTGAATGACCTATGTTGAATGACCTTGTATACATGCATAGGTTAGAGACTTAAAATAAGAACTGACACCAAGCAAAACCTAACATAAAACTTAACAAACACCTCAAGATAAAACATATGAAAAGACCAACGATGCTTAAATACAAATAAATACAAACATCCACTTGTTACACGATTTTCTTCAAGAAAGTGTGTATGCTTCAAGCCAATTCATGTAATATTGGGCAACATGCTTATAAGAAAGAGGATGAGGTATGGAACTTTCCTAAATTAGAAGGATATCTAAGTTTGACAAGGTTCTTATATAAGAAAGTTTCTCAATTTAGTAAGTTTTATAGAAATGAAAAGCTTGTATGAGAGGATGGTGTACAATGTACCTCTAAAAGGTGCTTTATATAGTTTTCAATTGGGGAGGTAGGTTGATTTTAGCACATGCATGATAATGGAGTTGTATGATTAATATATGATTAAGTGGGATTATGAGTGCTTAATTGTTATTAATGATGAATGGGATATTTTGGCATGTGTGATGAGTTGGGGATGTTTAATTAATTAATGAGGGGGAATTAATATGATTTGTTTGGTTAGAAATGATTCATGAGTGATAGATTTGTAGTCTACACTCGCCCCTCTTTAGGAGGGTGTCATGGGTAGTGGCGCCCTTTCAAATATAATAGTAAGAATAGAAAGGTGGAAATAGATGCTCATACTAACATGGCTGATGAGAATAGATATGGACCTAGAAATGTTAATAGATCATCCACTTTAGCAGATTATTTGAAGGGATTGATAGGCTGATTTTACAAGATAGATGACTATTTCAAGAGAGATGCCCCTAGTGATATGGTTGGTAGGATGATGCCCCCTTGAGAGGAAATGTGGGGATGAAAGAGACAAAGCGGATCTTGAAAATTTTATTGCTTTTATGTGGATATAAGGTGATTGGATTTGGTTTAAAAGGAAAGAGTGCAGATAGAGGGTAGAAGAATGCATGTTGTGTATCTTACACAAAGATCTATATATCTACTTGAGCAACTTGATATATAATGTAGTATATTAAAAGATGCATTATGATATGGAAAACCATGATGACATTGTTGTAATATGTAATATGAATGAATCAAAGTAAATAAAAACACACATAAATAAGAACAAACAAGCACGAGATAAACACACATAACTAGTTTAGTGCAATTGTTTTTTCTGTTTAACACACAAGTAATTAGTGAATGTGATAAGGGTAACAATTTGCCCCAAGTGACAATGTATGAAAAGGGGTTGGATGGAGACTAGTTTGCCTCAAAAGAAGATTATGATAGATGGGATGTGCCCTAATAATTATATATGCAAGGGGTTTGGATTGGGAATGATGTATCCCAAACAAGGTTGGTAACGAGTTATTACTCATGTCAAGAAGTGTTTTTGGTATGATCAATACAAATTATTTTTGGATTTTTTTGTGATCGTTCTATTGTTTTTAGGATTTTGATTTTTAATATTTTTGGATTTTGAGGTTTTCTATTGTTTGTGGATTTTTAGAGGTTTTTGAATTTTTGGAGTTTTTCAGAATTTTATGATTTTTTGGATTTTCAACGGTGTGACCTAAAGCAAGGTATGTTTTCTACTATTTACATTTTTGTGTCATTTGGGTGGCACAGTGTAGGAAGTAGGATGCAACATAAAATCAAGATGAGATGGGGTTCATCTTGGATGGTTGATTGGATAGAAATGAACTTAGACATGTTAATTGATAGGCCACTTGAACAAATTATTGTGAAGGGATCAATAAATTGATTTCCCAAGGTAATTGAGTGTTGGTTAATTGGTTAAAATTGATGGATTTATTAATTTATGATCAATTGATAAGATTTATGAGAAAAGGATTTGGTATAACATCCCCTCAAGTGACAATTATTTTTGGCCATAGGTTGCCTCAACATAATGTGAGATGAAGAGTGACAATTAGTAAATAATATAAATAGAACCTTGGTATATGATTAATTATTGAAGGAAAATGTTTCCCCGAATCATATATAAAAGGAATCATACACCCACTTATGTTCTTCTCGGAATGAAGAAGAATGTAAGTGTAAGTGTCATCAGCTATGATGGATGATGGTGAATGAGAGATGATCTCGAAAGGTAAAAATCATGAGACAAGAGATTGACTAAAATAAGAGTTTGAGAAAGGTATAAACACATGAAAAGCATACTAGCCCCATCTTTCATCAAGATCTTGTGTGTGCATGTGCTTGCGCGCGTGCGTGCGTGCGTGTGTGCATGTGCACGTGTGCGTGTGTGAAAGTGAATTTATGCATGTGTGCATGTGCATGTGCGTGTGCGTGTGTTTGTAAGTGAATTTATGCTTGAAATACAAATTTGAAGGGTAATAAGTGAATAAAAACTAGCTAATGTGTAAGAATGATTGATTTTAAGAGTTGACTAGTGGATGAAGATGTGTGGGTGATGATTTGTACATTAATTTTCTGCCATTGAGGAATTATAGCCTCAATGGAGATGTATCTTATTCTAGTTACAACATTGGTCTACCGCCAACTAGGTGTTCATAGCCTTCGTGGAGATATTGGAAACACCACTAGAAAGAGTTTTGATATTGTTTTTTATTTTGATTTATTGTTTTTGACTAGTTGTTGGAAAGATATTCAACTCTCTCGATTGTTTTTTATTTTGAGGGGTTAAGAACACTAACAACTTGATGGAAGGATGCATAAGTGATTATATTGATGACATTGGATAGTGTCAATAGATATGTCTAGATGTCTTCACGAAAAGGTTGTTAATTGTATGATAGTGTTGGGATCTCTAGGAAGATAGTCATTATTTAATTTTCTAGGTAATGAAAACTAAGGTCAAACGATTGTAGTAGAGATTATTGACTCACAATGTGCATGGACAATGTAATCAAGCCATGACATGGAATAGGAATGACATGTGAATGAATTGTGTGGTAGTGATAGGCAATGTGCGGAGGGATAGAAGTGAAGGGGGAACATTCATGTGCATCTCATGTTTTATTGTAATTTTCAAAATATATGGATTTTTGTATTTTGAAGTTTTATGGCACCTTAAACAAGGTGCATACATAGTTTTATAGACTCTTTTTAGGGGTGATGCTTTGGAATCTTTTTAGTAGGTGTGGGATGTTTATGTTTTAGAATTTTTGAGATGTTTGAAAGATGTTTTACGGTTGTGGGATGTTTGTGTTTTGGGATTTATGGGATGTTTTAGGATTATTGATTTGGATTTGGATTTTCGTGATTCGGATTTGTGTGATTTTGACTATGGTGATCTTGATTGGTGTGATGGCAATTTTATTGATTTTGAGATTGATTATGATTGAGGAACTTAGCTTCTTCTTCAAGATAAACAACATCATCCAAGTTGATCTTGAAGTACATCATATGATCCTCTAGTAGGATACCCTCTATAACTCTAAGAAATTTTATGAAAGTGTTGTTGTTATGAAATAAGTTAATATGCACATAATATTCTTGGCTAGCAAGGTCGTGGTGAATGGTTAAGATAATGTCATGAAAAGGGTTTGTGACATCTAAATATTTATAAAGCGGGCCTTATTTCAATGTTAGAGGAAGGTTCCTCATTGATAGTGGAGGTGTCACTAACATCATCGTTCCAATTAACAAAGGGGCTACATCCCATGTCATAGTGATTAAAGGGATATGAGCACGACTCCTCAAGCTTGTACTCTTTGTTTTGGTTTGGGTTACCATCTGCTAGTCCTTAAAGGTCATCTTCCATTACTTTCAATTCTGGGTAAACGATGTGCCCTGGGTTGGAGATGTGGAAGGTAGGATAAGATTGGATTTGGGCAACTAAAGGGCCGATTATAGATTGATTGATTTTGCTTTAGAGGTTTTGATGTTTTAGGAATGATTTGGGAGACCAAGTTGACTAACTACAAGGTTCACTATTGGAATTAGGAAAAGTATGAATTGATTATGGTCATTAGGTTATGGATTTTGAATTGACTTTCCTTCGTCAAGGTTGACATAAGGGATGTGAAGATCAAGGCTTTTATTGGTTGATTTCAGATTTTCCTAGGTTTTTGTCAATGAAATTACTAGAGATGGTACACTAGTTTTATTTATCTTTTAAATGTATAAGACTTGGGAGGATGTCAATTTTTTTATCAATAAAGGAATCAATTTATTTGATCATGATCAAGTTGAGTGAATAAAGAAACACCGCCATTGTTTTCATATTCGCCCGGTTTACGAGGATTTCATCATCACTATTATACTCGCTTTGGCTTACGAGGCTATGGTTGTCATCACCATAAAATGTATTAGCCTCAAAAGGATTTTTGTTTTCTGGTTTTTCTTGATATGGTCTATGATTTTGATGTCATTGATTTAGGTTTGTGTTCATTTGGATGGGTTCCCATATGGGGAAACAAACAACATAACAAGTACAACCTACATTAATCGGATGAGTATACAACTACATAGTAGGTGACCGATATGCCTTAAAGGTATGTGGTGGGTATCTTAGGGAATATTGTATTGCGAGACTACTAAACAATTGTAGTGAGAAGGATCTTATGCTAGTTTAAATAATGCTACTAAGGGCTTCCTCCATATACCTCATGGTATGTGAGGCTTGATTATGTGTTGGAGGATTATTATCTAAGGTATGTGTATTAGAGGGTCAAATCCCCCTCACTTCACTCCATCCAATTCAATGGAGCTTCATCAAAAACAACATTTCCTTCCTAAAAAAGTATATAGTTTGTTGGTACATAGGCTTTGGTTGAATGACTTGTAATTACCTCCAAGTCACGATACCCTAAGAAAGTGAAAAAAAACATCTTAACCATTTCTATTCCCAAGGTCACCTTATAGTGCGTGCGAAGAGCATACATAGTCAAAAAGAGGATTGAACATGACACAAAATCAAATGAAAGTAAACATACATAATCAAATGCAATAAATGATTAAATTTGAAATCCCTACACACATGTTAATTTTTTTATTGATTTAAGGCTTCAGTGTGCAACCGAAAGCTACGAACAAACTAGAAAGATGTAAAAACAATAAACAAAAATTTGTACAAGTTAGTGAACAAGTTATTAAAAATGATAAGACACGTAAAATGAAGTCAATGAATCAAATACACTCATCAGTAACTTATCAAATATACTAGTAACACAACATATATGCTACGTAAGAGGACACAAATGTTAAAACTTGTAGAAAATAGTCAACATACAAATACATTACTTGATAAATCAAATATGCTACTAATAGATCAAATAGGCTACTAAAATGATCAAATATGCTATTGAAATGATTAAATATGCCACTAAAAAATTAAATATCAAATACACCATTGACTTGATCAAATACACTATTGATTAATCAAATGTGCTACTAAAATGATCAAATACACTATTGACATGATCAAATATGCTACTAATAAATAACTATGCCATCGACATGATCATATACACTTTAGAAATAGTCAAATCATTAGTCACATGTTGAGAGAATTCGAGAAAGTGTATACGTTATAGAAAAGACCAAATATGTTTTTCTTGAAGATGAATACGATTACACACATGATCAAGTCACTAGCCTACAAACATATGGAAAAGTTGATGAAATTTGATGAAAACCCTCAAGATTAAAGGCAAAGCTGAAATTTTGATGAGTCAATGACACTTCTAAACTTGCAAGAAGCACTCAACAACCATAAAACTTGCAAAACCTCAATAAAAACTCAAGAAAAATTAAAAGGCACAAAGAGGTGTCCCATTGTGCTAAATGTATACATGCATAAATTAGAGACTTGAAATACGAATTGACACCAAGAAAAATTAACAAAACACCTCAAGATAAAATATATTAAGAGATAAAGTATGCATTAATATAAATAAATGTAAACCTCCCCTTGTTAAGTATATTTGCTTTAATGAAATGTGGATGCTTCAAGCTGATTTGTGCAAGATTGGGCAGTATGCTTGTAAGGAAGAGGATGATGTAAGGAACTTTCCCAAATTGGAAGGATTTCCAACTTTGATAAGGCTCTTACATAAGAGGGTTTCTCAATTTAGTAAGATTTCTAGAAATAGAAAGCTTGCATGAGAGGATGGTGTAAAATGTACCTTTCGAAGGTGCATTATCTAGGTTTCAACAAGGGGAGGTAGGTTGATTTTAACAGATGTCGGCTAATGGAGATGCATGATTAGTGGTCAAGTTAAGTGGGATTAAGAGTACTTAATTGTGATTAATGATGCACGGGATGCGTGATGAGTTGGGGATGCTTGATCAATTAATGAGGGGGAATTAATAGGATTTGTTTGGTTAGGAATGATTCATGAGTGGCGTATTTGGGGTTATTACAAACCTCATTAAAATTTTCTTTTATTTGAGGTGCTAGAATTTTTGCTCCCCATTTTAGATGTTCTACTTACACCCCAAGCGTTTTATTTGACATTGATTATAAGAGATGCACTTCTTTCTTTTTTACCTTCATAAAGTTGTTATGAGTATTCCAATTACCGACTTGCTTTGTAATTTTGTTCTCTGTTGGCATTTTTTCTTACATAATTCCCTTTGAAGTCTCTTTGTTTCATGTTTCCCTAAGTAAATTAGCCCTTTCTTATTCTTGTATGTTCTTATTTTTTTTCCATATCATTACATATGATCAAATTGTGTATGTTGCACATGCATAATGATTCTTCTCCAAAGTGCATGATAACTCCATACCCATCTTCTAAGACTAGTCCATTGCTAATCTTCTTCTTTTGTCAATCAAAGAAGATTCATATATAGGTCTTCATTGCTTCATAGAAAGCCGGTTTATTTATTTGATGTGTTTGTATTGAAATCCCCTGCTAACATCATCCTGAAACATATTCTAAACTTAGATATCCCTTTTTAAGGACAAATATAAATCCTAGAAATCCAAATCACATTTCTTATAAAACTACTTCAACTTCTAAAAATAAAGTAACATGAAACTATGCTAATGTTTATGGCATTTTCTATGATTGTATTCCATATGTATTGTTATGGAAATGTTTTTGTCATGTTCTATGATTCTATTCCATATGTGTTGTTCATGCGTGAACTTAAAGCTCATTGGAATAACACCTTTGAGTGGGAAAATGTTAATGTGTGTATTGATAAGGTGTAAAAGCTCGTTGGATAACACCTTTGACTGTAAAAATGTTTATATTTATTTAAAGGTTGCCTGGAAAATTAATCGCAGCCCGCAGGTTCCTTCACTGTCTAAATCGCTAAAAACAGGCTACAGATCGTCGATTTCGAGGCCTGGACTAGGCGTGGAAGGAGAGGTTAAAGCACAGGAAGGAAGAAGGTTAAGGAAAAGGCATGGCCAAACAGAAGACACAGCGAGACCTCAAATCATGGCCGATTTATCTCTACGTTCCAAATCTGATTGGTATCTATGACATTATTTGCCTCTTTTAAATCTATATCTGTTTTTCTGTAACTAGTAATGCTGATTTTCGCTGCGAAATCAACGAATACAGGGTATGCAAGGATAGTGGCGAATATTATAGCGTTTGGAGAGTGCTTTTCCAACAAGAACCTCTTCGCTGCACTCTATTTTGTGAGGTGAGGCATGCTTTATTCTCAGTTTGGCTTTTTTAAAAATTATTTCCCTTTCAATATAATTTTTTTGTGTTTACAAGCAATGCAGCTTTGTATGCGATGAATTGGATGGACGTTTTGCCCGCATGCTCAACCAAGGTAAATGTTTTGTTCTTATTCTTGTTCAATTGCTAATTGCTACTCTGCTCAATCCAGCCATAATTCTTCTTCATCTTTTCAGCATCTACTTTTGGAGCTGTCCTTGACATGGTCACAGACAGGTGTGCAGGCTTTGCCTTTCAAAACTTCTTATTGTTTTTATTTTATAGTGTTTTACAGTTGAGAAGTATGCTAGAGAAGTAGATCTATTCTCGCCCTTCCCTTCATCTCCGTCGAATGGGATGAATGAATCAATGATTTTAATAATGCCCGCGAGACAGAGCAGTCTTTGGGACCAAAAGCAGTAACAAGGGTGCTCTGTGCGAGTACAAGAACAGCCCCTTAAAACAAGGGCTACCCTACTAAAGTTGTGACATATCCATTTTTTTTTCGAAATTTAATCTTCCACTTTGAATCTTGATCAGAAAATTTAATGTTTTTTCTAGCCCAGTTCAAACAAGGAATGTCTAGTAAAATTGACAGTAGAGATCTGGGTTTATTCGTTCGCCTTTGATTGTGCAGGCCAAATTTAAATATGATTTTAGCTCCCACCCTCAGTTGGCAAATATTTTATTGTTATTATTGTTCAAAATTCCTTATTGTTGTTATTCTATCGTGTTTAACCCTTGCAAAGTATGTATGATAAGTAGAGCTATTCTCAATTTTCCTCTTCCCTTCCCTTGCCTTCAGTGGAATGGGATGAATGAATGAAAGATGTTAATAACGTCCATGAGACCAAAAGCACTAAAAAGGGTGCTCTGTGCGAGAACAGCCACTTGAAACAAGGGCTGCCACACTAAGTTTGTGAAATATCCGTTCCTTTTTTGAAGTTGGATCTTCTACTATGAATCAGAAAACTTGCTGGTTTTTCTAGCCTAGTCTCTTCAAAAAAGGGATGCCTAGTATAATTGACAATAGAGATACAGATTTATTCATTCCCCTTTGATTGTGCAGGCCAGTTTTTTCTTTAATAGGATTTTGACTCCCATCCTCAGTTGGCAAATGCTATCCTGTATTTATCAGGCCAAACCCTGCTTTGCTACCACATTATCCATATCCTTTTGTTTCCCATTGATAAAGAGACTTGATGATTGCATTCACTTTTACCAATATTGGAAATTTCTAAGTGGAATATTGTGTTTTAATTTTGTAGGGTGAGCACTGCTGCTCTATTGGTGGTCCTTTCACATCTCTACAGGTGAGATCAATTGATTCATTGCCCGGTGGCTGGTACTAGCCTCAAATATCCTTAACTGCAAACTCTGTGTTTTTTTGAATTTCTTTAAGTGTAGTTTTAACTTTATGATTATTTGAAGGAAGTGTTTCGTTATTTGTGTAGGCCCTGCTTTGCATTCTTTTTATCTTTGCTTGCCCTTGATATCGCAAGTCATTGGTTACAAATGTACAGGTATTTAAAAAATTGTATCAAACAGGTTTACTTATTTGATTTTTCCTCCAGTATGCGTTTAAAATTGGTTTAGTGAATTCTCTGACTGTTGTTCCTTCACTTTTCTAGTACTTTTCTTTCAAGCAAGACCAGCCATAAAGATGTAAAGGATAGCAAGAGCTGGCTTATTAAGGCCTATTACCAACATCGTCTATTCATGGGTTATTGTTGTATTGGTGCTGAGGTGATGATCCATGGCCATCTACTGCATCCTTATATAATTATGACAGTGTAACTTCTTATCATCTTATTGATTAGGTTGTTGTCATGATTTTTGGATGTTCTCACAGGTTCTTTATCTGGTACTATACCTCCTTGCTGAAGACCAACCACATGGTGTGATCAAGGCAAGGGACTCAATGTGTACCTGTTTAGGCATTTTTGCAAGTAAAATGTATCTTGTTTCTAAACCTTACTTCTGCTACCCAGGTATTTGTGGCAGGCATAAAACAGAAATCTCCATTGATGCTTTTCGGGTTGTTGGCTTTGCCGGGTGGGCAATCAAGCAAATTGTCAATGTAGTACAGGTAATCTTTAATTGCTTAACAAGTTATGTTAGGTCATTTCCTGTAATAATTTCCATCATCTCTCTACCACACAGAACAAAAAACAGTGGGTTAGATCTGTAAATGTGTATGTTGTGAGAGAAATATGAACTACTTTCTTTTGATAGGATCATACATAGTAGCTGCTCTATAATTTTCAATTAATGCCACTGATACTCAGAGTTGGTCCACCTTTATTTAAGGCAAGCAGTCTGAGTTTCAATTGAGGTAGTCAATTTGATTATCTAATCACTCAGGAGGGGAATTTGAGTGATAGTGGCAGTTGATTTGATGAGGCAGTCACTCAGGACAGGGATTTGATTGTCATGCGCACAGAATGTCTCTCCCAGGTGCATAATGCTTCCCTCAAGGTGATTGATGCCTTTGATCATTGCATAATAAACAGGAATCAAATCAGGCTTGGGTAGGGAGCAATCATCACCCTGGGAGAGAAATGAGGAGGATTCTTGTGAGGAGTGTTATCATTTTTGACAGGAGCTGTGCCATACTTCATGTTTCTAAAAGCCGAGGTACTCTGATTGAAGCAGCTGTTGAGATTTGAAGTGGCGGGCAGTGTGGTGGTGGTTAAATACATGGTGGGAGTAGTCAATTTGGAGGAGCTATGCACTCAGGTAGGCTGCGGGGGATACAGCAGAAGTGGGAACTGATCTGGCATTAGAGTTAAGCAAGACCAAGATTCCTTAGCCGCTCTGCTAAAGGAGTAGAAGTTGTGAGCTTCTGTGTGCTGGTTACATCACCTTCACCTTTGATGCCAATTCATATATAATTATCTTCATTGATCTGGTCCATATGATAGGTGTATCTGGTCCATATGATTGGCAACACTCTTCAAGCTTTTGGATTTGATCAAGAAGTTATCAACTAAATTAAGAGTTGTATCGCCACTCCCACATTCGTAATTTCTATTAATGATGACATTGGCATTTTCTTCACACCCAATAGAGGTCTAAGACAAGGACACACTTTGAGTGCATATTTGTTCATCATAATGAGTTACACTTGGAAAGTTAATGGAAGAGGCCAACGTTTTATGGGCTCGCAACTGTGGAAGGAAGATAACAGTTCTTCGATTTTCATTTGATGATGATACTATTGTTTTCAAGATTTATCCTAAAAGAAATCAGCCATCTGCACCGTTTACTTGGCATATATCAAAAGGCTTCAGGTCAGCAGATGGAAATAAATCTTCTATCATATTCTTGAATATCCTTGCATCACATAAAAGAACAATTTTGGACATACTAGATTTTTAGGAGGGCAGTCTTCCATGAAATATTTGGGTTTTACTCTCCACTATAAAATGACATTACGTTCTGGATATATCACTTGGGCAAATGAAAAAAATCTCAGTGGACAAAAAGGCAGCCAGCTTTTGTGGGAAGAGCACAATTTCTAAGGTCAGTGCTTCAAGCTGTCCTAATCTGCATACCAAAACTTTTTCCTCTACCAAAATGCATTGCTGCAAGTATCAAAGGCATCGAACATGGTTTTTTGTGGCAAGGAAGAGACAACATATGCAGGCATCTACTTGTGGCTTGGGACAATATATGCAAATCTAAAAAAAAGAGGGCTCAATATAAGAAGCATAAATCTCTTCAGTCAGACTCTTTATTGATTTCAAGCCCTAAAGATGGACTAAATAAACACAAGGAACGCAAAAATTATGTGGTAATCAAGCTTCCTTTTTTTCATTCATTTACAAAGGTGTATAATATATTAGTTTACAACCCTTTCAACTCCAAGGGAGAAACCAAAGATCACCTGCCAAATTTATTTAAGTGTATTTCCAATCTTTGTTTATATATTTTTTTCTTTTGCATATATTTTCATTATTCTTATATATTTATTTCTGTGGATCATTCCTAACATACCCCCTATGATCCAAAGTTTGCTCAACTCATTCTCTGCAACTGAAATGATGTAGGAATCATATCTCAAACTTTGTAAGCTGCAATCCTCTCAATATGTTGGTACTACACTGTCCATTTGTATGTCCAACGATCCTAAAATGTTCACTTCAAAGGTGAACTGTATATGCCAGATTTCCCTTTATAAGAAGCTCATGCTATCTCCTGCTATGAGTCTTCAAATCTCTCCAATGCGACATCTCATTTGTCTGTGTCATGAGTATCCAAATCCCTGTGTGGTCAACTGCCTCAATGTGCTTCAAGAGCACTCTGACACGCCAACATCTCATTATGTCAAGTTGATGAAGGACCATTGATGACGATCTCTAGAGTCAATGACTCCTATCTCTGGAAAATCATGCTGACACATAAAAAAGTGCTTGTGGCAGAAAATTTGTGCCAATTATCATCTCTTAATTGATGTGTAACATGTGTACCCTCAGTTACAATCTCAACTCACAAACTCAACTCTGAAATATCCAATCCTGAAAAGAAGAGTACTCTCTAGATACCACCAATTGAGACAACCCAAAATCTCCATAGAAAACACTGAACTCCTATGATATTTCCAGCTACATGCAACATTTGGAATATCCACAACAAGTGTACAAATTTCAAAATACCGTCCGATCATGAACTATATGCACAAAATTTGAAATATCCCAACTTGAAATCTATATCCTCATGCTTCCCCTTTCATATGAGAGTGGAACTTCTTGTATAGAATACCCCTCAAGTGTGCAATGCCTACATATGCAATCTGCAACCTTTGAAATATGATGTATCAGCTGCTGGTCTAAACATCACTCACCCAAAATCTAGATATCTAAATTTTTTAGAACTTGTCACATGCCCCGCCCTCAATGCTGTAATAACCAGGACCAATCTTTGTAAACTCTGTCCAATGCTAAAATATTCTTCAATCAAAGATGACCAACCCTCAGTGGCCAATATGAGTGGTCTCCTTATAACACATCTAAGACAACTGCTCACAAATCTTATTCATTTGAACACAATACGCAATGTGACTGATACTCAACCAAAAGTCAACATACATGTTAATCAAGTATCAGCATGCAAGGACAGTCATCAAATCTCGATAACAAAGATACACAAATAGGTGCTTTAAGTTGCACAAAAAATCCATTAGCCGCCCAAACAGACATGTCAACATTTGGTGACTCAACAAAGTGTCAATGAATATGAGTCATTTGTTCTGAAGTATCCACAATGAACAGAAGTATCCACAAGCTTATATATCCAGATGCATCTTTGGAGTATTGTCACAGTCTATGCCAGCACACAATATCACTGAAATGCCCACAAACTTGGGATAATGCCCAAAAATTCAAGATCCATAACTTGGAGTCACTCAACAATCAACAATCTGAAACTTGAATTCTGACTCCCGATGTTCCTCCTGAAAGGGAAGTATCTTGAAATACATGAATGAATCAACTACCGTACCAAATCAGTAAGAAAGAGAAAGACTCCAATATACATTAAGTGAAACTAGTCTACAAGATAGACATCATGCTGTATTGCACATCCTGCTCAAATGAGAGAAAAATCATAAACCAAAACATATCACTATGACACAATGATCTCATGTATGTACGACAAATCCATCAATTCCAATCTGTCACAAGAAGGCCTCAAAAATACTAGAATATGTAGATTCACTAGCAATTGTAAGTACTACAAATTGACATATCATCATCTGTGTGGATCTGGTTAAACTCTGCAATCTGCTTAGCAAGTGGTCGCTTATCAAATATACCAAGAGATATATCAAGAACATCATCAACATCAAATGTAGAAGAAGCAATATTTGAACCAGTATGATGAGGATTGACAAAATCCACAAGGTCAAAGTAAAATTGGCATTGACACCATCATTATCACTAGACGAAACATTGCCATTATCACTAGACAAAACATTATCATTATCTTACAGTGAACCGAATGAACTCTCCTCTAAGTTTTGGACAAAATGCAAATCTTGAATCAACATCTGGAATGATCATTCCAGCCAAAATTCACACTTCTCATGGAATGAGTAGGCAAATCTCACATATAACAATATGAATGAGTATGATTACCTCTAGGAGTAGACAGTTAATCGGACATAAGAGGATCAACAACTTAGACTATCACATAGATTGCCCTGAAACAAAGTGAATTTTTGTGAAATGGTTTGGAACTTCAAAATCAATAGGACCAATATACGATAGACCTACACGATACATATTGATTGGCATGGTCTCCCATACTTGCACAACAGGTGAAGGTTTCACAATAAGAATTTGAATAGGTATAAGATCCATAGTGGACTTGGACTGATTTTGAACAACCTCAAGTTTAGAAACAATATATTCAACAACATTTGTCTTTACATTGTTCACAATAGGATTTCAAGAACTAGCAGATGGTACAATTGTTTTGGTTTGTTTTACAGCTGGCGTGACAGCATTGATAGGTTGGACATTAGGATTTGTTCCTTAAGAGTTTATTTGACCTTGTAAATGATCTCTCTCTAATAGCGACAAAATCTATTGTTGCCAAACTACATAAATGAAGGTTGAAATTACCTCCAACATTATCCTAACATATTTGTCTCATGACTAGTTTTCACTTGTATATGCAATGATAGAATGCCTTCAGAATAGATAGTAGAACCCATGGTGTAGATGCAACAAAAAAATCAGGTCACTCAACACAAGCAGAGTTGAGTTCAACTGTTAATGCTTGGAAAATAAAATATTTTGTTTGACAGTTCTTTGCACTTGGACCTCTTTAAGACAAGTCAATTTATAAGTGCTACACCCTTATAGCTCTAGAATACAAAACCATTTTATCTCTCTGTTATTCAACAATCTTACAATATGGTGAACAATGATAATTATTAATATCCAAAATACACTCTTTAGAAGCAACAATCTCAAAGACTAATATTGTAGCTGCATGCAAAAAGTCGTTTCCATGAAAACCAAGTGGTCATAATCCACATTTGAACACTGAATGCCAAAAATATGACATTTTGAAGTTTTCTAGCTGATTTATAGCCCACTTTGCTTTCACTAATGCAAAAACTGCTTTTCCACTAAGTTTAACAAACTTTACAATCTAGCAAGTGAACTTCTTGGAACCCATCACAAACCCACTCATTCGAAGCTAGCAAAGTCTAGTTTCCGAAATACTTGATTTTTTGGGAAAAATAGACAATATGTAAGAGTTGTATGTAAGCAAAGAATGATCTATGGGGATCCTCTAAAATAGGATAAGGTAAAATTTTATTAAAGGAAAACACACACAAATTGCAGATCCACAAAACGGTTTGGGGATATAGAACAAGAGCCATGTGCATAGGAGGTTGTAAATGAGCTATAAAAGGAATCCAAACTTAATCACTAAGGATATGAGGTGTAGGACCTTACTTGATGCGGGGGTGTCTCTAGGTAAAAGAAAGAGATAAGGGGTAAAAGAGTGTTCATTAGGCGGTTAACAAAGAGATGTATAATCTAAAGGGTGTGCGGGTGTCTTGAGGAAAAATCAAGAGATGTAAAGTGAATGATAATAATGTAAGGGAAGGACCATCGAAGAACAATGATAATAATGATAATAATGTAAGGAAGGACCATCAAAAAACACTATACTACCTAGTACATGATACAAAGAACAACCATCAACCAAAGTAAGGGAAGGAGATTATGGTTAAAGATACTTATTTGAGGATGACTTGTTGGAGCATTGATCTCCCTCCTTGGCTTGTAGCACGTTGTGAGAGATTGTTGTGGGTGAAGCCAATATGAATAGGTTGAAGACCTAAGTAAAAATCAAGCTGGGCACTCAAAAGGCTAAGCTAGACCTTGTTGGTTTTGCTCTTATTCTTGGTATCTTCAATGGCCCAACTTGTCTTCATTAATATAAGCTCCTTGAAACCCTAAGATGTCACCTCCTAATGCAAATTTGCTTGCGAAAGCATGCGAAAGCAGAGTGTTTGATGATATATATTGAGAGATGACAATTGGGATACCTATATACACAAACTTACACCATAGAAGTCACAAATCAGTTTTAGTCCATGTCATTGGTCCATTCGGTGACATTGGTAGAAAAATGGGATTATAGGGTGTCATCGATAGTGCTGATGACATTGGCTATGTGTGCAATGGCAATCTAGTGAAGAAAAGAGGAAGAGGATAAACAAAGGGAACTAGAACATAGGGAGGCAAGTTGAAGACGATGAAAAGGTTTTGAAGGTGGTGGTTGGAAGGAAATTCCACAATGATCACTCATGATGCCCTAACATTCGGCCCACATCGATCTCGAGTGTACTCATTAGGATGTACGATTTAAGGAGATCAATGCGCCATGAGTCATGCAAAAGGAGTCACTTGTAAATGAATATAAGGTGTATACATATGTCCCATCTGAAGCTCATCACATGTCACAATAGTGTAACACGGGATAGTGCTTTGGGAAATGAACATAGTTCTAAAATCAAATGAAATGATTGTAATGAAGACATTGAGAAACTTGAAAATAAAATGAAATATCCTTTACCTTGACCTACCTTTTCATGAAAGTGAACACATGCACGATTCTTCCTCTTGACCGTGGTGGGTGCAAAAGCTTCTCATGTTAACCCTAATGATACAAGCCCATAAAAATTGCATTTCAATCGTAGGTGAGTAGAACAAGTAACAATATGAAAGCTCCTTGCTAGAATGGGTTTGGATAGCCTATAATGGAGAGGCTAAATTAGGCCCTAAGGACTCGAAGAGGAGAGTAAAGGTACTAGATCAAGTTCAAATTGCCTATAATAGATATAGGCTAAATTAGGTCGAGAGACTAAGAAATGAATATAGTTACTAGGTCAGTTCACATTAGCCTATAATAGATGAGCTTTATTAGGTTTGTGAGACCCAAAAAAAGAAAAAAAAGGTACTAGATAAGGGCCAATAGCCTATAATAGACATGCTAAATTAGGTCGGGAGTCCAAGAAAGGAGATAAAGGTCGGGTAACCTATAATTAGGCTTGGGAGGCCAAACAAGGTTTAAGTCTTTAAGGTGCATAGTTGGGCAAAGTAATTGGTCTAGTAGGCCTTGGGGGTGGGGGCGTTGAAGGAAATAAGGTATAGGGTGTAAGGTGCAAAGAAAGGTCATTAGATTGGTCTCGAAGACAAGAAATTCATTGATTTTTCAAAAATGCCATAAATTCCATGCAACGTCAAGATTTCAATGCTTTTGCTAGTTCCTTAATACAATTTGTGGTTGCAAAGCTATGGCGATTTTATGAAATTTGAAGAGTAATTTTTGGAAATTCGAATTTTAGGTTTAGAGGCTATAAATAAGGGTCAAAGCCCTTCATTTAGTAAATTGTTTTTAGAGATCTTGAGTTTTGGAGCATTGGATTAATCACTTTAAACATAACTAGAGATGATAACGAGAGGGCACAAAGAAGCACAACATGGGCCCCAACCGTGTGCCATTTAGGTATTATTTGAATTTTATTCAGGATCTATATATATGGTTGAAAAGGAAAATTGAGCACCGACAAAATCTACTTGGTGAAATTCACCCCAAATGGCGTCAAAATGAAACACTCGAGAGGGCTCTAGGTGGGGCTTGGGTCTTTTTACTTTTTTGAGTGTGTTTATGAGATGTATGGTGCTATTATGATGCATTTAGATATATGTTTTCATTCTTATATCAGTATAAATGTGAATACACACATGGCTAAAAATGAAATGATAAGATGTAAAGTAGGTAATGTTTTTAAATAGTAACATATTAGGTTATTAGATAAATCTAATAAAATAAGAGGTATGGTAAAAGAATGAGTAAAAATTAAGAGGTGGTGAAAGAAGCAAAGAAATGAGTAAGACCAAATCAATGCTTGTGCTAAAATTTCTTAGAGGAATAATGCTACCATCTAATGCCAATACGAGAGTGGTAGATATGATACATATGTGAATGAGATAATATGTGAGAGGGATATTTGTGAGGAATACCCAATTGATTTCCAAGGTCTTACAATCTTAAACTCACAAATCATTATCCAAAGCTGACATCGAGGAGTAAAATATGATGCACGATAAATAAAAGGAAAGTAAAGAAGTGGGATGTGGTCAACTAGTAACAATATCTATCAAGGGGATACAAGTGTGAATATGCAAGGGAAGATGTGAGGTTCCTTGAAGGTGATGTGAAATCCTTAGCGGAGAGAAGACACTCAATTTGAAAGGGCATGAGTAGGAGTTTTCACTATCGAATGGTTGAGGAGACCTAGTTTGCAAGGCTTGGTTTGGGAAAACTAATGAAGTATGATAAATATCCGAGGATAAGTTCCCCTAAGTTCCTAGCCGTCCCAAACGTTGAGGATGTTTTGAAAACCATCAATATGTATCAATCTCAAGGCACTTATCTTGAATATGTCACATAGTTTTACCCATTGAAGGGTTCCACATTGATTAATGATGAGATCACCTTCTACTCAAATTTCTTGATGTCCGGTACTAGATGATCTCAATCTAGTTGCCCCATTGTGTTGGGCACGAAAAACTTGAAAATGAAATAAATTTTGGAAGGCCCTAATGTACTCTTGTAGTTTAAGATTGTTTTTGGAAGCCACTCATTTCTATTTAAAAAAAAAAGTTTATATGTATAATTTAATTAAAATTCACTTTGGAAACTCCAATCACTCAACAAGTCCTGCATGTATAATTTTATATGAAGAGAAAGGTTGTGTAGATGACAAAAGTAGGAAGGCATAGACCAAAATGTTTACTTATAACCCTACTGTGTTGTTACAAAGACATAATAAGAATTGAGAGTGATATATCAATGCAGAAATTTTCAAGCACAAATGTGGACAATGGACTGTCACAAATTGCTATGGCTTTCACATTTCAGAAACCCCAACATGCTATTCCTTGTTTTGAAGATACAAATGTTGAACCTCTAATCAGAGCTGCTTGCTCCAGTTTTCCCTTTTCCTACTAGAAGGGGCTTGTTGCAAACTGATATTGAAAAAATGATAAGTTGTGTTACTTTTGTTTCCTTGAAATTTCCAAAAATTTCTAGAATGGGCTGCGATGCAGGAAAAGTTGTCAAGAGGTCTTATTTGAGCTTGTAAAAGAAAATTGGCTGCTAATAATTGTATTTATATTTATTTGTATAGTTTTTAATATTTATAGTTTTAATGTTATTTTGATAGCTGTCCCCTATCAGTCCACCAACCATCCCCAAAATTTGCTACTTTTTTACTGTTTTGGAAACCCCGCCCTATGCCCCGTTCTCAAGTCCCGAGTCTTAGGTAGCTCTGTAAATATACCATGTCGGTAGTGAGATGTAAAAAAGTAAAATGAAAATACTTTCCCATGACATGTTCCACTTTTCTCAAGTCCCCATTGAGCAATTGTGAGGATGAGGTACTTGCGTGAAAAGGTAGGTGACACAAATCATAGATATGTAACCTCCTCTCCCATTCTAATGGCCTATTACAATCCAAAGGACATCCAATTTTACTCTGAGGCCAACTATGGAGTTTGAGCTTTCAACTAGGATAACGTCTTTTTGATTGTGATTGATTTTTGAATATTTTGTCGTTTGACATTGTTTTTGATATTTTTTCAGATTGATATATTGGTTTTAATTTTTGACTCTTTGGCTTTTTTTGTTCCTCCTCCATATGGATTCCGAAGGTGGACAACGGGTATGTAGAATGAAAACACTAGAGAGATTACACTTAAATCGCTATAGAGAACCCACAAATCAGGACACTTAGATACTCCTAGAACTACCCTTAGAAAAGAGTGTAATCTTATCTCCAATCCAAAAGTACCTCGAGTGAGAGAATGGGAGCTAGAAAATGAGAACCGAGTATAATTTGAAAAAGAGAGAGGATGCTACTGATGAAGGAAATGCTAGTAGTTGACCACAAGTGGGGAGTTTTGCTTCATAAGAAACTAATGTAATAAGATGTGAATCAAGTGATGTAGGTTAACCCAAGAGGGAAGAGTAGTAAATGTGGGATAAAAGCCAAAACGGAAATGGTTGTAAAAGTAAGCTACCAAAGGACCTTAAAGGCATAATGGTTAGATAAACCCAAGAGGAAATGGTAAATGAGAATAAAGCTACCAAAGGACTTGAATGGGCACAATAGTTGGATAAACCCAAGAGGGAAAGAACAACTACAGTAAAATAACCAAAGGATCTGAAAGGACACAATGACCGGTAAATCTAAGAGGAAAGAGAAAAATAAAGCAACCAAAAGAATTGAAAAGGCGTAATGACCGGAAAAAGCCAAGAGGTGAATACAAAGTAAAATGTAAACTACCAAAGGACTTGAAAGTGCGTAATGGTTGGATAAACTCAAGAGGGAGATACATGCAAAAATAAAACTACCAAAGAACCAAAAAGGGCACAATGGTTGGATAAATCCATGAGGGAGATACAAAAATAATACTACCAAAGGACTGGAAAAGGCACAATGGATGTATAAACCCAAGAGCGAAATCCGAAGGAAAAAGTAAATCAACCAAAGAACTCAAAAGGGCACAATGGCTAGAGAGACCTAAGAGGAAAGACACCAAATAAAGTGAAATAAATCAAGAGCAATAATAAGTGACTTGGAAACTACGCATATGATAATATGAGAGTGTAACAGGCTCATAGGTGGCTTACAACATCATTGTTAATGTCTTCTATGATTGCGTAAATTTGTTTTTGAATATGTATTGCGTTGCAGTCATGGTGTTGTAGATATCTTTGAGGACCTTAGAGGTTTTGGGTGAATTTCGCGATGCTTTGCTGCCTGTTGTTTCTTCTACCTTCTGAGAAATTCTTGCAAGAACCTCTTGCTAGATGGCTTCTACTAAAAATGTGGGAGTAGAATGAATGGGAGCTTGATCCTTCCATTGCGGATTAGGTACATGATGAGTTTGTTCCTCCTTTCTTCTAAGGTCCTCTCAATACGGTCTATACTTGTTTGTGTAGTATGTATATGTACCATGACAGTGAGTTTGACAATATCACTCCTCTTATTTGGGGGTGTAGAAAGTAGTTTGTGGGACCTTGACATCCTAATGGTGAGGGGTTGGTTGAGTTTGCCGTTGTTGTTGATGTTGTCAAAGTGCTTGAAAAGTTGTAGAATGTTTAGTTACACCATGGAATGTGCAAAACTATCATGGGGGAGAAGGCATACAAACTTTTCTTCTTCATTTCTTGCAATGATGCTTTTGTGCTTCTTGACATTTTACGTATCGCTAATAGGATCAACAATGCTTAATGAGATGTTGTGGAGTATTATGCTTGATGCAATATTGAGTATACTTGTAAGAGGATGCATTCTTTTTTGAAGAGGAACCTAGAGATGCTAATCATCGAGGTGTCGTTGGTGTTATATTGTAAGGAGTTGACTCCATTGTAGTAGACCTGATGAAAGAGACTAGAGCAGTATTGGTTCAGGTTGCATATCGTTAGGATTGATAAGAACCAAAAGAAAGTCATCCTCATTTACGTTGAAACAACATGCGAGATTCACTAGGTTGATGGTTGAGTTAAAATTAGATTCATTTTAAAGTTTGAGGGATTCTTGATAACGTAGAACTTTTGCATTCTGTGCTTGGAAGTAGCCAAACAAGTAAGGACCAACTAGTGTGTATCCATCATTGTTATTGGGACTATTGGGGTCTTTGTTAAGGGATTCAATAATGGGTTCACTTGGAGGAGAGGTTTCCTTAGGGGAAGTCTTATTGAAAGAGGCTTTGTTGAGGATTTTGTTAACTACCTTATTGTGAGATTGAGGTCACAAACTAGGGGTTAATTGATCGATTATGGTTTGTGGAAGATTAGAGGTTTTGAGTTTTAGGTTGATCACATCCGGTTTGTCAACATCTCGAGTCGAGAAGGTTTGATGAGGTTCTCCTGACTAGTTCAGCCTATACATTATAGCCTCGGAGAATCTACCTAGTAGTTGAATCGTTGATTTTCTCAAAAGTGTGTAGTCTCCCGGTCAGTGTAGCGCTGAACGGCGTACCTTTTGCATAATGGGTCAGCGAGTAAATGGGAACAGCGGCTTAAGCCATTAGGTGTAGGCGCGACTACAATTTACAGTCTATATAGAGGCTATCGTATAGTCTAGATGGGAGGGGGAGGGGGAGGTCCCGGCCCCCGTGTTTATGGTTTAAAAATGCCGAATCTCGTCTCAATCATCATTTGTCTGGGCTCTTCGGAGTCAGTTCTTTGGCTTGGACGGGACATTTAATTCATGTCGCTATTCCTGAATCAAGGGGGGAACACATAAGATGGGATAATTTCTTGAATGTATTACCGTATCCCCAAGGTTTAGAACCACTTTTTACAGGTCAGTGGAATCTTTATGCTCAAAATCCTGATTCTAGTAATCATTTTTTTGGTACCTCTCAAGGGTCGGGAACTGCGATCCTAACTCTTCTTGGAGGATTCCACCCACAAACTCAAAGTTTATGGCTAACTGATATTGCTCATCATCATTTAGCTATTGCATTTGTCTTTTTTATTGCTGGTCATATGTATAGAACCAACTTTGGGATCAAACAGCCCCCATAGTCTCATTCAGGCCTCTGATCTGATCTAAGTGCCCAGTCCCTATAGCTCCCCATAGAATATAATATATAGTTGGCTCCCCCCCCCTAGAGAACTCTAGATAGATCTAGCGGCCCTCGCCCCCAAGCATCGGGTATAACTAGAATTGTTGGGTTAGATATGTACACCCTCGGCCAACTAAATTCATTTCGGATGTCGCCATCCCAACCCTTATCTATATATGGAATTCTATACGAGAGGATGTTGGCGGGGTACCTAGAGATAGGGCCCTCGGCCTCCCGGATGGAATGGATAGTTCAGGCCTGGCCTCCTTTGTTGGCCAGGGATAAGGATAGGGGCTATATAGGCCGACCATCTAGAGTTGGGAGGCCGAGGGGCGACCATCTAATCTATAGTTTGTAGCTTATAGTTCTCTCGGGCCCCTTTGTCTTCCAGATCCAGAGAGGAGTCTAAACCCCTACCCCTATAAAAGGGGAGGGGCCGGACAAGGCTCAGATCTCAGCCCCTATATGGCTCCTATCTATATATCTGATGCGGTGCCCGAGATATATAGATAGGGCGCCCGGCCCTATATCTCTATAACTTGCAGAGATCTCGTGCCGATTGTAGATATATATAGATATATCTATATAGATCTATATATATACCGGTTTGGACGTGTATTACAATCTTCATACTGCCGGGGACTCGATTGAATATATATAGACTTGGAGAGGCCCCTATATCTATACGCTCTTCTCTCCGGTTCTCTCTGCGGATAGATATTCTATTCCGCCGATAGTAAGAGCGCATATCTCTCCCGCCCCTACTCTAAGACGATACTAGTTCGGGAGCTCTTCGAGGGTGGGAAGCTATAAACATCTCTTTGCTGAAATTGCTCAAAGTTCCAAGGGTTAGTGTTGCTTTGGGTCTTGTAGATAGTGCCTTTATAAGGGAATTTGAAGCATTGACATGCGAAAGGAGGAGATGACCTGCATCTGATGCGTACATGGACATCCAATGACAATATTATAGGAAAGAAGAAAGTTAAATATCATGATTTTCACCCTAACCATTCTATCGGGTACAATGGTGGGTAACCAAATACATCCCTTGGGGACATTTTTCTTCAGTCATACCCTAGATATGTGGTGGGTTTTGACTTGACATTCTAGTAGAGTAGCCTAGGGATTTGATAAATTCCACAGATCTGATACATGTGCCTAAACCTTCATCTATTGGGGCTCTCTTGAAATGCACATTGTTGATATTGGCGTGGATGAAAAGTGGGGGCACATCAATAGGAAACAAGAGTTTGTTTGGTATAAAAATTAGTGTTTTATTGATTGTTTGATCTATTTGAATGGTCAATGCTTCACACTGCTATACATAATGATTTTGTTGGAGCCATGCAATGGAGCTTATTGCCCCAAAATAGGTAGTTGTGGAATGTTCACATCAAAGAGTGTCTTCATCAAATGGTTACGATGCTATGGTGATGTATGCATGTGTTCTAAGAAGGGAACTTATTTGGAATGTGAGATATTTCCGTGAGGGGATCCCATTCTTCCAAGCGAAGTTGCTAGTCTAGATTGAATGTGAAGGTTATAGCTAGAATGATGTCAAAATTGGCCCAAGGAAAGTTTTGTTCATGATTTTTATTTATTTTTATTTTGGTTGATGTCATCGATTGTGCCAATGAGGTTGGTTGACTAGGCAATGTCATCAACACTTTGTTGATGACGATGGGGAGGAACAATATGAGTTATTGATGTCGACTTGATCAAATATTTGAGTTTTTAATCTCTATAAGCTTTGCGAGTTTGCAATCTTAGGATAAATCATAGGATTGGAATTCTTGTAGAGTCTTGTCATAAGACTTATCTTTGGAGTGTAATGCTATGGTGCCCGAGCTTTGTGATTTTTCCTCATATCAAAATACAAAAAGCTTTGTTGTTTCTTGTTTAAAATTGTGCCCGAGGTCTTGCTTAAGTGAGATTTAACTATAAAATTGTGGGGTGTGTGATCTAAGACATCCTTTCATTGGGACACCTAACTGCGACTGCATCAATGTGGTATCAGAACAAGGATTTCTAAGTCTTGCTGAAGAGATTGGAATAAAGATCAATTTGATGAGTGGCGTGTGAGTGATCTTTACATTTATTACTTTCCATACAAGTGGGTGTGGGTAGAGAGTAGTCGCGTGCATATTCCAACATTTGGGTTGTTGGTTGGGTGTAGGTCACGGTCTTGTTGAGTCGATAGTTGATAGGAAAATAGTAATGGCACATAAAATGGCCACCAAAGGAAACAAAGCACCAAAACTTGTGAACATGGTCTGATATGATGAGAGGAATATGAGCTTGTTTAGAGGCTATGGAAACTACCTAATGAGAGGAGTAGTGGTGGATGATGACACAAACAATGGTGAGCATGTGGAAAGAGCACCCAAGGACCAAGATGTTGAAGTAGAGCATTTTGACGAGCAAGAGGATAGATTCTTGTATGTGATCATGAGGATTGACAACAAGTCGAAGATAGAAGTTCCAATTTATAAGATTGTCTACGGAGTGTAATGCCATTGTGCCTGAGTCTATAATCTTTTCCTCATATTAATAGAAGAAGCTTTGTGTTTCTTGTTTAAAGTTGTGCTTGAGGTCTTGCTTTGGTGAGATCTAACTTTGAAATTGCAAGCTGCGTGGTCTAAGGCATCATGTCATTGGGACCCCTAATTGTGATTGCATCAATGGGCCTCGACAATTCCGTATGTTTTGGTTGGAGGAATAGGCTAGTGTTATAACCTGAATCGATACATGCAATTACATGTTTTAGGCCTTGCACGTGGATGACATTTTCTTCATTGATTGCATTAGGATTTATCGTAGTTTCAATTGTATTTGTTTTTGGAGTAGCAGTTCGAGGTTTTTGAGTGTTGTCATCACTTTGAGGATCTTGATTTGTGTTCTTGGAGTGATCTCGACAAAGAGTGTTTTTAGATACTCAAGTGGTCATTGGCTTGATTTCTAGCATCACATTTCTTGCGATTTTTGTTATGTTTGGAAGGATGGAGGAAGTCTTGATATCTTTCCCTTTCCATGACATCATGATCAATGTTAGATCGGAGGAGGGAGTAGGCAAGACCTTTAAGGGATTGACGATTTTCACAAGAACAACCCCGATTGAGTGGAACCTTAATATTGTTTGGGTGTCATACCATTGGGGGCTGGTTTAGTAGGGTCTAACTCTCTTAGTTGAGGTCATGGAAAGTGCGGGGTTAAATAATAACATAGATTTAATTATCCACCAAAGTAAATTGCCGAAGATTACAATTTATGTGTGAACAGATGAAATTATGATAGATTACATCACAAAATGCAATAGATAACAAATTAAGTGTATGAACATGAAAGTAAATGAACACAAGACACAAGATATAAGTGGGAAAACCTTTCAAGAAAAACCCACTAAAAAATCACTTATCTTTATTGAGAATAAACATTTCACCCAACACTCCCACTATTTCCGTAGTTACACCTTCATGGAGGAATTACAAATCGTCACATACATTCGCTCCCGAATATATCATTCGCATCATGTATCATCAACCTTGCTTGCATAAACAACTCGCATTGTTCATTTACTCCCATAACCAATCTCAAATGAGATCACCTTGATTTATATCAAGGCGGGTGATTCGTTGGGTCACTCTTATTTTGAATTTAAAACATATGTCAACCCAATATGGGAATCCACATAAGTCTTTGGCGGGTTTCTAATTAGCAGTTTCCCGCTTAATATTATAACCCCAACACTCCCCTTAATGTTAAGTAGGAAACATGCCAAATTGTCTTTTTATACAAAAAGACTTACAATCCATAAATCATCACATGAAGATTTAGGCTAGCATGTAAATATATAAAACTTGTTCCAAATAACACATGCCAAGTCACCTTTTTGTACAAAAGGAATTACAATCCATAAATCATTTAAGTGATTTAGGCTAGCATGCAACAAAACAGTTGTTTTGCAGTTTTTTTAATTCTGCGGTCTACTACTTGACTTCAAAGCGCGTTCATTGCTTATAGTATTCTGTTGACATAAACAAACCGCAAACCAAATGCAAGTGTTCCGCAGGTTTTAGAAAAGTCGCGGTACATTGCTTTAGTGTTCCGTGGACTTTAAGAAGCCATGACACAAAGCAAGTGTTTTGTAAAAATGCAGTACACAAAAAGTTTCACGGCTTTTGAAAGAAAAAAACTGTGGTACATTGCATAATGTTCTGTAGGTTTTTTGGAAAGTCAAAAACATGCAATACACATGAACAAAGATAATTCTCAAGATAAAGTGATTACCTATGAAGTCTTACATAAGATTATGGAGCTCAAAAACTCTCATATCTAATTCTCCGTTGGGTATTACTGTAATATCCCCTTCCCAATCGAAGACCTTTGGCCTATTTTGTTAGCCCATGGCGAAAGGAAAAATATAAGGGTGACTTAAGTTTTATTAATTTTATTATATTGTGCAAAAAAATTAAAATATAATAGCACATATAATAAATTAATAAATTTAACATTAAAATAGAACCTAGAAAAGTGCATAAAAAGAAAAACACTTATTTAATTTGTATTCCCTCTAGGGAAAAAGCGACCAGACTTGGGAGAAGAAAATAATTATTAAATGCCTTTTGTATTCTCCCTAAGAGAAATGGAGGGTGGAAAATGCATTGAAAGAATCATGCAAGCTGATTGGATATTTTGGAGGTTCCTTTGGGTCTCTTCTTCCTTTAAAAGGAGAAGTAGACTTGCTTGAGAGGCATTCGATATTCACTTGATAATTTCTGATTTGTGTCTTAAGCTTGTAGCTTTTGCATAAAAATATCTAAGGACGAAAACCTTTAGTATTTCCCTCTTGTGGACGAAAACCCCAAGAGTTTGAGAGGAATTTCCATTCAAGAAATTCTATTGGGCTTTCACAGATTTCTACTATTTTCAGCAGTGTTGTTGAAGAATAAAATTGCAGCAGTTGTATGTTCATTGTACCAGCTGGAGCGATCCATCTTTTGGCTGGTTTGCAGTGTATTTGAGACATTCTGGTCTGAAATTTATTGTTGCTTATTGTACTGAATTTTGGGAATCAAAATAAATTAATTTCATAATTTTTGGCTCTGATTTGATGCCCTAAATGTGCTGGGCGACCTACTTTTTAGGGCAAAATTAGGGTTTTGTGTTTGTTGTGTGAAAACTAATTTTAGAATATTATTCTTCATATTTTTGTGGCCCAAGATCCAAAGTTTTAGCTCATTTGGACTTCTCTAGCAAAAGATATGAATTTTTGAAGTTATGTTGCAGACATGGTTTTTAAATAATTTATTGCAGCATTGTTTATATCAGAAATTTGCATTTTTATACATATTTGGGCTTTATAAATTAGTGGTATCATATTTGCGTGGAATGATATAGATTTAGGAGTTAATTTGTGGTGGTATTTCACTCCACCCTAGTCGCACTTCTCATATAAAATTCAGATCTGCAGTGCTTGATTTGATAAGTAATTTATTATATTGCTTCCGGGGTTTGTATTTGCCCAAAATCTAACTTGAGTCAAATATGTTCATTTGGGGACATTACAATTACAAATAAACTCATAAAGTGACAATTTACTCAAACAAAATGGAAATAGTATAAGGAGTTTAATACTTAGCACAATTAGGCCGATAAGAAGTGGCATTGCAAAAAGAGGTGGCATTGAAAAAATTGTGCAAAACATGCTCATTCCTCTTTATTTCCTCCTCAAGGGAAACTCTAAAGGTCTAAATCTCATATGATTCCAAGGTGAGATCAACGTCTTTCACATGGTCATTTGAGTCTTGCTCATTTGATTTAGAGGTGGAGATCAATGTTATCCACATGATCATTTGAGTTAAAATTTGAAATGCCCAACATAGCACAAAATTTGCAGAACTTTGTAGCACATAATGGCTTTGTAAAAATGTCCGCAACTTGATCTTCAGTAGAACAAAACTTGAGGTCTGTCACCATTCAGAACTTTCTCTTGAATGAAGTGCATATAAATCTCAATATGCTTGATTCTTTGATGCTGAACTGGATTGTTTGCAAGAGCAATGCAACTTTGACTATCACATAGAAATGTACTTCCTTTGACACCCATATGAAGTTCATCCAATAATCTTTTCAGCCACATAGTTTCCTTTGTTGTTTCCATAACACTTCTATACTTTGTTTCAGTAGAAGAGATAAATACTGTTGGTTATTTCTTGCTACTCCAAGTGATTGCACCTACACCCAACTTGAAAACATATCCAGAAGTAGATTTTCTATCCACAATATCAACAACATGGTCAGAATCACAATAACCAAATAAATTTGCATCATCACAAGAATAATAATACAAACCATAATTGATTGTACCTTTGATATACCTTAGAATCCTTTTTGCCATTTTCCAATGGTCCTCATAAGGATCCTACATGAATCTAGAAACAATTCCAACTGCATAGGATATATCAGGCCTAGTGATAGTCAAATAAATCAAACTACCAACAAGTTGTCTATATAAAGTAGGATTAAATTTATCACAAACAAGTTTTGGATCTAATTTAACACTAACTTCCATAGGAATAGAGACAAACTTACAATCAATCATGTTAAATATTTTAAGAAAGTTAGAAGCATATTGTGATTGAGATACAATAATAGATTTGTGATTTTGGAAAATAACCATGCCTAGATAAATGATTCAACAAACCTAGATCAGTCATTTCAAAATGCCATCTTAATTTCTCTTTGATTCTAAGAATTAGATTTTATCACTACTAGTAATCAAGAGATCATCAACATATAAGACAATAATGATAACATGATTGTTTTCAAATTTTACAAACAAATCATTATCAACAAAACAATTTTTGAAACCAAGATCTTGAAAGAAACTATTTATCTTAGGAGCTTGTTAGGACCATAGAAGGATTTTTAAGCTTACACACGTATAATTCCTTACCAGGTTCTTCAAACCCTTTAGGTTGATGCATGTAAATTTCTTTCAAGTGACCATTTAAAAAGTATTTTTAACATCCATTTGGTGAATCTCCCATCCATGTTTAGCAACAAGGGTTAGAAGAATCCTAACAATGCTCATTTTGGCCACAGGAGCAAAGGTTTCAACATAATCTAAATCAGTTTACTGAGTTAACTCTTTAGCAACTAATCTTGCCTTGAATATGTCAATCTTATCAGTGGAGTTATATTTAATTTTATACAACCATCTAGATCTTACAATGCTTCTTTTATTAGGAAAATGGTCTAATTCCCAAGTTTCATTTTTTATTAAAGCATTGTACTTAACTTTCATATCATTAACCCACCTTTCATCTAGGTGACTTCTTCAAAATATAAAGTTGACAAAGCATGATAGGAAGGCTGACTCGTAGGTCATCTTTCTCAGATTGTTAGTTTGAGAATTATAAACTAAATTTTGAGTCCGTTTAGGAATTCTAAATTGAGACATAGATTGAGAGGACTCCCCCTCAATATCTACATTCATCATATTAGGAGAATGATGAACAACCTCTTGGAAATAAGTTTCCATTTTATCAAATTGAAGAGATTCAGACTCAAGAAAAGCGGAGGGGAAGAGAGGAAGCTTGACAAAATGGTTTCTCTAGAACATGAACATTCCTATTCTCTATGATCACATGTTTGACTAGATCATACACTCTTAATCCTTTTATGTGACTGCCATACCCAACAAAAATGCAAGAGTATGAGGTAGGATCAAGTTTTTGTCTTTTGACTTTAGGAATGAGAAGGGAAGCAAAAAATATCTTTAAATGAGAGATATCAAGTTTTTGTTTGGTCTAGACTTCATGAGGTGTAGTTTGATGCAAAGCTTTGGTAGGAATTCTATTTAGAATATGAACAACAATGTTCATGGCTTCAACCCATAGAAACTTAGGCACTTTGATGCATGAAGCATGGTCCTAGCCATTTCTATGATTGTTCTATTCTTCCTTTCAACTATGTCATTTTGTTGAGGAGAATAGGAGTTGTTAACTCCCTTTGAATTCCACAAGACACAAAACTCATCAAACTTCTTATTAACATACTCACCTCCATTATCAATTCTGATTCTCTTTATTTTCAGATTAGCCATGTTTTCAACCAAGGCTTTAAACTCTTGAAACTTAGACAGAACATCAGACTTTTTCTTAATGTAATAAGACCAAGTCATTCTAGAAAAGTCATCAATGAAACTAACAACATACAAGGCTCCACTAAGAGAAGGAACTTCCAAAGGACCTCTTACATCACTATGGATTAACTCAAGTAAGAGGAATTAGACTCATGGTGTTTGTGAAATGGTTCAACATGTTGCTTACCACACAAACAACTTTCACAAGATCCATGGTCTGATTTCAACTTAGGAGACCTATAACAAGGTTAAGGCGGGATATTTCAAATAAACTTTTAAAGTTCACATGCCCAAGCCTTTCATGCCACAATTGAACAACATTACAAGAAGAAGAAGAAAGACAAGATTCAACAACAAATCCTTCAAAGATATACAAGCCATTCTTCTAAAAACCAACAATAATCTTACCAAGCTCATTCTTTACATACCATTTATCTTTTAATAACACAACTTTGTAGTTTTCTCTAGCTAGTTGTGAAAAATAAAAGGTTTTTTTTAAGTTAGGAACAAATAAACATTACTAATGGTTCCATTTGCTAACTTAACATTACCACAACATTCAAACCTAATGACAAAATTATCACCTAGATATATATTCTCATGACATTCTACAACATCAAAAATAATTTCATGAATATAAGTCAGTGCCTAGATGCACCACTATCTAGAATCCATTCATTGTCATTAGAGGTTGAAAGAGCAGTGTAAAGAGCAATAGCTTGGTCAACATTATTAGCTTGATTTTTAGATTGATTCTGATTTCTATTCTTCTTTTTATTGTTGAAGTTCTTATTTTTAGCATTATTATGAACCTTATTAACATTAGAATAACAATCAACTGCTTTATGACCAAATTTACCACATTTGGTACATGTGCCATCAAACTTGACCTTAAAATTTTGATTATTCTTAGGTTTGAACTTAGATTTAAAGTTTGATTGCTGATTAATATTGTTGTTATTCTTATTTTTAAATGACTTCTGATTTTGGGAGAACAATGCCTAAGAGACATTTTCTTTTGAGTCAAAGTTCTCCATTACTCTTTCTTCTTGAATGAGTAAAGAAGACAAGGTATCTAAATCAAGTAAATTAGATTCATTTTGATACTTATAATTCAAAATAGAGATATAATTTTTAAATGTTAATCTGAATAATGAAATACAACTTATTTTGAAATAATTCACAATTACAACCATCTAATTGAGCTTTAATGTTCTTAATCTTAGCTAGATAATTAACTATCTTTTCATCTCCTTTCATTGGAGTTGTAAACAATTCCATGATTAGTTTAATTATCTTATAAAGGTGACTACCTTTATGCATAGTCTACAATTGATTCCATGCATCACTGGAGATTCCATGTGTCCTATGTGCAACAAGAAATTCATCTTTGATACTTTGCAATAGGATTGACATGGCCTATTGGGATTTTGGAAGAAGATACTCACGCTTTCAGGTGTAGCTCGTCTCCCAGTGGGCCACTTTTCAACACCACTAACAAGATCCCAAAGCTTTCTTTCCATAAGGATGGATTTAAGCCTAACTCTCCAAATACTATAGTTAGTACCATTTAACAATTGAGATTTATCCATGGAAAAATTAGATGAACTAGTCATATTTTAAAAAACTTAGTAAATTTGCAAAATGAGTGTTATGCGGGTTTTAATAGTTGTAGATATCCGCAGTTAGAAGGAACTTAAAACTTATGCGGATTTGAAACAAAGGGAAAACCTGTTAATGTTTGCAACTTAATTTAAAATACCCAAAAAGGTATGAGAACTGAGGAGGAAGGCCACAAAACACAAAGAATAGGCCGCGAGGAGCTGCAAGGCAATAGGAAAAAAGATATAGTTTTTTCAAAAATTAAAAGGTTGTGGAACAAGGAAACAACCTGCGAGACAACGAAGTCTGCAGAACAAAGAAAACTATCTGCGAGACGAAGGAAGATCATGCGGAGCAGAGAAAACAACTTGCGAGATTTGCAGGAGGTTCATGAGCAAGAAAGCAACCTTTGAGATGAAGGAAGTTCGTGGAGCAAAGAAAATAGCCCGCGAGACAAAGGAAGTTCATGGAGCAAAGAAAACAACCTACAAGACAAAGAAGTCCGCAAAACAAAGAAAACAACCCACGAGACAGAAGGAAGTTTGTGGAACAAAGAAAACAACCCACGAGGCGAAGGAAGTCCATGGAGCAGAGAAAACAACTTGCAAGAGCGAAGGAAGTCTGCAGAGCAAAGAAAACAACCCGCGAGACAAAGAAGTCCGCAGAACAAAGAAAAACTATCCATGAGACCAAGGAAGTCCGCGAGCAAAGAAAACAATTCGTGAAACAAGGAAAGGACCGCGAATAAGGAAAAATCCGCACAATAATCAAAGAGCTGCACAACAATGTAGAGAGCAACAAAACAAGGGACAAAGTAGAAGGCTGCAAAGTGAAGGAAAGTTCGCAAGACAAGGAAAGAGAAATGGAACCAAGTAAGAGATGCGTAATAAGAGAGAGCCGCATAGAGCCATACAATAAATTCCACACAATACTAAAAAGTGCCGAGCTAGACACAAAAAAACTACAACACACAAGGAGCCACACAAGATGCGGAAATGCCGTGAAAGACTCAAATAGGTTGCACAAAATTCAAATAAGCCATGGAACCAACAATTAGGCCGAAAACCTTAGATTTGCTGCAAAACACTAAGGAAAGTCGCAAAGCAAGGCAAAAAGCAGCAAAAGACTTGAAAAAACAGAGGAAGGTTGCAGATGAATAAAAAACATAGATCTAACCTTGTAGAACAACCTAGGTTTTGATCTTTCACAGTAATCTAAAGCATCTAAGCACTCCGCAATTATCTCAAATCACATGACCTAGGGTTTGTGCACCTTGTAGGTCCAAAACAACCACACATCACAGTTAGTGTGTCGCAGATATTCAAATTTTCCCAGTACTTCCGATCTATAGGATTCTTTGGACTTACAAATCACAAACGACCAGATTTATCCTGCACAAGCACAAACACTTGCTCTGATACCATGTCAGGGAAATCGAGGGGATAAATAATAACACAAATTTAATTATCCACCAAAATAAATTGCCAAAAATTATAGTTTATGTTTGAACAGTAAATTATGATAGATTACATCACAAAATGCAATAGATAACGTATTAAGTGCATGAACATGAAAGTAAATGAACACAAGACACAAAATATAAGTGGATAAAACCTTTCGGTAAAACCCACAACAAAAATCACTTATCTTTATTGAGACTAAACATTTCACCCAAAGCACTCCCACTCCCACTATTTCAGCCACATTATTACACCTTCATGCGGAATTACAAACTGTCACATACATCTACTCATGAATACATGATTCACATCTTGTATTATCAACCTTGCTTGCATAAACAACTCACATTGTTCGATTACTCCCATAACCAATCTCAAATGAGATCCTCGTGATTTATATCAAGGCGGGTGACCCGTTGGGTCACTCTTATTTTGAATTTAAAACATATGCCGACCTGATATGGGAATCCGCATAAGTCTTTGGCGGGTTTCTAATTAAGCGAGTTTCCGCTTAATATTACAACCCCAACAATTGAGAAGATGTATTTTGAGAGGGGCAAGGAATAATCGCATGAATGGTTCTCGTAGACATGAAGTTGTGATCTTGGTTGTTGGAGACACCATGTAGCATGGCAATTCTTAGGTCTAATGAGCATTCTTATTGGTTGCTTGATTAGAGGCATCTCAAATTGCTGCATGAGATGGTCCTAACTTTTTGGTTTTTAAAGACCTTTTACAGGATAAGGAAGCTGCAAACAGTTTGAAGATGCTTTCTTCAATCATATTATGATATGCTCCATGGGCCAAAAATTCTATTTTTGATGAAATCTTGGTTGTCTCATGTATAAATTGTTTGTGATTGATGAAATTTCCCAAGTTGTCCTCCGATAAATTATGATATTGGAATTCTTGAACTAGAGTGTTTACCAAACCTTCTAGTTTGACAATTGAGTTTGGTTTTAGTTGGTTGTACTGTTCCAAAGCATCACTTGTGAGGGTTTTTGCCAAGCATTTTGTAGTAGCATAAGAATTTCTTTGTAGATGATTGCAAATGTTTTGATATTAAGGGCAAGAGCGGTTGACGTGTCATAAGTGATGGTTGGGGTTATTCCCCCAATGTCCATAGCTTCAATATAAGGTGTTAAACTCTCATTTTTGAAGTTTGAAGCATCTTGTTACGAATGGGTGGCTGCAGGGTTGGGTTATTATGATAGTTCATGAGGGGAACGGGGGCTCTCGATTTGGTGCACCCCATTAAATTTTCTGAGATCGATTAATCATTTGGATGAACTGAGCCTGCATTTGCATGATTTGATTAGCATTAGATGTTTGCATATTTGCCATGTGATCCAAAACTTGCATAATCATTTGTGTTGAATCTGTGGGAGGATTTTGATGTGCTTGAGTAGTGTTGGTTTAGGGAGGTGCATTACCAATGATAGCACCTGCCATGGTTGTGTTTCTAAATGGACTCGTAGATGAAGAAAAGGTAGGATAAGTCGTGTTGTGAGTTGCTCCAAGGGTTGCAAACCTATTTACTCTAAAGGGATTATGAATGCTGTTGTGGAAAGAATCCTTGTGGGCTGAAATATGCTCCAATGTTTTTCCTTGAAATTGATGATCCATTTTCAGGAATTGTTGCATTTTAGGTGTGATATCAAACATAGTCTGCGTGCTTACCTTCATGCTCTAAATCCTCAAGAGGCGGAAATGGTAGACTAGTTTGAGTTCTAGTGGCAACCTTCGAGGAAAGGAGGGTAGCTTTCATAGTATTAGAAGAGGCCATGTAACAGTCCATGTTGGAATAAGGTTTGTTTGAAAGAAGGAAGTCCGTTCGGTTGGCTTTGCTAGAGTGTTTTAGAAATGTTCCATTGAAGGGATAAGAGGGTAACCTTTAGGGTTTCTAAAGAGAATAATTTAGCAATCAAGGTATGTTTGACAAACCAATGAATTTGCCAAGGTCGATTAGTCATTTGGACTGATTAAGCCAGCATTTGCATGAATTGGTTAGCACTAAAGGTTTACATATTTTCCATGCAATCCAAAACTGGCATAATCGTTTGTGTTGAATATGTTGGAGGATTTTGATGTCCTTTGAGTAGTGTTGGTTTGGGGTGGTGCATTACCTAGGGTAGCACCTGCCATGGTTGTATTTGTAGATGGACTCATAGATGAAGAGAAGACGGGACAAGTTATGTTTTGAGTTGCCCCAAGGGTTGCAAACCTAGTTATCTTAAAGAGAGTATGAAGGTTGTAAAAAAAATCCATGCGGGGCTACATAAGCTCCGGAGTTTCTCCTTGAAATCGAGGAATTGTTGCATTATAATGTGATATCGACATGGTCTGCATGTTTACCTTCATACTCTAAATCCTTGAGAAGCGGAAGTGGTTGACTAGTTTGAGTTCTAGTGGCAACCTTTGAGGAAGGGATGATGTTTTTCTTAGTATTAGAAGAGGCTATGTTAAATCCATGTTGGAATAAGGTTGAGTTTGAAAGAAGGATGTCCATTTGGTGGGCTTTGCTTGAGTGTTATAGAGATGTTCAATTGAAGGGATAAGAAGGTAACCTTTACGGTTTCTAAAGAGAAGAAATTTGGCAAGCAAAGTATGCTTTACTAATCAATGACTTTGAGAAGCTAGAAAATGAAAATATGAATATAACCCAATCAGCAGTGGGGTAAAATTCATGTTGGGTTCACTAAAATGTATGAAAGCGAAGAATGATTATGGGGATTTTCTAAAATAGGATAAGATAGAAGGCCATTCTATGTTCAATACACACACAAATCGCTGGTCTACAAAGTGGCCTTGGATGATAGAACAAGAGCCGCATGCATATGAGGTTGTAAAGGAACTATAAGGGGGATCTACACTCAATTACTAAGGATATGAGGTGTAGGACCTTATGCAAATGCAAGAACTAAGGGGTAAGAGAGTGCCATTAGTGGCCAACAAGATCTATCTAATCTAAGGGTTGTAAGAGTGCCTCTAGGCAAAAGCAAGAGCTGTAAAGTAAACGAATATAATGTAAAAGAAAGACATATGCTACATGATCCTATTTAGTGCATGATACGAAGAACAATCATCAATCAAAGTAAGGGAAATTGATTAGGGTTAGAGATACCTAAAATAGGGTTGACTTTTCGGCGCATTAATCTCTCTCCTTGGCTTGTTGCATCTTGTGAGAGGTTGTCGTGGATGAAGCCAAGATGAATAGGTGATCCGTAAACCTCTACTTTGGAACTCTACGAATCACAAAATTATGTTGTTCTACTTTCAACTCTGGAAAATGATAGATTTGCTTGAAAATTTAGAGCTTCGTGACTGATTATCTAGTGCTATAGAAAGGAAATTGTAGAGAAGGAAATAATTCAAAACTTCAACACCAACAATTTTATCCTGGAAACCTCCAATGGAGGAAAACCAGTCGGGAAGGGCAACTGCTCTTTCTTCCCACTTTTATTGGTCTAATATAGACAATTACAAATTACAATAAGTATGAAAAGAAGCAACAATGTAAACCTTCTCTCCAATTACTTGCTTGCTCTGTTTCTACACCTTGCTCCTACAATTCCATTCCAACACTGAAGATCTTGCTCACTGCTCTCATTAAACTCTGCTTCTCGATCTCTTTGGATCTTCCCCCACTCATTCTCTTGCTCTTTTCATGCATTTATAGGCCTTCACATGTCCTCCCGTGCACTGGAGAATGTGGAAGGGCATGGAAGGGAAGAGACACGGCTAGGTGCTTCAAAATCACGCCCATTTGCGTTCCATTCTTCTTTTTTTGTTCGAAAGTATTAGGACCGCCGCCCTGAGCGGGATCGGCGGTCTCGGGACCGCCGCCCCCGGTGGCGGCGGTTTGAGACGATCGCCCTTGCAGGGTGGGGCTTCAACCGCCGCTTTGCACAGAGTGGCGGTTCCTTCCAGAACCTCCGTTTACCTCATTTTTCTCACTTTTCTTGTTTCTCCTTCTTGGTGCTTGATGGAATTGATGAAGTGGTGTGTTTTTTTGGATCCCTATGGATCATACCTCCCCTACTTAGGAGGCTTTTGGTCCCACAAAAGCTTAGTGGGGGAGTGGTAGAGGAATCAACTCCCTCTCGTGCTCATTCGAGTACCACTGGGTCTGCCTTGGTGTCTTCTCTCATCCAACCTGCCAAGACTCCTGTGGATCTCTGGTTTGTTGTTCCAGTGCTACATCCTCCTCCGAGTTGCCTCGAGTACAATCCTCTTTGGAAGGTAACTTTTGTATCTTTCCTTCTTTTTCATGCATAGATGGCGTTAGTGGATGCGAGCTCTTGCAACTTACTATCGCGTGCATCTACATGAAGTATGGCCTAAAGGTTTCTTCTCCAACCTGCTCAAGTATGGCGAAGGTCCCATATTGTAGTGGTTTAGTCCTTTCTTGTCTTTGTCTCTTGAGATGGATTGGCCGAATCCTCTCCAAGTACGTTATTGCTTTATAGTCACCACCGTTCCTTGTATCTCCTCTTCTTCTTGCTGCCCCACGGTCAAGTCCAGTGAATCTGTAGGTAGATACGGTGACTGCATAGCGGAAGTTTGTTTTGCTCCTTGAATGAGCAGTTCCTGTGGTGGCTTCTTCTGCAAAAACTGACAAGTGCTATCCAAATTCTCCATCCTTTGGTCGAATATCCGTGCTCTCACGTCTATTTTCCTTTTCTTCCAATGAAAGCAAACAAAACTGATGATTTGCTGAATAAGTCTTGGTGTTTGGTTGGCACTTACCATAGCCTTCTTTAATTTGCTCTGGTGTGCCCGGATGTTAAAATTGACTCCATCCTTGACCCATCTATACCGGTTCTCCCTCCTTATGAACACAACATCCCTGGTATACAAGTAAGGACTTCCGAAGACAACGTCAAATGCATCAAGTGGAATAATATCAGCCTCTAATACATCTATGTATTGGGTATTTATCCCAAACTGAAACTTACACTTCCTTGTAACTTGTATTTCTACACCCTTCTTCACCCATCCCAGTGGGTATGGATGTGGATGCACGTAAGTCTCTAGACCAAGCTGTTCTACAACCGCATTAGAAATCAAATTTGACTGAGAACCAAAATCTACTAAAGCGTTTACCTTAGTCTTCTTGATTTGGATTCTGATTTGAAATAGCTTACTCATCTCTTCTTCTTCTTGCTGCCCCGTACATGTTAGTGGCCATGCATCCCAGCCTCTCGTCTACATCCGAATCATCCTCAATCTCCACCTCTCTTTCTGTCTTCACAGTGGCCATGGATTTCTTGGAATCCTTGGTTCGGTGCTTTGGGTGCAATTCCGGATGCAACTTCCAACATGTGGCGTCAGTATGTCCATTTACATCACAATTCTTACAGAAATTCTTAGGATCTTTACAAGTATGCAAAGCAGTAGCGGCATGTTTACCTTTCCATTTACCTCTGCTACTTGTCTTCCCTTGTTCTTTGTCCTGCTGTTCTGTTGACTGGTCTCCCTTTGGCTCTATTTCTCCTTGCTTCTTCTCGTCATCAATGTAGTATGCTTGTACACAAGCTTCATTGAGATCCTTGGGCTTCGTGGAGATTACCTTCCTCCGAAGGTGAGTGTGAAGTCCTCCCAAATACTTGGTTAGAATGTCCTCATCCTCCAAGTCCATATTAAGCAACATGGCTTGTCTCCGAAATTCCGTAGTGTAGTCTTGCACGCTTTGACCGCTGCCCTGTCTAAAGTATTGCCACTTAATCATCATGTCAATCTTATGGCCAATAGGATAGAAGTTAGCTCTAATCAATTCTTTAAAACCCTTCCAAGTACTGACAATAGGACATTTCTTCTTCTCACAAGTGGCTAGATGGGTTTCCCACCAAACCAGAGCATGACCTTCCATTTTGAGACGTGCAAAGGTGACCCTTTGTGCCTCAGTGACATTATGCACACTAAAGTAGACTTCCAACTATTTTAGCCATTTATCCAATAATTCTGCATCTACTTGTCCTTCAAAATTCTTTATTTCCACTTTCGTTTCAACTTTAAAAGGTGTATGTGCAGATTTTACCTTCTCGCTTACAATTGGCGTCTCTTCACGCTCTTCCCATTCTTCCTCTTCGTGGCTCTTTCCGATACCGAATTTTTGGCTAGTGCTCGAACCATTGAGTCCATGGAATCTTGCTTAACCGAAGCCGTCTTTTGCAGATCTGAAAGCTCTTCTTGTTTTCTATGCAATCTATCCATCATGGTCTCTAGCATCTCGACTCTACGGACCAAGTTCTCTTCCTCCATTTGAGCTCGAATTCTCTGTTTCCACTTCTTCGTAGAAATATCTGCTCTGCAAGGTAAAACTTCTTCACCTTTGGACCTTGTCACTGTCATACAAAATCACAAGAAAGATTTGAATACCACAGTCTTGGATATATAATCAGCTCTAATACCAAAATGATCTGTAAACTTCTACTTTGGAACTCTACAAATCACACAATTATGTTGTTCTACTTTCAACTTTGGAAAATGACAGATTTGCTTGAAAAATTAGAGCTTCGTGACTGATTATCTAGTGCTATAGAAATGAAATTGCAGAGAAGGAAATAATTCAAAACTTCAACACCAACAATTTTATCCTGAAACCTCCAATGGAGGAAAACCAATGGTCGAAGGGCAATTGCTCTTTCTTCCCACTTTTATTGGTCTAATATAGACAATTACAGATTACAATAAGTATGAAAAGAAGCAACAATGTAAACCTTCTCTCCAATTACTTGCTTGCTTTGTTTCTACACCTTGCTCCTACAATTCCATTCCAACACTAAAGATCTTGCTCACTGCTCTCATTAAACTCTGCTTCTCGATCTCTCTGGATCTTTCCCCCTCTCATTCTTTTGCTCCTTTCATGCATTTATAGGCCTTCACATGTCCTCCCGTGCACTGGAGAATGTGAAAGGGCATGGAAGGGAAGAGACACGGTTGGGTGCTTCAAATTCGCGTCCATTCGTGTTCCATTCTTCTTTTTCTGTTCGAAAGTGTCAGGACCGCCGCCCTGAGCAGACCGGCGGTCTCAGGACCGCCGCCCTAGCTGGGTGGCGGTTTTAGGACCGCCACCTGCGCAGGGCGGCTGTTCTGAAACCGCCGCTTTGCAGAGCGGCGGTTCCTTCCAGAACCTCCGTTTACCTCATTTTTCTCACTTTTCTTGTTTCTCCTTCTTGGTGCTGATGAAACTGATGAAGTGGTGTGTTTTTTCTGGATCCCTATGGATCAATAGGTAGAAGACCTAAGTAAAACTCAAGTTGGAGGCTCCAACGACTAAGGTAGACCTTACTGGTTTAGCTCCTATTCTTGGTATTTACAATGGCCTAATGCTTCAACTTGTCTTCTCTCCTTGTAAGGCAGATTTGTGAGACAAAGTAGAGTGGATTGTTCGATGATATATATTGAGAAATGACGAATGAGAACCCTATATATACAGAGTTACACATTAGAAGTCACAACTGACATCATCAGCCTGATCGATGATGTCAAGTGAAATAGGGGATCTGTAGGATGTCACTGGCAGTGCCAATGACGTACTGCCAGTGACGTTTGCTATGTGCAATCTAATGAAGGAATAGGATAAAGGGAAGGAATGGGAACCTATGGATGCAAGATAAAGTTGATGAAAAGATGTTATAATGTGGTGGTAGGAATCGAAATGCCACAATGATCTCTCATGATGTGCTAGATGTTGGCGCATCCCAATCTCGGATGTGCTCCTTAAGTTGTACATTGAGGGAGATTAATTTATCAACAAGTCCTCTAAAAGAAATTGTAACTAAGTGAAAATAAGGTGTATACAAAAGTTATGGCAGAAATGGTGATCGGAGGTATGATTTGTTATGATTTTGGGGAAAATTCAATTTGATAAGCTCACAATACTCTTGTTACACTTTTTGGAGTGGATAGGGATTGAATTTGGAACCCTTGGAGAACTAATGACTGTATTTCACTAAAACATAGTTACCACTTCACCTATATGACAAGCTTGAGTTTTAAATGGGCTTATATGGGTCTATTACAGATTTTCAGACTTGCTAGGTTTAGAACACATGACTACTAGGTGACCAGGATCTTAACAAAAATGCTCCACCAACTCCTCTATGCATTCATTTAGAATATTAAATCAAAATTGTCTATAAATTCCTCGCTGAAAATATCTCCAGCTTAAAAAAATAAAATAAAAAGGGCTTTGGCTTTATTTATCCGACAATCAATAAATGTGTATTTTGTTGGCAGTTAGTAAAAAAATTCCCGCCCAACAAATAAGCAAATGTACATCACTCCTAAAATCCAAATGCTTTCCATAAAGCTCCATGAATCACAACAAGCAGCTCTTCCTTACAGCTCCAAGGATCCTTCAAAAATTTCTGTGTGTCCAGTCTATTTAAAACAGTTTCCGGTTTTTTTTCTTGTGTGTTAGATTTCAAAAACATTTTGAATCACTGAATTTCATCAACAATTGAAGAATATATTGCAGTTTTAGTGATACTGTTTCAAACAGCTACAAAAACTGTCACTTTTATTCTTCCTAAATTCACATACTCAGATTTTTCTTTTGCCATGGCTCTGATACCACATGTTGATTTCAAACCATAAAGATAGACAACATAAACACCAATTATGTGGTAATCAAGCTTTCTTTTATCCATTCATTCACAAAGATATATAATACATTAGTTTATAACCCTTTCAATTCCAAGGGAAAAACCAAAGGTCATCTTCCAACTTCAGTCAAGTGTATTTCCAATAATTATTCATATTTTCTTTCCTTTGCCATAGCTCCGATCCTTCAAAAATATCTGTGTCAAACTGCTCTTTCAATTCAAACATTCTATGTAAAACATTTTCCAGTTTTTTTCTCATCCATGTTAGCTTTCACAAACATTTTTGAATCACTGAAATTCTTCAAGAATTGAATAGTATATTGCAGTTTTAGTGATACTGTTTCAAACTACTATAAAAATGTCACTTTTATTCTTCCTAAATTCACATGCTCAGATTTTTCTTTTTCCATGGCTCTGATACCACATGTTGATTTCAAACCATAAAGATAGACAAAATAAACACAGATATGCGGCAATCTAGCTTTCATTTATCCATTCATTCACAAAGATATAATACATGATTAGTTTACAACCCTTTCAATTCCAAGGGTAAAACCAAAGGTCACTTTCCAGCTTCAGTTAAGTGTATTTCCAATAATAATTCGTATTTTCTTTCCTTTGAATGTATTTTCATTATTCTTATATTTATTTTTGGATCAATTCCTTACATGCTGGTCATTAAATAGGAATGGGGTTTAGGAATTCTAAAGCAATTTGGACTGATAAGAAAGAAAAAGATGTGATAGTCCCGAAGTTTAAAACCCCAAATGCTCTTTGTAATCACCAGACTTGTCAAAATTTCTACTTATTTACTCCAGGAACAACCCACTTCAAAGGTCAGGGATAGTCTAAAAGTAAGGTTTTAGAGGATTCTTGGGATGGACACCTTCCCAGCTTTACTTCAGCTATCATCTCTTCAACATGGCCACCAATCGGGTCTATTCTATGTTTTTGACTATTGTAATACTAAAAGTTTGTAACCATTTTATATCCCAATATGGCAGATAGAGACCATTTAGAGTGTATGTGGAAATACCATCCATCCCAGACATCCGTCTTCATCCATATCTTAGAGAAGAGACAAATTATTCTATCACATACAGAAGACATGATGATTTGGTGGAACACCAATTCAGGGGATTGCATGTCATCTTAAGCTTACATTACCCTTGGCAAGGTTAAACAAGAGCAGCAAACCAATAAAGAAAAGTGGACGGAGATGTGGGCTGGTAACTCGCGGCCTAAAATAAAGGTTTTTGTGGGTTATGGTGCATGGTAAGCATCTCACAATGGGTAATCTTCAGAAATGTGGATTGATTGGGCCTAATAAATGCCAAATTGTTGAGTGTATTTGTCACCTATTTTTGATTTCCCTCGTGCTTACAAAATTTGGACTAGCATTGCAATGTTATTCAGATATAGACCCCCTGAAACCAAAAGTCTTGCCAACCAAAATCTTTTCTTGGACATGACTTCAAAGTGAAATGAAATTACTTCAGACAATGCACAGAATGGCTCTGGGTTTCATCATTTGGAATGTGTGGAGACAACATAACAAAAGGATATTTGAGAATACAATCCATTCACAAGATGTAATGTAAAAAATAAAAGTCCAATTGAGTACATCTTCGATGTACCACTCTAAATCTACTGATGTGCTGATTCTACAAGCAATGCAGACTGTAGGCTGGCAAGTAAATAGGATATTCGATTCCACTATAAAAGTCATTGGATACAGGTCAAACCAGTTAGTACTTGGCATCCTCCTCAGACCACTTGGTATAAGCTAAATTTGAATGGAGCTTCAAAGTGGAACCCAGCAGAAGCTGGGATAGGGGAGTAATTCATAATTATTACTAATCATAAGATTGAGATCGCTTGAAACAACATAACTAATTTTTTTCCCTTCTAGTTGGAATCCAATTCTCTAGACATAATGCAAAACACCAGTTACAGATAGGAGGAGACTTAACAATTGTTACTAAACTCATTCACACAAGAATAAAAAAATCCCAGTCCCTCCTTGACAATGACACAATCAACAAGCGACTCTACAACTAGAGAATGGAACCAATTTTGGACAAGTTAATCAATTTGCTATTTTTTTTTGAAAATATTCAAATTTACATCTATAAATATAAATCATATCATGTTGCTTATATGCTAGCTAATGATGCTTTCAAATTGCACAATGAATTGTTAGCAATACCATTCAACTTCCAAAATACATCAAACAAGAAATTGACTTAAGAGGCACCATGGCTCGGTGAAACTTGTCATGTAAAAACACAAAACTCAGATGTCAAGACCTCTCTACCATGGTCCTAACACGTAAGTCAGCCCGGTGGGTTTATGGAGAAATGGTTTTTTAAAGCATCAGATTATTTTATCCCTATATGGATTAAAAATAATTATAATACGGGAACATGCCATGGCGGACAGATTACATGGATCAATATGTACAATTTTGTCAGCAAGTATACACAATATACAAGAGACATCTTCTCCAAACTCAACTGGGTCGTGATAGATACCACTGTAAAAATTGCTTTGGCATGAAGAGAATCGAAATCATTACCTCTCCATGGCTAAAAAAGACACCAGCATATTGTATATCCTTGTCAACAGTACTTTCTCCTATGGAGCGATGTCAAGACAAAGGTGGGCCTATTGCTGTTATTCCTCTATTTGTTTAACATGTGGTGTACCATACAAAGTCCTCCAAGTCTTACCACATTCACATTAATGTATCATGGCCTGGTCTTTTTCGCATTATTGCTCAAAGGCCACATCCAATATATTGTACCGACAAATCCAAGAATCATAGACTTTCGTGGTCTTATCGTTAGACTGTGTACTCATAGCACCCAAAGCCTTTTTCAACTTTCATGGCATGCGATAGGGAGATCCAAGAGTTAGTGGGTTTCAAAGGATTGGCACAAGGCTATTGCTCAGTTCACTAGACTTGAGAGCACGGAGTCCCCTTTTATGTGCATGACCCCTTTTTACCATTTTTGTCCTTTGTCTTTGTTTTAGTGCCACTGCCAGCCCTGGTGGGCTGGTGAACTGAGTGTCAGGACAAAAGACAAGATAGGTCAGAGGGCAGTGTAAGTCCGTGAAACTGTTAATTCACTTTGTAATTTGATTATTGTATTAAAAAGTATGATGGAACATTAGAGGTCAAAAAGTGAAAATCATTTAGTATAGTTTGGAACCTTTGTTAGTATAGATTGAAACCTTTTCCAAATTATTTGGATGTAATTCTTCGAATATTAAGTTAGTTTCTGTACATGGAACTTGGCATATTTTGTAGTTAGGAGAGTTGTGAGCATGTGTAATTGTACTAGATGTAGAAGATGATGAGAAGCAGAATGGTGGGAGATAGATGTCGAGTGCATTGCTACCCCATTATGCAAATGGAGGTGGCATGCCATTGTACACTATCATTGAGCAATAATGGAGATCTCATGGTTTTATTGTCTTATCAGTATGTTTCTCTGATTCCATGCGGGTTTGAGTGTTACATCATGCCATGTTATGTACAACTTTAGAAGGGTCTTGGCTAGAGATTGTATTAGTAGTGTTCTAAAGTTTATTATTCATAGCATCCTTGGTGGTTATGTTCAGTGGTTTTGGGTCAGTCTTCTGGTTGTCGAGTTGGGAGAAAATGTAATCATTGTATCTATCTATTCCTATGGAGTAAATGCAATTTGATTGTTTATCAAAATAACTATAGCTTTCCACAAGGGTTGAATGAGTAAATTTCTTTCACTTTTTTAATGCAATTTTTTTGTAATGAGTGAATAATTGCTTCCTTGCTGTTTGTGGTCCATTTTTTTCCAAATGTTAAGGTATTATTTCAGCTCTGGAAATACCCTTTACTGCTACATATGAATTGAACATAATAAATGTGTTTGAAACTAGAGTATGGATCCTTTTTGTCAGTTTCTTCTTAGACTTGGTATTAGACTTGGGATTTGTTGAACGTAAATTAACAGGTTTGTTTGTCTTTCAGTTAAAGACAGCTGCTGATATCTGTGTTCTGTATGACCTACAACGGAACCAGAGGCCCTGAGAGTTGTACTTTGAAGAGTGCATGGATTTATTTTTGCATATAACATTGCCTTTTTATGGAGCCTCTGCCATTAAATTTTCAAGATTATCGATAGCCTTGCAAAATCCAGGTAGAAACTGTTAGACAATAACAGGGTTCATGTACCATAATTTAATATTATCAAGGTTCGTTCATCAAATATGCAAGTTTTAGATTCTACAGTAAACTGCTTGTATCAAGTGAGCTTTGAACTTTCACAATATTTGAAATATTCAACATTAAGACAGTTCAAAAATGGAAATAAGGCCCAAATGGCAAATTGTATAGCAATAACTATTAATTTTTGTTAAATTATGAGCAATTTCAATTTTTCACCTGCCTCAATTGTGTTTGAATTCGTTCACTCTTAAAGCACAAAAACCAAAAACAAATGGCAAAACTTTATCAGTAGGCAAGCCTTGATGAGTAAATTCAATAGAAAACACCTAGTAGTCTATGATGGCAAAACGTGCAAGGAGCAGAGCACTGACATGGCTTAATTATCCGACTTGTGCAAAAACAAGCATTAAAAAACACAACCTAGCAAAACACAACTTTGCCTTTCAATAACTTTTCAACAGGCATTCCTTTTTACGAATCTGATTTTGAACCAAAGCAATATTATTAATAAGGAACAACTCTAGGTGTACACAACTAGAGAAACAAAATAAATCAATACTAGATGGGAAATAGGCTTTGTGGAAAGTGGAAACAAGTAGTTTAAGCCTATTATTTATCTAATGTTATCAAATGTGGAATTTTTATGTCTACTAAATGAATATTATTAATTTAGTAAAACTAAGATGTTTCACATAAAAAATGCGACCTTCTGACCTACTTTCTTGAGTGATTTTGCATTCTAAAAAGTTTTTGAGATAGAATATGTATGTAAATAATATCAAAACATGCACATAGTTGTGTATATTAAGCCTATTTGCAAAACTATGTAATCAGCAAAGACAAAAAAACCAAACCAAATATGGTAGGCAATCACATACCCTTTTTCTTATTAAAATTTGGGTTTTTTTGGGTCGCTCAAACTGACAAAATGATAAATCATAGAGATCAATGACATAGTCCATTTGTGAAAACCATACGAAGACAGTTTTGGTATCACTTTCAAATAAATTATTTACGACAAACAAGAAAATAACATTGGCAATGGATGATTCTCTCTCTCCACTATATCACACACCACTAGGAGTGACTATAGGTTGATCTATTAGATTAGCTCCATCAAAAAGCAAAAATATAAAAAACTTCACCTTACTAGCCAAAGGCATCGATCACCTTATGGATGGGTTGAACCACTGACATTCTCGTGGGTTGATATGTTGATGTGGAGATCCATGCATTTACTTGAGAAATGCACAAGTCCAAACTTCTTAAGTTTCTAATTGAGATGTAATAACAACTTTGTCTTGCATCTCCCTCTATCGAATCTTGAGCACACATGCCCATCTTTGTTTCCCATGGCAATAAGTAGTGCTCCTCTACTTTGGTTATGGCAGAATCATTATAATTGTTTTCCAAAGTTCTTGGATATTGTCATATTAGATGTGTTTTTCCTAAGGTGACCAACACACCTAGTAGTACTTTTTGAAGCTTGTTTTTCATCATTTGCTCCAGGGGTAGGTCTTTGTGGGGGCATCGGTAGGGGCCTTGAACTAGAATCCTTGAGAATCTTATCATCACTCCTTACTTGATAGTCTCACCCATGCATAAGAGTGGGAAGAGATGGTACTAAAAGAACTAGGCTCAAGATAGAGTGATGGACTAGTGAATTGAGTACTAGGACAAAACACAACATTGATTAGAGGGAAATGTTGGTCCTTAAAAAATGCTATTTTGCTTTATATTATGGATATTGTATTAAAAAGTGTAATGAAAAATTAGAGGCTAAAAGGGATAATCAATAATATAGTTTGGAACCTTTATTGCTATAATTTGAAACTTGTACTAAGTCATTTGGATGGAACTTGGCATATTTTGTAGTTAGGAGAGTTGTGAGCATACGTAATTGTACTAGGATGTAGAAGATGATGAGAAACAACAAAGTAGTGGGAGATAGATGTTGAGTGCATAGCTAACCCATTGCCATTGTTGTAAAGGGGGTGACAATGTCATCGTATATATCATTGAGCAATAATAGATATCTCATGATTGTGTTGTTTCATGTTGTTTTGTTTTCATGGGGGTTTGAGTGTAGTATGCCATTCAATGTTAGCAATAATACCCCATGAAATGCATGGAAAAAATGAAGGCATAAAGTGCTACGCAATTTCATTTTTGTTACCCCATTACCATCATTTTAATGGGGGTGGCATGACATTATATATTATCTCGAGTAATAATTAAGATCTCATGGCTGCATTGTCTCATGTTTCTCTGTTTCCATGCAGATTTGAGTGTATTACATCATTCAATATTAAACAATACTCCATGAAATCATGGGAGAATTGAAGGAATAAATTGTTAACACAATTTATTTATTTTATCATGCATGCAATTTACATTATGCAATGTCTTTTTTTTTTTCATATGAGGGCCAATTAATGTGTTAGATTCAAATATAACATTTTGGAGCTGGTTACCCACAATACATGATGCTTGAATAAAAAATATTATTCTGCTATATACCTTATCACATTATCTCATTCACACAACAAATATAGATTGATTTAGGGCACACATAACTTTGACGGTGGTACTAAAAGATGTTGTTAACTTGTGTTGTGTAATAAAAGGCACATCACTTCTATATATAGTCCACACAATCGAGGAGTTAATAGCATAGTCATAATGCTCATTTAAGGGGTGGTCCTCTAGTCATAATACTCTTTGAAGTACATAAGGGGTCATACTTTTTAACTCAAAACATGTTCATCCAATTACTAAATGGTTCACATACATCCTCAATGTGCCACCCCACAACCTAGACACGACATGGAAAATATCTAGTCATATATCAAGTGGAATATCTACAAAGAATATTACCTATTATGGCGATTAAATCTTGTCTCTAAAAATTGAAGCTACTTTTGAGCTTTCACCATGTTTGAAAACTAAAGATACCTTTGGGCTCTCGCTCTCTTGCCCAATTTGAACCCTATCACTGCTCCATCTGAAGCAAATCATCTTGAGCTCTCTCCACATCTAAAAGACCACCAAGCTCTTGCTAAAGGAGAACTTTAAAGGCTCTTTTTGAAAATCTTGAAAGAGAACATAAAATATATTGAAAATGTATTATACTTGTCACATCTAGCTTGAAATGGATTTTCCACTCATCCTCCCTCAAAATCAAACTTGAAGGTTGCAACCGAGGACATGATTCAAAGTTTTATAGGCCCATTAATTGTGTAAGTCTTTTGACATCCGAACATTTGCAAAGCCTCTCAACATATTAAAAATTACAAAGCATCTCAACATTTGAACTTAAGTAAAACATCTCCATATTTGAAGAATTGCAAAAGTCTGTGGTTGATCACACACTTCAAATTTTGTTGGCTAGTTGACATGCAAAAGCCTCTTGAGAATTGTGTTTAGGTTGACTCCTTGAAATTTGCTTCAAAGCCTCGTCACCATTCGAAACTTACCTTAGATGGTGGATTTGCCATTGCTTAAGGTGAGAAATTATGAATTTAGGGAGTAGTTCAAAAATAATCCTTAGTTACAATTCAAAATTTTGACCTTTGAAGGGAACAAGATGAATTATTTTGACTAAATATTTGAGGGGTCAAGTGATTGTTACGAAAACAATGAAAATACACTTCCTAATGATTTTTATAAGGAATTTGTTGTATAGTGTTTTGTGCACATTTTGAACACGCTTGTAAAAGAAAGGCCGGGAATTTTAATCCTCCCCCTTCACTTGTTTTAGAACCTAGCTGGAATTATGGTTCAAGGTACAAAATACTTAACACATATAACTTCAATTGGGAGACTATATGGCTTAGTGTTAACATGCAGAGGGATTGGTGTGTCTTGGCGAGACCACCTATTAGATTGTGGGTTGAATGGATCTGAATTATCCTGATTTTATATGAAGCTCAACCTACTATTTATTTACAATGGTTCTAAGGTGATTTGGGTCTCTATCAAAAACTCAAAAGGGAGAAGGGAAGGACAAAAATAGATACTAGACTCTCTTTCTCTTCTCAAGCATGGAAAACACTATGATCTCACCAAATCATACACAAGAAACTAGAAAACCAAAAATAACATTGACACATTTCTAAATGGACTTCATGAATTTGAAATCACCCCCCGATTGCTCCACATTGGATGTACCTATGTCGTACCTCATTGCGATGCCACACTTTGTTACGCTCCTAACGGTTCAAGTCTCATGCCAAATGGATGTTCCAATCAAAAGATATGATAACAAACCTAGGTCATTTTCGTGCCTCCATTTATATTAACCAATCAATTTAATATTTGGTCGGCTTGAACTTTGATTTAATCCACCAATGAAACTTCTCCACGTGGTGATTTAATATTTGGTCGACTTGAACTTTGATTTAATCCAAAGAATGAAACTTCTCCACGTGGCTACATTAACTTCTCTCGTGGTTTGGCTGATCTAAACTCTTGGTGACTTAGCTTTAATAAAAGCTAGATACACATGTCACTTGTCCAAAACTTAGGGTCCCATGCTTCCCGAGGCTCTTTGATCAAGGGTAAAGCAAGGATTCTAGTGGCATAGTTAAGGACCGGATCACACCATCTTCGATGCGAAACTGGTAGATGGACTATTCCAAAGGAAGATTGGGAAAGGAGAATTTGTCTTTTCTGCAACAAAGGGGTCGTTGAGACAGAATGGCATTTCATCATGGAGTGTTCGGCATATGATGATATTCGTATCCAGTACGAAAACAACTTGAAGGTGGACGGACTAGAGGAACTCTTCGAAGGAACAAAGCTTCAGCGACCGCGGGTTTCATTCTCAAGATTCACAGCCGGAGAGCTGATATTGAAAGGAGTTTGAAATTAGATTAAAAATCTCAGTTTGTGGTCCCATAGACTCTTTAGTCTCGTGGACGTCATTAAAATCTTTCATTTCATTTCATTTCATTACCTTTTGCCTTGATCAATCCCTAGGACCAATGGATTACCATCATTGGGCCACATGGCATCATGAATTTCCACGCTCAACTCATGCCTTAGCCGCTTTTCCCATTTTGTTCTCGAGTTCTCGGGATTTCCCGTGGATTCCATTTGATTTCACTTACGTGAAATTCTTGTGACCATGTGGCTCCGAGGTGAAACATGATTCGATTCCTAACTCTCGCGATCTTGGGACTCTCGGGTTTCTCCTTTTCTTCTCCTTGTGAATTTCCGTGACCGTGAGACCAATCATCGAGTCTTAGAACTCTCAGGTTCTCGGGAACTTTGATTCTTCTCCTCTCGATTATTTTTGTGAAACTTACGAGAACCAATCTCGGGATCTCGGGACTATTTGATCTTTTCTCGGGCTCTCGTTTCATCTAGGTTTTCCTAAATTCTTGGCCTTCGTGAGACTTAGGTGTCTACGAAATTTTAACGAGATTGTCAATTGAGCCGACAAGACCTGTCCACCTCGCCTTAATGATTCTGACCATTCTCATGTTCTCGGGATCTAGGGGTTTCTTAGGGATTTGAATGAATGAAAGATTTTAATGACATCCACGAGACTGAAGAGTCTATGGGACCAAACGAAACTAATACATTAAATAGTATTTAGACTCTTTGCCATATTAACTCTCCTACTATGAATCTTGAGCACTAAACCAACTATCTTTTGAAGTTTTGTTTCTGCAAATAACTCATTTAAGTTGTCCACTTTTAATTCGCTTTAGATCGGATACAGATATCATCATATGTTGAACACTCCATAATGAAATGCCATTCCGTTTCAACAACCCCTTTGCTGCAAAAAAGACAAATTCTCCTTTCCCAATCCTCTTTGGGAATAGTCCATCTACCGGTTTCACAACGAAGATGATGTGATCCGGTCCTCAACTGAGCCACTAAAATCCTTGCCTTACCTTTGATAACTGCTCCCAGGTAAGCTTTTTCATCATGCTCCCAAGTGGGGTTGAAATCTTTGATATATTGAGCTTTCTTACAACCCATCTGTTCTGTCCACATGGCAGTCCTAAACTTCTCCATCACATAATTTTTTATTTCCCTGTTGCTGTTAGGACACTCCTAAAAATTGATGCCCCATTTGTTCATCCATTTGTTGTTCTGTTTCATCCATGTTTTCTTTCTGCACTCTAGATTATCCTTTGTAACCATTTTGGGCCAGCGAAGATCGTCCATGCTTTCAACTTTTTTCAAATAGCTTATCAATCGAGTTATTGCCGATGCTTCCATTGGGAAGGTACCGCTTCAGCTAACAAGATCTCATAAGGGATTGTTGATTTGACTTCAAGAATGCTTGTGATTAGATCTTTCTGGATTCTTTCTGATTGCCACCATTCATGCTTTGACACGCTACTTCCCCAAACCTTGCAACCATAAAGAGCAACTGGAGTAACCAACAAACCAAAGAGGGTTTTCTTAGTTTTCCAGTCCCAGAGCCAAGCTTTCCTACAACTATTCTGAAGTAGGTAATATGCTTTCCAACCTCCTTGTATCCTTTTTTCTCTACAAGTCTCCCAACTCATCTTGTTGTGGAAATCAATCCCAAGATATTTATATTCTGTAACAATTTCCAAAGTACTCCCCTCAAACAGAAAGTTAAATTGCCTCTCTTTTCTTTTCAGAGAAAAAATCATGATTTTTGTTTTGTTAGTGTTCACTTACATCCCGACTTCCTGGCAAAAGAATTCTAAAGCTTTTAGATGCTCCCTCAAACCTTGAGTGTTGTTGAAATTAAGATAAGATCATCGGCATATAAAAGTAACTTCACCACGTACTCGGCCAACTGAACACCCCCTCCTTCGGTTTTACATAACCATTCTTCAAGCTTATCAATGTATAAACCAAACAAAGTGGGAGAAAGAGGGCAACCTTGTTTGACCCCAATGTCACTACCAAAGCATTCAGACATACCCTCTCTTGTTCGATTTGTAAATATTAGTAAATCACAATGAGTGACACTCAAGGGTGGTCCATTTAGTTCTTAGGGGTGTCAATTCTTTTTAGCTTAAACATGTTTATATACAAACTTTAGGATGCACATGTCCTCCTAAGCCACCACATTCTAAGCTCCCCATAGAAACTATTTAACCTTAAATTAAGTGGAAACTTTTGGTGATGCAAAAATTGTTATTCTCATATGTAAATTTTTAATTGACATTTCGATCATAGGTGATCCTTCATTGGGAAAAAGAGAGAAAATGTTTCAAATAGGGTTTACCAAAACTATTTTTGCATATAATGAAGTGTGAAAGAATTAGATCTTTAACCTAAATGGTGCCTTTCTTGCCATCAATTTTGCAATTGATGCAAACAATTATGGAGCATTTTATAAGTGTTTCTTGTTTGGGGCTTTTATTTATCTTACTATTGGAATTGTCCTTTATAATAAATAAAAATAAAGAGAGTTACATAGTAAGGGGCGACTGGAAAAATCACGGTCCCACAAAAATGCCATAAAGGCAACACAAAACGCCCAAAGGGCACAACAAAGACCAAACAGAAAAGGAAACGCCACAAAGGCAGAGCTAAAAAAACTTGGGCCTAGAAGGAGCCACATAGCCAAAAGAAAACGAAGATGCTGATGCCATCACTAACCGAGTAATAGGAGGCTCAAAGCGCCCTTTCTTCTCCTTAGACCTCGTAACAACCGTCCAACTCTCGGGCTAGGAAGGCAAAGCTAACAGAGAATCAAGGCGAGGACGATCCTGCTCTGGGTCTGAGTCAGAAGATTCAGACACATGAGATCTTTTAACACAACCACCGACAAGGGGAATCTCATCACTCGTAATCTCTGAACTTCCAGGAGAGTATTTTCTTCACTCCATGCGCTGAGAATGGTTGCCAACCTTTAGGTCACGAAGAAATCACTTTTTTCTTTTTTTGAGTCTTATTGAGCAAGCAAGCCTCTTGCAGGGGCCAATTTGATGACATAATCTGCATCGGAAGGCCGTATTCTCATAATCAAGAACCTGAATCCATTTGAAACCATCATGAAGTAATTCCAACTTATCTGGAAGACCTTTGTTGAGGTCCACCTCAATGCAAATACGAGCATATGTGAATAACCCTTGTTTAGACCGTTCATCATCCATCTTGATGAAATGACCAACAAAGTTACCAATAGCCGCACAAACCACATGGTGCCAAAAGGGGAGAGGAAGATTTGGGAGACGAACCCAAACCGACATTTTGGAGACTACCATAGTAGAAGGATCGAAATCCAAAACCACAATGTAAGAAAAAGGTCAGCCCTACCCCAAAACCACAGACCCTCAGTAAGAGCTCGTTGATAATTTGTAGGAGAAAAAATGGACAATAAAAAACCCCTTTGCACAGAGCTGAATCTCACAGGCACTGGACCAAGTGGAGTGAATCCATTTATGTAGATCTTCTGTCTGAGGCCAAAATCCATTAAATCTACAAATAATAGTAGAAGCTTTTAGGGCAGAAATAGAATGGGCTACCTCTAACATAGAACCATTGTCTTATGATTTTCCATAATGTATGGCATCCTGAAGCATCCGAGCCCCGAAGAACCACGCCCGATTTCTTACAACCTCTACTAGGATTTATCTTACACTCCCTCATGTGTAAATTTTATAAGTGCTTTGGGTGGCCTTTCATGTAGGGACGGATTTCGGCTCTCTAACAGAGAGGGATTCAAAATGATGACTCACCGGCAGCGTCTATTCTAATTTTTGTTATGCATAATATCATCTTTTAAAGGATTTTTGGTCTTTGGAGTGCTTGTTCCTCCATTTGTTTTTTGTTATATATTCAAGATGCATTTTTTCCGATTTTGATTATTTTTCTCGCTTCTAATTTGAAGGGTTTTTTTCATGGAAAGAAGGTGATAATGAAGTTTATTTGGCTTGAAGGATTCCATGGTTTTGTCTTAATAGATGAAACCTTATAAAATGTTAAGTTGAAGGCTTTTATGAGAAATTTAATAAAATAATTGGTTTTCATGCGATTTTTCTTGTGTATTGTTCATTCACTATGCATTCTCATGTTTTATGATAATAATTACAAGGGGACACACTTATAACACAAACACCATAAGCATTTGTTAGTATGGGGAGGAATGGTGAATATAGTTCACTACTTTTGGCTTCTTACCTTCTTCCTTGTTTAGGCATTCAAGAATGATGTGTAAACCTTGGATATCAATATCTATTACGAAGTTCCTATAAAGCATTTCTTTTCCTTATTACAAGTGGTATTTGATTCTTGAGGTGTTGTGGATGATGAAACTCTATGAATTTAGTTAAAGATATTGCTTTGGTATTGATGAATTTTTCTTTGGACTCGTAGTGTTTATGGTATTAATGAATTTTTTTAGGTTTGGTATTCACCACATTGTTCCATTATGTGTTTGATTTAGATCTATTAACATAATAGAATTCACTTTGCAATTGAAGTGTTAGTAGAATTGCAAATTGGTTTAATGATCAATAGGATTGCTAAGTTTGGCGGTCTTAAGAGGTTTTGAATCCCAATTGGGGATTTTTGAGGACTAGTTATTTACTTTTCGTATTACAAATATCATATTCTACCTACAAGTATATCCTTGTGAAGGTTGTATGGAGTTGATTTCATTTGTATTATAGGGTTTCAAACTTATGTGTAAAGTCTACTTAGCTTTGTAGAGTTAATGACATAACTAACAATTACTTACATTTGCATTGTTTTTGTCATTTAAAAACACCATCTTCCTCCTCATAATGTAAAATTTTGAGTCCCGTGTCAATGTTCTTAGTAGACATGAGTAATTATGGTGGCTCACTCATCTTCTCTTCGGGATTTTCAGAGGACTTAATTTGTAAATAACACTTGATTTTATCTATATAAACATGTGAAGCTACTCATTATCTTTTCAAGATACTCCCGAATTTCAATGCATATTAGGCTAACACTCCATCTTGGTTTGATAGGTTCTCGCATGTCCATTTATCCACCTCGAAGGATCAAATGTCCATGCTCATTTCTTTAACAAAGAAACCCCCTTCCAAAAAACTTTTCTTTGGTAAATGTTATTTTCTTCCAACCTCGTCTCCTTATTCTATTTCAAATGCTTGGCAATTTTCCTTAAACAAACAACCAACTGAAATAAAGAATTTATTGTCCCTTGGGGACGTTCTTCTTATAGGACACTTCAATGCTCGAACCAGTTGTATTTAGTGTATATGACAAGACCTCTATTCAAATCCATTGATGATTCAGAACTTGAAGTTCGGACGATATTTTACACCGAGCTTCCTCACATAGAACAATCACATTATATGAAAAAAACTTAGTTAACTTTGAAGATTCCCATGATTTGGTCATTCTTCATTGCGGTGGTAATTTTTGTGCTCCAAAGAGCCCTACATGTTTCCATTCTCTTGACATATGTCATATTATGGATTAGATTCTCGTTAAAAGTATCATCTATAAGAAATACAAGGCCTTCATGTATCCTCCACACCTCCTCCCCTCATTGACCATGATATTTTATATTTTTATGCCCCATTTGGTTTCTCTCCTACTCATCCTTGTCCTAATAAAACTTGCAAATTTACCATCATCCATTCTAACTACTAGCTCGATGAGCAATACTTGATCTTCCTTAAAAAGGTTTCTCTTAGTCTATGCTATTCATAATCTAATTTAGCGCTCTATTCATTTCACCTAGCTCACTTGAAACACTTTACCCCATTACATCCATACTTACCACATTCCTAGTTACAATCCAATTTAGGGTCATTTTCCTCATAATTCTTGGTATGACTCTAAATGTAAAAATATTAATATCCTAACCAAACATATTATGATTCATAGAACCTCCAAGTCAAAGAAAATGCAAAGGATTTATAAGAGCATTCATAAGAGGAAAATTAAGAACTATATCACAAACAAGCACAAAACTATCCTTCACTAACTTTGGTTCATTCTCAATTTTTTTAGTCTTCCTTCCTAAGAATTTTTTTTTGCAATATTTGATCTTCTTACCTAGTTTGATTATGCTTCTAGCGGTAATTAACTAAAAATGGACTAACTATGTAGCATATAGATAGTTAATCTAAGCTATGAACAACTGTAATAAAGTAGATAAATGCAGTAAACAAGAATGTAAATGAGCTAAACAACTATGCAAAAGGAAATGCTAACCCTAATATGCAAAAGAGAGTAAGGAAAGAACTTAGTTGATAACAAATGCCTGTCAGAGAGTTTCATAGAGGCAAATCAGTAAAAACCAGGAGTAGGAATGACTATGCAAAAGTCTCGAAAAGGATGGATCTAGAGGATCTAGTTGGATTGGGGCACTTGCGGGCACTCAGTCTCGCAACAAGTGTGCCCTGGTTTGTGTAAAAGCTCAAGCTGGTTTTCACAGAGTCGAAGATGGCCTGGAGCCTTCATCGTGTGCCGCATCAACTACACTTTGCTCTTGCGCTAGATGTCGCTAATACTCCAAGATGAAAGAAAGACCTACAAGACCCCAAAACAAACATCAAACCCTAAAAAAGAATAATGCATATGAAGGGGTTAGACTGACCTCAGCTGCCACAATGGTGGACTTACTAACTGAGCGCTACACTACATCTCAGAGCTAATGTAGTTCTATGTGCAAGTGTGTGTGAACATAGACCTTCAAAGTCAAAGAAAATCAAAGGATTTATAAGAGCATTCATAAGAGGAAAATTAAGAACTATATCACGAACAAGCACAAAACCATCCTTCACTAAATTTGGTTCATTCTCAATTTTTTTGGAGAGTCTTCCTTCCTTAGAAATTATTTTTGCAATATTTGATCTTCTTACCTAGTTTGATTATGCTTCTAGCGGTGATTAACTAAAACTAGACTAACTATGTAGTATATAAATAGTTAATCTAAGCTATGAACAATTGTAATAAAGTAGATAAATGCAGTAAACAAGAATGTAAATGAGCTAAACAACTATGCAAAAGGAAATGCTAACCCTAATATGCAAAAGAGAGTAAGGAAAGAACTCAGCCGATAATAGATGCTCACAGAGAGTGTCGCAGAGGCGACTGGAAAAACAAGGAGTAGGAATGATCAGCAAAAGTCCCGAAAAGGAGGGTTCTAGAGGATCTAGCTGGACTTGGGCACTGCGGGCGCTCTGTCTGTAATCTAGGCACCTGGTTTGTGAAAAGCTCAAACTCTGGTTTCACAGAACCAAAAGATGACTTGGAACCTTCGGTGTGTGTCGCATCAACTTTGTTGTCTGCTAGGCTAGATGTCGCCAATACTCCAAGATGAAAGAAAGACTTGTAAAACTCCAAAACAAGCATCAAACCCTAAAAAAAATATTGCATATGAAGGGGTCGGACTAAAATCGGTTGTCACAATGGTGGATTTACTAACAGAGCGCTATACTACATCCCATACCGATGTAATTCTATGTGCAAGTGTGTATGAACATGCACTAGGTTGCTCTTATGGTAGTCACACTTTGTGAAGTAGCGAGAAATAACCGTGTAAAAATGTAGTAGAATGCGTGCATGGAATAGAATAAAATCCCCCTATGAAGTTTGATATAGACGTCCTAGCCTTGTGCCTTGATGATGGAGCTATGTGGATGCAAGTGATCTCCAATGCAATAGATGAATGTAATCAGTAGATGGAGTGATAGTAGTAAGTGATGTTAGATCCCTTATTATGGTCTCATAACTTTATATTTATAGGGTTCTCTTGATCTAATTTTGTAATTAACCCCAAAAGGCCAACCACAAGAAAGATAAAGATGCCAAAAGCTAGAAAGAGCCCAAAAAGTGGCGGCAAAGTGCAAAAAGGACTGGGCACCCATGGTGGGACTATGGCACCCACGGTGCCCCTTGAGTCAAGGTTAAATAATGGGAAATGACCGAAATAGATTGGGCGTGTGGATAAAAAGCGGTCAGAAAGATGAAATAAAATAAACAAGATGGCCAAAAGACGAGTGTTAATTAGTACTTTCTTCACTCAAGAACCTTCTAAATAGTAGTATGTGACTAGGATAAATAATGTCTAAAGTGCATGATTTTGTGACTACAAGTGTATACAATGCTCCAAACCAACCAAACATTCAAGCCAACCCAAAACCTTCTCATTTTCATTTTTTCTATGGCCTCCTTATTTGTTGTACCGTCTTTAAGCTGCAATCCAATAAATATCATGATGTGGAGAACCTTAAAGATGATTTTTTAAACATGGAATTCATAGTAGTTCATATTGCACAATTGTTTAACTATATGGTTGATTCGAATATGGATCTCAAATGTGCCCAATTAATGTAATTCATAATTATAAGTTGTATTCGGACATTTTTCATTTCCGGGAAAATAGAGAGAGGAAAACAGATATAGGAAAAAGGAATGAATGATCATTTTGGGCATTTAAGAAGATTGTGCCCAAATGCCATATTATTTACACAAACGCTATAACATTTGCGCAACCTATGGAAACATGCAATGACACTACCTTTGATATAATTACAAAATCACCTCATGTTGAAAGAAGTAGTTGCATAAACACTATAGTGTTTGTGCAACGATCTAGGATATTCAAAGGACACACTCAAAATGTGAAAAATAAGGTGTATATTATTTTGCCCAACCTTCTAGGTTATCCAATGCACGAGAGGATTCATTAGATTTATTATAAGTAGGAGCGAGAGCTTGGAAATATCAAGAGAAGGTTGTGGAGCCGATTCAAATTTCAAACTTGTGCAAGATGGATTCTTTATGTAGAATTCATTATCTATTGGTTGAGAGTGCTATTTTTTCAGGGTTATTTGTATAGAGAACTGCTTTCTTACTTATTGTTGTGCAATAATTGGAGAGAATAAATATTTCCATAAAGAAAATAAATTGTAGTAACTTGTACAATTTCTTGATTGTGTATTGGAAGGGGAGTGCAACTACCTCACCCATTGGAGTTTTTCTCACCTTTGGTTTCTCAAGGATAAAAACACTTGTGTTCTTGTGTATGTGGTGCTTTTATTTCTTCTTGTGAATGTTTTGAATTCATTAATAATCATTTCCAACACTTCATAGCTCTATGTTTTACAAATATTTCATCTATTCATTGATATTCATTAAGTTGCGTTATTAAGATTTGTATTGGTGAAACATAGTGTGGAATATCCACCTAGTTTACAGACCAAATGGGTATCATATATGGTTATTATCAATTTTTATCTGTGGTTTTCATTGCGGTTTATTACCATCACTAGAGCTAGTAGTGCTATTGGTGAAGGTATCCTTGTGCCCTTAGAAGCATGCATTTCCATAAGTGGCCATAAGTGGAAGAAAGGAATTCAAAGTATGTCCCGTACTGATGAACAAGATGCTTGAACAACAACATAGAGGTTCCATAAGCTTGAGGATGTTGTGACTAACATCTCTTTCTATGATCCGGTTGGAGTCCATCATGGGACTTCTCATGGAGAAACTCAGTGTTTTGACAGAGGCACTAAGGAGGGACAAGGAGAATTATCTTGAACATAAGAAGGAGGAAGAACTACATGATGTAGAGAAATAATAAAATCAAGGATGTATTCAAGATTTCAAGTGATTAGAAACAACTACTCCATTTAGTCTCTACATTGGAGGATCATTCTCAAGTCTAAACTGGCATATTTTGCAATAGTAGATTAAATGTACTATGAAAATTCCTTCAATAAGCCTTAACTCTTCCTATACTTTTCATTTCAATGTAAACTCAGTCACCAAATAGTTCACAACTCAAACAAGGTTTTCTTTTACTGACCTTCTCTTAATCCATTCTTGGTCTCTTCTTATTATCTCTTGGTAACATCAAGCAATTCCCACTTATCTAATCCTCACCAAGATTCCTATTCATTCACACCCCACATCTCAAAAAGTGTTAAGATAAGCATCAACTTGATTCTAAAAGTTCAAAACCTCATTGATGTACTCATCGTTTTGGAACCATCCTCTAGCCTTCACAAGTACCACATCCTTTACATGAGTCACACTTGGAAACAACCATAGGTTTCCACAGATAACTCTTGCCCTTTCCAAAACCTTTCACCTTCAAAGAAATGTATACAAAATTTTATAACTCCATCCCGTCTCCTCTTCTTCACAGGTTGCCCTTAAATTCCCTTAAGACAAGGTGGCTTCAACAAACATGGATAGGAGATTTAAATCCACCTTAAAGTTTTATAAGCTCCATTAGTTCACATTTGGTATGTCTAAGATGCTACTAAAATCTTGGATCCCAACTCTTTCTACAACTCTCTTTGCTTCACTTTTTGTATTTTTTGCTCTTTAAGGTCCTACTAGCCCTCTTCCACTATATTGTCAGGCCTATCTCACTTTTTAATAGGTTTCAATGCACAATAGTGAGCTTTTGAACACCCATTAAGGGGTTTTAAGCATGGGTAATATTTCATCATCAAACTCAAAGCCCAACTACTACTTCCTTTGGAAAACTCTCCTTCAAATTAGTCTTGTCACTTTGAGTTTAACCACCTTCTTCCAAACTATCATGCAAATCTAAAATTTAATACCTTAATCCTTCAAATTTATTTCACAATCCCCTTCTTAGGTTCCTTGGCATTGTATCTTAGAAGTTTCAAGGAAAAATGTGGTGGTTAAGTGGATCAACAACCAAACCATATCTCGGGCACTCATAAACCCTTACAATGAACCTAAGAGGAGTTATTTTGATATAAATTTTCTAAAACTATGATTCAAATCATGAAATTTCAATTGAGGGTCTATATTAACATAATGCACGATATCTTCTTACTAGCAAAGTGGGAAACCACACCCCCAAAAAAAAAAAAAAAAACAAAAAAAAACCATGAGGTTTTTCTTGTTTTCTCCCTTAGGCACTTTGTAGAGTATAGTTCACAGTCTTCTATGCTTCACATACACATGTAATGAAAACCTCATCTCAATTAGCTAGCTTTCCAAATCATTCATTTACCACTTTATACTTAATCCACAAAAGTAACATATTCCTAGCTCTTATCACAAAGCATTACGCTTATCACTTGAAGGCGTTTCTTAAAGGCCATAGTTTACATATACACACTTTGCAATCTTCTCATTTGAACATACAATAAGTCATCACAAGAACCTTGACCACATGAGCATCATTCTTAGCTTGTTTTGAAGAACTCGAGAGAGATTCAAACACAACTAACATTCCTATTTAACACAAGATAACTCAACACCCACAATTTATGCTTTGATTATATGGTAAAACGGAGTATAAACTAATTCATCTTGTAATCCACATTTTGACAATGTCTACAACTCATCTTCTTCATGCATTGAAAGGAAAATATATTAGTTCTTAATACAATCTCATAAAATACATTTGAAAGGAAGAATATACACACACAAAACAGAGATACTCATAAATTTCAATAAAATCTCCACACAAACCCTTGTTCCTACTTCACTCTACTGTTCTTCTCTCTCCTCTACACGATAAATGAGCTTGAAAACTTACTCCTACTCTCCTATGCACAAATTTCCATGCATGCACCTACTACAAGTAATGTAACCGACTTTACCTTGCGACTCTTGAGCTTGCCTTCACCACCTAATTACATAACTACCATTTTTACCTTATTCTAAGAATCCTAAGGATGCACAAACACAAAAAGACTCAACACACAACCTATACCCCAACTTAGCCACTTAAAAATACTCTAAGAAACACCTAATCAAACACTTAACATTCTTAGCTATGCCCTTGTAGGTGTATTACATCTTTTGAGGAAAATTCCCATTTGAATTTAAATTTTCTCGATCTTGACTCCCCCTTTCCCATGACTTCACATGACCTCCTAGATAGGAAAATTGATGCTTGAATTCCTCCCGATGGTGCTCTTGCATCACTACCCCATTCCAAATGTGCTCCACCTCCATTCAAGGTTTAGGAAAAGATACAAATACAACCCTATGATGGGGATGTCAATGTTTATAAAATAGACCATTGGCTAGCTGAACTTGAGGTGTAGTTTAGTTTTCATTAGATTAATGAAGGTCAACAGATTTGTTTTGCAAGGTTAAAAATATCCAATCATGTTTTAACATGTTGTGAAAGCTATTTGTGTACTTTGGTTGTTAATAAGCTTCCTCCTATTACTAAGCGGGATGAATTCAAGACACTAATTAAGAAGCACTTTTATCCTATTTGATATGAGAAAGAGAGGTCCATGAATTGGTAATATCTTAGGAAAAAGAAAGGTTAAAGTGGTCGAGAGTACAAAGTAAGTTCCAAAAGAAGGTTGTCCAAATGGGAAAATATGTAGATTGCGACATCTTAATGAAGTATTTTGGTGGATGCTATATCCATTTGAGGATACCCATCCTCACGGTCAATACTATGGATGCGAGATGAAGCTTGTTCTCAAGCTCACTACTTAGAGATGGACAAGAAGAAAGGTTCATCTACCTTTCAAAGTGCTCCAAAACAACAAGGCGATTTCAAGACAAAGGGAAAAGGAAAAGGGATAGGTAAGAAAAATGCTACTTCCATTTTAAAAAAGGATACTAAATTTCATTGTGGTGGATGTGATTTTGACACTCATTCCATGGAAAAATGTGGGAAGATTCATCTTGAGTTATACCCATTCAATAAGAAGAAGAATAAAAATAAGAAGAAGGCTATTTCCACTCTCAAGGAGAGAAAATTGATTTCATTTTTGATGTGAATGAAGCACCGTGTTGTACCTCTGTAGTGCCACACTTTCTATAGCTCAGTAGCTTGTTGTTTAATTGCTCATAGACATGTTTTGACAGTGATTGGTGATATCTTGGACATTATATTTAGATGTTTGATTATATTAGACATGTCTGACATTCAGGCGTATAGCGTCAATTTAGCCTAATTTCTTTATTGTCGCATTTTCTTGTTATGACATGGAAACAAATGAATATGATGTGGTTGGAACCTAATTATAGTGATGGATAATTGTTGCATGGTGAGACTATATGTCACTTTATCATCTTGTCTAACTTTTGGAATGTGGAATATAATTGTGCACGTGGTCACATCTTGATTTCGTAGGATGTTAGGTTAGTTTAGCATGTATTGATATCTTACTATGTCATTTAATTATATTGTATTGACAAAGTGGTTAATGTGTGTGAGTGTGTAGTGACAGTTTACAGAGAACGTGGGATTCGTGCCGCTTACTCAAAACTTGCACAAGCAAATGTTCCCACGCGCCGAGTCCTAGCCATGTTCACCGTGTGAAGCCTTAGGATAGATGATTATTAATTTTGGGCACTATGAGTGACCCCAATGTATGTAAAGTATGTTGTTTTGAATTATTAATTTTGGTTTAGGGTTGTTAGTAAAGTTGTAAACTTGTTTTGGGAGTTAATAACTCCTCTTTCATTTGAATTGTGGATTATACTTAATGTATCTCTTAATCACAAGGGTTTAGGGTCACATGTGAGACCCTTGGGTGGTCCCCACACCCTCTACCCTTGTGCCAAAATGCAAAACCCGAAATTAGGGTATTTTGGGCATTTTGGGGACCCTTTATAGCTCGGGAGTCCCCTATCAAAAAAATGAGTTCCTCGGACCCTACCTAATGGGTAGGGGGGCTTGTTTTCAAGGCTAGAGGGAGTTTTCCCTCCCTTTCTACCCTTGTTTTGTCACATCCATGTAAGGGATGTGGATTTGTGTGTTTATCAAAAGTGCCACTAGTTTTGTCTTGCTAACATTTAAGGAAATTTGGGAGAAGAGGGCAAAAAGATAATTTTACCCTTTCTCTCTTTTGTTTTGGCATCTTTGACCATGAGGAGGGAGAGGGGTGACACATGTCACCCCCTCATTTGTGAGGATGCTTGCTTGCTCCTCTTCAAATTCTCATTCATGGGAAATGAGAGGGACTTTTTCTTTGGATTTTCTTGCTTGGATGCTTGGGGGATTTGGAGCTTGGGATTTGCTTGGAGCTAAGAGTGGAAAACTTGAAGTTAGGAAGCTTTTTGGAGAGCTTTCCTTGAGGTAGGCTCTTAGATCTTATTGTTGTGTTGCTTTATTTTAGTTGATAGATTGATTGCTTGAGAATGTTTTTGTGGAATGTAGCTTGTAGTGTTGTTTGTGTGTTTTTACTCCCTCCATCATATGGCATGATGGAGTTTTGGAGTGTGGGGGAAGAGAGAGGGAATTTTCCCTCTCAATCCTCAAGGCTTGATGGCCAAGCCTCAGTAGGACCTTATTGTTTTTCCCCAAATGGTTGAGGTGGGGAAGTTGATTCATTTGGCTTGAATCTCCTTCCCCATCCTTGGTAAGGAAACCCCCTTTTTGGGGTTTGAAAATCCTTCCAAGGAGGACTTGGAGAAAGGGGGAGGAATAAGGAGGGTCTTGTTTTGAATAAGGAGCAATAAGGAGGTTAAGAAGATGTGTTCAATGTGCAAATAATATTGATGCTTAATTTTGGAGAACTTTCTCCTCTCTTCCCCATTTTTGGAGGATGAACATGGGTTCCCTCCTTGTAATTTGGAGTCTTGTGTTGTTGTGAACTTAATGTTTGTGTGTTTTTTTTATTGTTGTTTTACCCTTCACCTTGTGCAAGTGTTGGTTAGCTATCCTCTTTCCCATGGGCTTGGGGGAGGCTAGCATGCATCCCAACCTTGGGATAGGCATGTGATGATGCCTAAAGGTTGGGTGGTTAAACAAGCTCTTTTCTCCTTGCATGGTTTTGGAAGACATGGAAGTTGGCTCTCAGTTGGAATTGGTGGCATGTTGGGCTCTCATTATTCTTATCCTTGTGATACTTTCTTGTAATGTAACCCTCTTCGAATATAGTACGTGAAAGTTTACATCTCCTTGTAAATCCTCCATTTTGTACATTTTGTATCACTTGTAAACTTGTCTTAGAAAAGTTTGATTGATGCTACTTGGGAGTTAACATCCATGTAACTCAAGCTTGTGAAGTAATGAAGTAATGAAGTAAATAATCTATCTACTTGAATCTTGTCATAACTCTTGCATTTATATTTATAAAAGAAAAATAGTATGTTGAAGGTTTTGGGTTCCTTACACCTTTGTTACCTTGCAAACATTGATAGCAATATGTCAAGAAAAGAAAACTGCATTTCCTTGTTTCCTTACACTTTCTTGCTTATGTGAAAACTTAAGAAAACATGTTATTTAGAAAACTAATTGTTTATTTTTAGTTAAGGAAGCATGTGGCCACTATTAAATGAGAAATACTCCCCTTCTTGCAATATGCTCCTCTCTTAAAAATATTAATAAAAATAATATATGAAAGGAAAGTTGAAAATTTACAGTTCATTTCCTTGAGAAGTTTAATGTTTGTGTTGAAAAATATTCATACTTAGTTTGAAGTTGCCTACTTTGAAGAGTTCATTTTAGAAATAAATCTTATTTATATTGGAAAATTCTTGCTTATTTTATTTTTGTGTGATATATCCAATGCATATAAATATCATTAAGTCATTTTAGAAATATATATATATCTATTTTTTTTCTATACAAATACCTATACAAAATATTATACTACGATATATATATATGTTCAATAAACATATACATATATGTAACACATTTTATACAAAATAAATTTAAAACAAATCATATAAAAAAAAGTGTATACATATATATATTTCCTTATAAGTAAAATAAATAAATAAATAAATAAATCTAAATGGTGGGGGTTCGGCCCCCACCCTCTACGCAGAGTTAAAAGATATAAAAAAATATATATTGGCGGGGGGGCCGAACCCCCCCGCACCCCCTGTCATCCCCATGGGGGAACGCGCCCCACCCCTCCACGCCCGCCGCCCGCTACGCAGACTGCCACCGCCACCGTGCGGTGCACACGCCCGCCCCGCCTGCGGTCACCTCGGCCCCGCCGCCGACCCCTCCCCTCCCCTCTCCTCCCCCGCCCTTCGCCTCCGAACTCCCTCCCTCCTCTCCTCCGCTGCCCTCGTCCTCTTCACGCGCCCTCTCGCCCTCTTCGCCGCTCGACCCTCCTCCTCCACCGGCCCTCATACAACATACCACATACTATAAACAATAGTTATAAAGCTAACCTAATATATATATATACTCTAAAACAAAGAATAGTATAGTGAGGGTTTGCAAATAAAATAAAAAAAAAAAAAATAATAATAAATAATAATAAATAACCAAATAAACAAATGCATAAACATAAATATATGTGTAATAAAACAAAACAAAATAAATGAGTATAAATATATATGTATTTCATACAAGGAAAAATATAACAAGAAGAATATGTATGGAAGAAAGTAAAATGAAAGAATGAGATATATAAAAAAAAGGGGGGAATATAGATATCTAGGGCAAATTTAGGTCATTTGAGATCTAGGGTTGAGATTAGGCAGATCCTAGGGCCCACATGTAATCCTACACACTTTTAGTCATGGGAATATTGATGGAGATGGTAGATGAATATTAAAGGGGCGTGGATTTATTTATTATTATTTTTATTCTTTCTTGTGGGGCACTAGTAAAATTAAAATATAATTAAATAATTAATTTCGAGTTAGGGTTAGTGAACAAGTTAGATTAAAAAAGTAAAAAAATTAAATGGTATAAATTAGTAGTTACCAGGAAAAGTTACAAAAGATGTATTAGTATTTAATTTAAACACTTCAAAAAAAATTACCTTAAAATTTTAGCCTGTTTAGTGCATTTTTCGGTGTCCCAGATGGGGCATTACAGTTGGTATCAGAGCTTGGGGTTCGCACTCGCGGACCACTGGGTAACTAATTAAAATAGTTAAGGTTAATTTTAACAACACAAAATTAACTAAATGAATAAAATAAACAGTTAAAATAAGTCACCCACTACCATCAACTTTTAAATTAATAATTTGCTCGCTCACCTCGTGCGCAGGATGGCGCCTAAGCGAGGACGATCAGCTAGAGGTATGGGGCGTAGCGCATCTACGCAGGAGCCGTCGGCGCCCGATTTTGGGCCTCGGATATTAGAGGCCTTACGCCAGCTGATAGGCGTTGTGGAGCAGCGCCTACCACAGCCACAGGAGACGAGAGTGGAGGCACCTTTGGGAGACGAGGAGCCGATAGGCGAGGACGCGCATTCGAGCCGCCAGAGCACGATACACCGAGGCGGGAGAGGTCACGCAGCCCTTCCGTTCATCACGAGAGGGTAGCCTCATTCCGTCGTAGCCGATCACACAGTCTCGAGGGACCATTCGAGGATAGGCGACCCCCTTCGCCTATTGGGCTTCATCGCCAGGATCGAGATACAGCAGTGATCAGGGATCTTCTTCGTTTGCAGCCACCCACTTACACCGGCTCTACAGATGGCTTTGGGGCTGAGTCATGGCTCCTTAGTTTGGATAGTTGCTTTGGCTTGCACTCTTACGAGAGCAACGTCAAGGCAAGGTTCGCCATACACCTCCTCCGAGACGCAACAGGCGTTTGGTGGAGGAATGAGGAGCGGAAGCTCCATCTGACTCGAGAGACAGTGACTTGGGAGTTGTTCGAGGAGCATTTCAGGGCGCGTTATATGTCCGAGCATTTTGTTCAGAAGAGGATCGACGAGTTTCACGACTTACGACAGGGATCTGGCACAGTAGCGCAGTATGAGAGCAGGTTCCTGGATCTTCTACAGTATGTGGATTACCTGCAAGATGAGAAATTACAGGTTAACAGGTTCATTCGAGGGCTCAATGCAGATATAGCAGGAGCAGTTAGGATGCTATCTCCTCCCACACTTGAGAAGGCCGTTGAGAAGGCCTACTTAGCCGAGGAGAACAGGACCAAGGCACAGGAACACCGTGATAGGAACAAGAGCAAGTTTCAGGAGAGGATACAGGCCTTTCAGAGTCAGAGGTCACGAGGTACTGCACCACCCCCTAGAGGAGGATTTTGGCCTCCGCCAGCAGCCACGAGGGCTCCACCGCACCCACAGCGACAGACACAGCAGCAGGGCCACCCACAGCAGGGGCTAGATAGACACAGGGATTTCAGAGAGGTGTTTCTAGAGGTGGTTTTAGTGGAGCCAGAGATAGGAGGCAGGGCACTCAGCAGACACACAACCACTCGCAGACTCAAAGCAACTGCTAGGATCGGGACCAAAGCAGATCGCACACCAGAGTACAGGAGGGACCCCATCTCAGAGGGGTACAAGAGGTTGTTTTATTTATGGATCTCCAGATCACTATGTGCGCATGTGCCCGCACAAACCCAATACCATGGATGCACAGAGAGCTGCTAGATCCGAGCAGATGGTGGGTGACGTGGGACGCGCTCATCATGTTTATGCAATGGTTGACAACCGCCAAAGCCGAGCATCAAAGCCACGGCATTATCAAACGATAGTACTATCGGGGTATTTGCCTCAAGATTTTTGATTCAGTGCTTCGATTCCTTTTATATCACCTTCTATAGTGGACCAATGGTGAGCTAGTGGTGGCTAGGCAACCAGATAGTTGGCAGGTTGAGTTGGCTTCTGGAGCCAAACTCGTCGTGGACTCGTATGTGGAGAGTTGCGTACTTGATTTAGGAGCCTTCTCCACTACTCTTGACCTCCGAGTTATCCCTCTAGGTTCCTATCAGGTAGTTTTGGGTATGGATTGGCTCGAGTCTCATCGAGCTAAGGTGGATTGCAGAAATAAGGTCATTGAGTGTCAGGATGATCTTGGGAGTGCAGTTGTTATATCAGGGATGCAGAGGCCTATCTCCTTGCGCATGATATCGGCTAAGCAACTCAAGCGGAGCATGCGTAAGGGTTGTCAGTTGTTTGCTATCACCATCAGTGATCGATCTGAGAGCATTCCAGAGCATTCACCTTTAGATGATCATGTAGTTTTGAGGGAGTATGCAGATGTTTTCCAGTGAGCTTCCAGGGTTACCACCCCGCAGAGAGGTGGATTTCACCATTGATTTAGTACCTGGATCAGCACCAGTTTCTAGGGCACCCTATCGGATGACGACACCAGAGCTTCATGAGCTCAAGATTCAGTTAGAGGAGTTGTTGGATAAGGGTCTCATTCGCCCTAGTGTATCTCCTTGGGGAGCGCCAGTCATATTTGTGAAGAAGAAGGACGGTTCTCTCAGGCTTTGTGTAGACTTCAGGCAGCTCAACAAAGTCACAATAAAGAACCGTTATCCGCTCCCTAGGATTGATGACTTGTTTGATCAGATGCGGGGAGCGAGAGTGTTCTCCAAAATCGATCTCAAGTCAGGGTATCATCAGTTGCGCATTTCAGATGCAGACATTCATAAGACAACATTTCGCACACGATATGGGCATTATGAGTTCACAGTGGTTCCATTTGGCTTGACCAATGCCCCAGCTGTCTTCATGAGCCTCATGAATGGTGTATTCAGGACATTTCTGGATCGCTTTGTCTTAGTGTTCCTTGATGACATATTGATTTATTCTCGTTCCGAGGAGGAACACGAGGAGCATTTGAGGCAGGTACTTCAGGTTTTGAGAGAGCAGAAGTTAGATGGGAACTTGGAAAATGCAGCTTCTTTCGCATGCAGATTCAAGATTGGGTCATATCATTTCAAAGCGAGGGTATCTCTATAGATCCTCTAAGATACAAAGCATCTTGGACTAGCCAAAGACCCACATCGCCATTCGAGGTGAGGAGTTTCATGGGTTTGGTAGGTTATTACCGCAGTTCGTACAAGACTTTTCTAGGATTGCTCACCCTATCACTTCTCTTCAGAGGAAAGGGAAGAAGTTTGATTGGTCAGAGAAATGTGAGCAAGCCTTTCAGTTGCTTAAGGAAAGGTTAACCACGGCGCCCATCTTAGCAGTTCTAGACCCGACAGAGGATTTTGTTGTTTGTACAGATGCATCACTAGAGGGTTTGGGAGCAGTTCTTATGCAGGAGCGTCGGGTTATTGCTTTTGAGTCTCGTAAGCTCAAGGACTACGAGCTTAATTATCCTACTCATGACTTGGAGCTTGCAGCAGTTGTTCATGCTCTAGTGCGTTGGCGACATTTCCTTTTGGGTAGGCCTTTCATTTTGAGGACAGATCACCGGAGTTTGCAGCATATCTTCTCACAGCTAAACCTCAACGCTCATCAACGGCGTTGGATGGAGTTCCTATGTGAGTATGACATGGAGGTTCAGTACATCAAAGGGAAGGAAAATGTGGTTGCAGATGCTCTTAGTAGACGACGACATGTGCTTGCTTCTTTGACACTTCAAATGATTTGAGAGGCAGGATTCTTGAGCACCTTCCAGAGGACAGATTTTATGAGGGAGCTAAACAAATGTTAGAGTCTCAGGGTTCTTTAGAGGGCAGATATTCTGGGTGTGTTTTAGAGACAGATGGTTTGCTTCGATTCCACAGGCGCATCTACGTGCCTAAGTCAGGTGATCTGCGTAGCTTCATCCTCACAGAGGCTCATCGAGCCCCATATGCGGCACATCCAGGAGTGAAGAAAATGCATGCCGATTTGAGGGAGTTATATTATTGGCTAGGTCTTCGACGGGACATAGCAGATTTTGTTGCACGTTGCCTTGAGTGTCAGAGGGTCAAGGCAGAGCATTCCCATCCCGCAGGACTTTTACATCCCCATGATATTCCCGAGTGGAAATGGGATGTGATCTCCATGGACTTCATAGTCGGACTTCCTATGTCATCTTATCGTCATGATGCCATTATGGTCACCGTGGATAAGTTGACCAAGGTTGCGCATTTTTCGCCAACCAAGGTCACCTATAATGCACAGGCCATCGCCAAGGTATTTATGGAGGACATTGTTAGGTTGCATGGGATTCCGAAGACCATCATTAATGACAGGGATACTATCTACACTTCAGTTTTCTGGACTTCTTTTCAGGCCGCTCTGGGTACTCAGATCAATTTCAGTTCAGCTTATCATCCAGAGACAGATGGGCAGACAGAGAGGGTTAATCAGGTGTTAGAGGACATGTTGAGAATGTATGTCATGGATCAGCAGAGGAAATGGGAAGATTATTTGCATCTAGTTGAGTTTGCCTACAACAACAGCTATCATAGTTCCATTGGTATGGCTCCTTACCAGGCTTTGTATGGATGACCTTGCAGGACACCTTTGAGTTGGGATAGACTAGATGACAGGATCATTCTGGGACCAGCCTATCTTCAGGATTTAGAGCAGCAGGTTGTGTTGATTAGACAACGTCTTGAGCAGGCCAGAGCACGCCAAAAGGCGTATGCAGACACCAAGAGGACTGATCGTCACTTCTCAGTGGGTGACAAAGTCTTCTTGAGGGTTCGTCCGCATAAGAGTCCTATCCGTTATGGAAAGGGTTCTAAGCTATCGCCTCGTTTTGTGGGGCCTTTTGATATTTTAGAGGTCATCGGTCCAGTTGCCTATCGCCTAGCTTTGCCACCACGCCTTGCACGGGCCCACGATGTTTTTCATGTTTCTGTACTACGTAGATATGTACCTGATGCTTCTCATGTCTTGGATTGGTTGGCATTACAGGTAGAGGATGGAGGACAGTGGAGATTGGAGCCCGTACGCATACTGGAGCACCGGAGGTTGGCCCTTCGGGGTCGAGACTTGGACCAGGTTAGAGTACAGTGGGACCGGTACGACGAGACAACAGCTACCTGGGAGGATGCGATACCTTTGAGGGCTAGATATCCCTACCTCTTTCAGTGACTTCCAGGAGGAAGTCTAATTTTAGTAGAGGGGGATGTAGTGCCACACTTTCTATAGCTCAGTAGCTTGTTGTTTATTTGCTCATAGACATGTTTTGACAGTGATTGGTGATATCTTGGACATTATATTTAGATGTTTGATTATATTAGACATGTGTGACATTCAGGCGTATAGCGCCAATTTAGCCTAATTTCTTTATTGTCGCATTTTCTTATTATGACATGGAAACAAATGAATATGATGTGGTTGGAACCTAATTATAGTGATGGATAATTGTTGCATGGTGAGACTATATGTCACTTTATCATCTTGTCTAACTTTTGGAATATAATTGTGCACGTTGTCGCAGCTTGATTTCAGTAGGATGTTAGGTTAGTTTAGCATGCATTGATATCTTACTATGTCATTTAATTATATTGTATTGGACAGGTGCAGTTAATGTGTGCAATGAGTGTGCAGGTGACAGGTTTACAGGAGAACGTGGGATTCAGGCCAGTTACTCAAAACTTGCACAAGCAGCCCACGGGCTGAGTCCTAGCCATGTTCACTGTGTGAAGCCTTAGGATAGATGATTATTAATTTTGGGCACTATGAGTGACCCCAATGTATGTAAAGTATTTTGCTTTGAATTATTAATTTTGGTTTAGGGTTGTTAGTAAAGTTGTAAACTTGTTTTGGGAGTTAATAACTCCTCTTTCATTTAAATTGTGATTTTGTTAATGTGTCTCTTAATCACAAGGGTTTAGGGTCACATGTGAGACCCTTGGGTGGTCCCCACACCCTCTACCCTTGTGCCAAAAATGCAAAACCCGAAATTAGGGTATTTTGGGCATTTTTGGGGACCCCTTTGTAGCTTGGGAGTCCCCCTATCACAAAAATGAGCCCTTGGACCCTACCCAATGGGTAGGGGGGCTTGTTTTCAAGGCTAGAGGGAGTTTTCCCTCCCTTTCTACCCCTTGTTTTGTCACATCCATGTAAGGGATGTGGATTTGTGTGTTTATCAAAAGTGCCACTAGTTTTGTCTTGCTAACATTTAAGGAAATTTGGGAGAAGAGGGCAAAAAGATAATTTTACCCTTTCTCTCTTTTGTTTTGGCATCTTTGACCATGAGGAGGGAGAGGGGTGACACATGTCACCCCTCATTTGTGAGGATGCTTACTTGATCCTCTTCAAATTCTCATTCATGGGAAATGAGAGGGACTTTTTCTTTGGATTTTCTTGCTTGGATGTTTGGGGTGATTTGGAGCTTGGGATTTGCTTGAGCTAAGAGTGGAAAATTTGAAGTTAGGAAGCTTTTTGAGAGCTTTCCTTGAGGTAGGCTCTAGATCTTATTGTTGTGTTACTTTATTTTAGTTGATAGATTGATTGCTTGAGAATGTTTTTGTGGAATGTAGCTTGTAGTGTTGTCGTGTGTTTTTACTCCCTCCATCATATGGCATGATGGAGTTTTGGAGTGTGGGGGAAGAGAGAGGGAATTTTCCCTCTCAATCCTCAAGGCTTGATGGCCAAGCCTTGTAGGACCTTATTGTTTTTCCCCTCAAATGGTTGAGGTGGGGAAGTTGATTCATTTGGCTTGAATCTCTTTCCCCATCCTTGGTAAGGAAACCCCTTTCGGGGTTTGAAAATCCTTCCAAGGAGGACATGGAGAAAGGGGGAGGAATAAGGAGGGTCTTGTTTTGAATAAGGAGCAATAAGGAGGTTAAGAAGTTGTGTTTAATGTGCAAATAATATTGATACTTAATTTTGGAGAACTTTCTCCTCTCTTCCCCATTTTGAGGATGAACTTAGGTTCTCCTCCTTGTAATTTGGAGTCTTGTGTTGTTGTGAACTTAATGTTTGTGTGTTTGTTTCATTGTTGTTTTACCCTTCACCTTGTGCAAGTGTTGGTTAGCTATCCTCTTTCCCATGGGCTTGGGGGAGGCTAGCATGCATCCCAACCTTGGGATAGGCATGTGATGATGCCTAAAGGTTGGGTGGTTAAACAAGCTCTTTTCTCCTTGCATGGTTTTGGAAGACATGGAAGTTGGCTCTCAGTTGGAATTGGTGGCATGTTGGGCTCTCATTATTCTTATCCTTGTGATACTTTCTTGTAATGTAACCCTCTTCGAATATAGTACGTGAAAGTTTGCATCTCCTTGTAAATCCTCCATTTTGTACATTTTGTGTCACTTGTAAACTTGTTTTAGAAAAGTTTGATTGATGCTACTTGGGAGTTAACATCCATGTAACTCAAGCTTGTGAAGTAATGAAGTAATGAAGTAAATAATCTATCTACTTGAATCTTGTTATAACTCTTGCATTTATATTTATAAAAGAAAAATAGTATGTTGAAGGTTTTGGGTTCCTTACACCTTTGTTACCTTGCAAGCATTGATAGCAATATGTCAAGAAAAGAAAACTGCATTTCTTGTTTCCTTGCACTTTCTTGCTTATGTGAAAACTTAAGAAAGCATGTTATTTAGAAAACTAATTGTTTATTTTTAGTTAAGGAAGCATGTGGCTACTATTAAATGAGAAATACTCCCTTCTTGCAATATGCTCCTCTCTTAAAAATATTAATAAAAATAATATATGAAAGGAAAGTTGAAAATTTACATTTCATTTCCTTGAGAAGTTTAATGTTTGTTGTTGTAAAATATTCATACTTAGTTTTAAGTTGCCTACTTTGAAGAGTTCATTTTAGAAATAAATCTTATTTATATTGGAAAATTCTTGCTTATTTTATTTTGTGATATACCCAATGCATATAAATATCATTAAGTCATTTTAGAAATATATATATTATGTTTTTTTTTATTTTTCTATATAAAATACCTATACAAAATATTATATATGTTCAATAAACATATACATATGTAACACATTTTATACAAAATAAATTTAAAACAAATCATATAAAAAAAATATGTATACATATATATATTTCCTTATAAGTAAAATAAATAAATAAATAAATAAATAAATCTAAATGGTGGGGGTTCGCCCCCACCCCCTCAAGAGAGAAAAAATATACAAAAAATATATATATGGCGGGGGCCGAACCCCCTCACCCCCTGTCATCCCCGTGGGGAACGCCGTGTCCCACTCACGGCCCCGCCCACACCGACACCACTCCGCTACCGCCTGCAAGCGCCACGCCCCCCTGTGCGGTCACCCTCGGCCCCGCCAACCACCCACCCCTTTCCTCCCCCGTCCCCCCTCCCCCTTCGGCACTCCGAACTCCTCTCTCCTCCCCGCCTTCGCCTCCTCTTCACGCGCCTCGCCTCGCCCCGTCCGCCGCCCGACCCTCCCACTGCGGACCTCATACAACATACCACATACTATAAACAATAGTTATAAAGCTAACCATATATATATATATATATATATATATATATATATATAAAACAAAGAATAATATAGTGAGGGTTTGCAAAAAAAAAATAAATAAATAAATAAATATAATAATAATAATAAATAACCAAATAAACAAATGCATAAACATAAATATATGTGTAATAAAACGAAACAAAATAAATGAGTATAAATATATATGTATTTCATATAAGGAAAAATAAACAAGAAGAATATGTATGGAAGAAAGTAAAATGAAGGAATGAGATATATATATAAAAAAAGGGGGAATTTAGATATCTAGGGCAAATTTAGGTCATTCGAGATCTAGGGTTTAGATTAGGCAGATCCTAGGGCCCACATGTAATCCTACACACTTTGAGTCATGGGAATATTGATAGAGATGGTAGATGAATATTAAAGGGGTGTGGATTTATTTATTATTATTTTATTCTTTCTTGTGGGGCACTAGTAAAATTAAAATATAATTAAATAATTAATTTCGAGTTAGGGTTAGCGAACAAGTTAGATTGAAAAAATATAAAAATTAAATGGTATAAAATTAGTAGTTACCAGGAAAAGTTACAAAAGATGTATTAGTATTTAATTTAAACACTTAAAAAAAAATTTACCTTAAAATTTTAGCCTGTTTAGTGCGTTTTTCGGTGTCCTAGATGGGGCACGACAACCTCCATCAATAAAGAGGTATGTTTGGGTAGTATAGCGCTCAAGAAAGTGAACTTACTAAGATTTTCCATATTAAAATTCAGTTGAAGAAAACAAAATTGGATGCTCTTTTATCTATGACAAATGCATTTAAACGCACATCAATTTATTTCAAATATTCTATTTTCAACCCATCATACACTTGAGGCCAATGAATTTTCCATTATGTTGCCTATTTTCCTTCATAGACTTGCATAGAGGATACAAAGGAAGAAAAAAATATCCTCAAATTTCCTATCACATGGAAATGGGAACATTAAATGGATAACAAACCTATGAAGTATCCTACAATGTTGTGATTGAAGATGAAAAATATAGATAATTGCATTATTTATAATCGTTTAAAGGTCTTTGAATATGAGTTTAAAAGTTAGAACTAACACATCAACAACAAAATGAAAACATGTTGAAATAATACAAAAATTCTAATTTCAAGGTGGTTAAAAGGAAATAAAGCATTGAAAAGGTTTTGAAGAAGAGGTAACATATTAAAAATGTAGGTACAAACAATGTTACTTGGAATATATAATTACATGAGAAAACTCTTAATTTTATCATTTACATTACAAATGAATTTATGGTGGTTGTGTGGATGTGTTTTCCTAGTACATATAGAGCATCTAATAATATGGGGTTATGATTATTTACAATAACTCTCATTTACTGGTTGGATTGGCGATAAAAATGGCAAGGAGTTGTTTACAATAACTCTCAATATATGTTGTTCTATTAAACATCTATAAAAAAGTGCATTACTCAGTTGAAATTCAAATGGTAAGGAGATTGATAAAATATAGAGGAATTATAAAGTTACTTGGATTTCATTGAATTGAAGGCCATAATTGATTTCCGTATGGGAGATTTATGCATAGTTAGAGAAATCATTTAGGGAGATGAAGGAAAAATGATATTAGTCACAATAACTTGAACAATGAATATTTTTGTCTCAAATAATTTGTAAGATTTAACCTTGTAACTTTCAAATAATATTTATTGATCTCTTCATCAATATATCTATTAATTTTTTATTTATCAAGATAAAAATTTGAAGTGTAAAACTCAAGATTAGTGAGTATTTAAATATCAACATCTAGATTTTGGAGGTGGGAAATAACTCTTATAAAACAATAAAATTTGAAATATTTTTTGCAAGAACTGCATAGAAGAATTAAGTGCCAAATATCAAAAATTTCTTTCACTAGATCCATAGAAGATTCCATGCATCGAATAATATTGAATATAACTTGATCTTATGGAAAATTAAAAATATTAAGAGGGGATTACAACCACTCACACCACCCAATTTTGAGGAAATAATATCCTCTAATTAATCAATAGAAAGCCCAAAAAATTTAGGTGGGAGTTGATTCTATGGTAATGTATCTATAGTACTTATATTATGGTATGTGGACGTTTTCTCTAGTGCCCATTTTTCTCATAAATTTGACCAAAACTTGCCTCATATAAATTCATTACCAAAAAAATTATCAAGTCGAAAGACCCAAGTTTTTAATCCTCTAAATACAAATATGCATCAACACTATATTAAATTCCTTCTAAAGTCTACGACCAACAATGTACATGGTGTTTGTTAGAATTTTATTCCTTAATAATGGTAGAAAAATTGACTATGGCATCACTTGTTTGGTGATTCCTTCTATGATTGTTCTAAGTAGTTTTTCCTCATAGTTAACACAAATTAAATATATTGGCTATGTGTCAAGTCTAAAGGAATGAATGGAAACCTTAGTGAGGAATCAATATTAATCAATTAAATCCATGTGGGATGTGTGTAATGCATGGGAGAATATACATACTATTGCATCATTTTATACAAGGCATCATACTATGGGGGTATGATTATTGATGAAAAACACTATAAGGTGTAGGTATACCCATCATCAAAAACTTTGCATGAGTGAATATAGGAGGTACAATAGTGGCCATGTTTCAAAGAATGGAATATGTAGTAGCCATATTAATGAGGCCCTAAGTGGGGTAAGTGTGAGATAACAATGTGTTTGTGCATAAATAATGATGGTTATTGAGGATTTTTCCTAGGTTTTTCTATATAGCTATACTAGTGTGTTGATAAAGAAATTACTAGGAATTTGACCTTGATTGTTTAATCTTTAGGTGGTATTAGGACTTAAATGACCCATTAGTATGATATTTTTTGTATTTTGTAACATTACTAGAATATATACCTTACAATGGTAGACATTAGGTCATTTGGCATATGTTGTGATACTTATTTGGGAGACTGGCTCATAATGGGCTCCATCGAAAGGGTATAATATAAATTTTTTAATTTGATTTCAATGTCTACAACCAACAATGTACATGGTGTTTGTTAGAATTTTATTCATTAATAATGGTAGAAAAATTGACTATGGATTCACTTGTTTGGTGATGCCTTTTAGATTTTTCTTATCTTTTTTAACAAATTTAAATTCATCTTAGCAGACTTGAATCTATACAATCATGTCTAACACTCTATAATTAAGCATACATAAAGTATTCCCAATAATTATGGTATGGTATAACCTTGGTTGAAGAAAATGTATAGATTAGATAAAATATCTTGAGGAGATAATGGAGAGAACCATCAAAATTCCAAATTTTGTAATTGTAATTGAGGTTGTAGACCATAGTTCTAAACTCTGATGTCATGAATATATGGGCCAATGTTTAGTCCAAAAATTAGGCATGGACAAAGATTAATCTATTCTATGTCATTACAAATCACAAAACACAAGTTTTCCTTCATTTTTATCCTGAGACACATTAGATTTCTATTTTATTTGACCTCTTTTGAGGCAATCCACTAAATATTCGTTACGAAAATTTTTGTTCACACAATTTTTTTATTTTAATTCGATTTCAATGTCTACAACCTATCTTATGATGCGTAAATTAAAATAATTGAGTCATGTTGATTTAACGTGTGTGTGTGTGTGTGTGTGTGTGTGTGTGTGTGTGTGTGTGTGTGTGTGTGTGTGTGTGTGTGTGTGTGTGTGTGTGTGTGTGTGCGTGCGTGCGTGCGTGCGTGCGTGCGTGCGTGCGCGTGCGTGCGTGTGTGTGCGCGTGTGCGTGTGCGTGTGTGTGCGCGTGTGTGTGCGTGCGTGCGTGCGTGCGTGCGTGCGTGCGTGCGTGCGTGCGTGCGTGCGTGCGTGCGTGCGTGCGTGCGTGTGCGTGTGTGTGCGTGTGTGTGTGTGTGTGTGTGTGTGTGTGTGTGTGTGTGTGTGTGTGTGTGTGTGTGTGTGTGTGTGTGTGTGTGTGTGTGTGTGTGTGTGTGTGTGTGTGTGTGTACCATGAAGTCCTAAATGATGACTTACAAATTTTATAATTATTTGGATGGAATATTATTTTATGGCTAATTATTTGAATCCTAGGTTGTATTTAGCTCACATTTATGTATTTAGATATAGAGATAATTTCAACATATAGATCAACAAAATACATGTGAAATTAATAATGTTTGGACATAAAATATCAATGAAGCATATATACAAAATCAATATCTATATACAAATAATGTACCAAAAATATATATACATGTTTGAGTCATGTCAAAATCTTGCATACACACTATATACATGTACATGAAAATAAATGTATACATTTATAATCTTCATCGTCTACTAGGGCAAGTATCAGATCCCTCACTATGCTCTACTACACCCTACATTTATAAAAAGAAATATACACATCAGAAACTATATATAACATGGTATTAAAATATAAGTGAAATTCTAAAACAATTTCTTGAATAATTGAATATATCATACAACTATTTAATTGATTACCTTTGTATCTATCTATGGGCGACGCCGAGAATATCTACACTATGTGCATATTTATGCCTAGTAGATCCTCGAAAAGAAATAAATTAAATGTAAGAAGTTGACAAACAATTTTTTTGAATAAAACATTAATTTCACAAATTAAAATTTAGATTATATTAAATCTAAAACACAATATATATATATATCTATATACATATATACCTCTGCGGAATGTGTCTCGGGATCTATGTGGTCTGCGACCAACAATTGTCTCTGCATGACCCACGACCTCAACACCAACAATTTAAGATGCTAATGAACCAAGACTTATACCATCAAGATCAAGTGATACATCATGACTTGACTCATTCAAGAGTTGTGAAAATTTCATGTAAGGATATGTTGTGGGCTGGGAAGCACCACAATGCTCACCAACGTGCCCTGGAGCAGAAGCCTAAACACATAAGTACACGTTCAATATTCCATGTCAACACTAGATATTATATATCTATTTAAATAATTGTATTGTAAAGTAATAATGAAATAAAATATTAATTTAAATTAGGGTTTAATTTTCACACACCAGAACAAAATAGTGTTGAACATATGGTGTCACAATCACAACAATAGGAGGTATAACTATAGCAAATGTAGTGGTATGCTCCATAGCATGAGCAGAAGATGCACTACATTGAGCATTCCTTTGCTCTAAATACTCTAATACCCCGATAGTGGAATGTCGCGGTCATGTGCAATCACCTATAGATGCAATATGTCAACAAACATGATGTTTTTTAGTCAACACAATCGCTTAACATCCACAACTACAACAACCTTAACAAGTGATATCAAATGTGCACAAACGTATAACTTGATATGTGCCTGATTGTTGATACTATCAAGATCACTGGTACCACGTCTTTGAATGAATTGGCCTACACGGTCATAAGAGATAAGTTGGATCTCGCAAGCAATGCTCCTAAGACCCTTTATCACACCCTCATTGGCACTCAGAATCATAGGCAAAACAACATCCTGAAAGTGAGGTAGGAAAGGTCATGGCCTCTCTCAAGCAAGTTGTCTCACATCAATAACAAGAGATTTTTCTTGTGGATATGCAGGCCTATGACTAATGTGGCCATGCCGCTGCCCAAAATAATATAAGATGTCTAAATAGTTCACCTTTAGGTTTAGGTCAACCTCAACATGTATCATCATAATGAAGTATAACAATAATTGATCATTGTTAGGAAATTATCCTCGAGAGGCCACAAATCTAGGATGAATCAAAGGTGCAAAAAGGAAGCATGTAAATTTTTTAACGTAATATCCCTTGATTTTTCATTTTCCTTAATAACTCATCCAAAATGAGCTCTTAATGACTTCCTTATCCAGTCTACCTACCACTTCATTACACCCCACATCGCCTGTCACACTAAATTTTAGTTTATCCATAATTTATTTAGTGACTCCGGATGGAAGGGGTTGAATGTTAACTTTAATTGTATTTTTAAAGGTATTTTAATATATTTTTGTAATGTACTTTGTAGTGGCCAATTGTAGTCGAGTTTTAAAGAATAGATGAGAGTTTGGCTATCTCTAATTCAGTTATCTCATGCAAATTAACAGAAGAAGACACCATAACTGTAAAAAAAAAAGTAAAATTCATTTTAGAATACATTTTTAGATAACATACACCCATTACTACTATAATTTCATGTTAACTTTATTTTCAAAAAAATTGAAACCTCCCCTATTTTTTATTTTTTCAAAAAAATCAAATAAATTAAAAATAGAGAAATACTTGGTTTGCGGTGTTTTGAGGTGGTTCAAGCGAAACAGTGGTTTGGGCGAAGGTTTTTAGTGTTTTGGAAGAGGGAAAAGTGGTGTCCTTAGCACCGCCACCATTAAATATAAAGGGGGTTCACCCGAACCCCTTCGGACAACAGAGGGTTCGCGCGAAACCCCTTAGGGGATTACACGGTTTGCACGAAGGGGTTTGAGCGAAGGGGGTGTTCTCCTGAACCCCCCCAAAATCTTAACGCTTCTAATCCATCACTCACATTTTTGGCACAATTAGTGGGACACACTATTGTGCTTCCACCACAATGTTCATAGTTGAGCTCTAGACAAGCTACATTAATAGTGTTACATATAACTACTTTAACACGATAGTGAAGCTATTAAAAATAGGGATGGCTAAGGATTATATTTATTAGTTCAAAAATATGTCCTTACGTGTGGATGGAATGTCAAAGTATCATCCAAATGATCTACTTCTTGGGTGGTCTCAAGGATAACATCTAATTTGATGTTCACCTTCTTAACTCAGGTTTAATATCAAAATCCATAATAGTTTCTCATCAGGTGAAGGAAAGAGAGATCATCATATAGAGATCTCTCACTGATAAAAAAAGAGTATGGTTCTATCACAATCAGTCACTCATCCTATGAGACCGAATCTTCGACAAATTGAAGAGAAACAAGAAAAAGATTTTGTTTCAATTATGATAGAAAATATAGTAAAGGAAATATATGTGCTAAAAATAAATTATTCTACATTGGTGTCATTAATGATGAAGAAACAAAAGTAGAGGTGGTGGATAAACCAAGATTTAGAGTTCCCAACCAAATATTTCTTGTCATGTAATGTCAAGTGTTATCTCCCCACAAACCCTCAAGGTAAGGTGAATTTTAAAAGAACATAAGGTAATGATATTGATTTACTCAGGGAGTACACATATTGTTACCAAAAAGAGTTAATGACACATGCGAACTATTTTATTTTCCTAACTCTAAAATTTTAGGCAATGATTTCATATGGAGGCACAATCAACTATTTAAGGAAATTTCATAATATCAAACTTGAAATGGGAGACTACAAACGTGATTCCCCTATGTTTTCTATTTTCATGGGCAAAACAAATAATATTTTACGAATCCAATGGTTCTCAATTATTGGTGTGTGTTACTTGCTTTGTCATCACTTGGGGTTTTCTCCAACTCACATGGTGAGTCATCGACTTAGGTAAGATCATAGGTCATAGGAGTTATATGACATATTCCGTCATAAAATTTGTCATTATCATATACATCATAGGCGTCATATGAGTTACATTCCATCTTGGGAATTATAAATCCTCTTTCCCTCATGGAGGGAATGATTGTCCAGAACAAGAGTTACACAACACTCCCATATGTACCCTTCTTTTGATCTATGATAATGAGTATACCTATTTATTCTATATATGATTATTGGTTGTTTGATTACACTTGCTAATTACTTGGAGATTTCTCATCACCGTTAGATGAAGCCTTGTCGATGTGCACGGGTTTCCATTTTTATCCTCGTAAAATAATCTCACATGGTATCGAGCTGAAATTCATTAAACATGAACTAATTTTCATTTCATTTCTAATTACTTTCAGTTTCGTATTTTTTTCTTCTCGTGCAAGTTTTTAATAGTTCTAAAATCTTGCTGATCTAGATTAAAAGTTTTTGTTTTAGAGTTTGTGTTGTTTTGGTTTTTGTGCTTGTGCGGTTTAAGTGTTTTCCGCTTGATTTATCTAGTTTGTAACTAAATTTGGTAGAAAGCATGTTTAGAGGTACTTTTAATGGTTGCTGGATTATTTGAGTTTTCATTAAAATTTTAAGTCTTCGAAATCTCGTGGTTTCTAGCATCCTTCATGTCCCTCCTATCCTTCTCTCGCTATGTCCTTCTTTTCTCCTCTCCATTCTTCTCTACTCCCGATCTCTCTTATCACCTCGGTGAGATGTTTCATGAGCTCTCTCGAGCTCTTCCTCACCTCTACCAAGTTGGCTCTCTACCCTTCTTAGTGAGTTATATTGTGTTTTGTTGGCTTGCTCCCTCCTTGGGACTTGTCATGCCCTGTGCCTGAGATCTTCTTCACTCTCCTTAAAGTTTATCGAGCTCCTTGTGGGTTAGATTTCCACATAATGTTGTGGTTTCATTAGCTTAAGATTATTTTCTTGGGTTTATTTCTCTTCGTGTTTGAATCCATGTTTGGCTCACGCAACTCGTGTTGCTCGACCATGTCGATTCCTTTCCTTTCCAAGCTTTGTGGTGAGATCTAAACCAATATGACGTTCCACCTAGCCTCGCTCCACTTGCTCGAATTTTCTCGTTGTAGTTTTCACCCTACAAACGACCCCAAATTGGCCCATGGCTTTCTAGCCTTATATCCTTCCCCGTCCTTCTTGTCATAGCTCGTGTTGATTTACCTGTTCTGTCCATGTTGGCTACCATTGCTCTCGACCCAATTGTTTGATTTTTTGGATCACCATTTGATCCTCTACTCACCCTCTCGACCTTCGGTTGGGATTGCTCACTACTCGTTGTTCCAAATGGAATTTTCACCTATGCTTCTCAGCTTCATTGGTTCAACTGATGTGTGCATCCTTGTCTGCAGTTGTTATAACTTGCCCTACCATTTTGACTTATCAACATACCCTATTTGAAACCGTCGCCTCAAGCCACTCCTTGAACAATTTTCTCTCATGCCACCTCTATTCCCGCATCGCCAACCACGTGGCTTGTCCCTCCTTTCATTGGTGATCCAACTTTCCCTCCTTTTTAAATACAAAATCCCTCTTTTCTTTATTTTTTAATCCTTGCTTTTTTAGCTTAAATTATTATTTTTACCTAAGTTTTATTAGCATAGATTTTTAATAATTTAAACTAGGGATTTTTTAATTTTAAAGGAGGAAATTTAAGTATGTCCTTATTTAATTTGGAGGATAAATTAATATTTTTTAATAATTGTAATTCCTTTTTAATTTTCAATTATTTCAAATAATTTCATTAAATGGGAACTTAATAGCGAAATAGTGTTATTGGGATTTTTTTGCTACTAACATTTGTGGAGTGTGTAGCACATTTTTAGAGCCCCTTTTTAGCTTTTCGAAGATATTCTTGCTTCGAGAGGCTTTGGACTCATTTTGAGTCCTTTTTGTAGTGTATATCTCTTGTTATTAATTTTGGGCTAGTGAGCGCGTCTCGCCACAACCTTGCGGAAAGGGGATTTTTCTTGTAATGTGAGACGTTGCGTATCACAAATAACTTGTTTTCCTCCCTTCTCTTGTTTTTAGCATTGTTTTGTGCTTGTTTACAATGTCAAAATATCGTGTCACCGAAACTTGATTATGGTCTCCACACTTCGTGTTTTTACGTTGATTGTAAGGTGAGTGGCTGATTGTTTCATGACACACATTCACATCTGATTGTAATCAATACACTAAACTATAAAGTGCCACAAATAGGGGTGAAAATATTGTTCTAGGGTGTGTGTGCTTCTTTTCCTTATACATTCTCTTTTTATCTCTCCTCACGATGGATGTTATTTCTACTCCTTTTCTCACCTCGTTTAACTTATTTGAAAGAAGATCTAAAATGGTTATTAAAATAAGGGGTAAAGGATTATTTCACATCACCATGGGAGCTAAGACTGAACCCGACGATGAAGCTAAAAAATATAAGTGGTTGAATCGATGTGATGAAGCATTGGGTCTTCTCTATATGTCTATTTCTTCCGACTTGGTCTTCCACAATGAGTCTTATGAAACACCCGATGGAGCCAGGAAAAATCTTGACAATATGTTCATAAAATAAGATGACATGAGAGCACATGAGTTGGAAAACAAACTTCTAGGATTAAATCCTAGTGACTTGGATAACCTACAAGCCTTCTTCTCAAAAAAATTCCAAAGTAGATTTCTCTTAAAGGAATGTAAAGTTGAGAAAAAGGATGCCCAGTTGATCTTGTTGATTATTTCTAAGTTAGGTATCGAATAATCCGTTCTTGTTTCTACCTTCCATGCCACGAAATAAGCTCTAGGGGATTCTTGGAAAATTCCCTCATTTGACAACTTTTCATCCCAACTCATTCGAGAACAAGATAAGCTAATTCAAATGGGAGCACTCGAATCCAAGTCTCATTCCCTTGTTGTAAGTATTGGTGAGGAAACATATAAGAAACCTGAAAATAATAAAGAGAAAAAGGACCAAACAAAGAAAGAAACCAAGACCAACTAGAAACCCAAACCAAATCTAACATAAACGCTTATACTTCTGACCATAAAGTGAAGAAGAAAAAGTGTAAGTGTTCTTATTGCAAGAAGACTAGACATGAAGAGCATTAGTGTATGAAAAAAAATAGATCACCTAACTCATTTACTTGAGAATAATAATATAGGTGTTCTTGAGTCTATCAAATAAAATTCTCTCGAAGTTTGAGTCTTCCAAAGAAAAGGAGTCTAAATATGAGAAGAAGAAAGGAAAGGCCCTTGTAGCTATAGTTTCTCCTTCATTAATTTGGATCATTGATTCTGGTGCCTCACACCACATGGGCTCTTCGCATGTTGAGTTTTCCAACATTGAGCCATGTGGCATGTCCCAAATTACATTGGGTGATGATACTACAATGTTGATTTCTGGTAGTGGATCGATAGAGATGGATGATGGAACATTTAACCAAGTGTTAAGTGTTTATAATCTCTCTACCAATATCCTATTGGTTTACCAAATCACTCACCTTGGTGAAGGAATGCGAGTGGAATTTAATCATAACTCAATGATTATTTGTGAGCTTCACGATGAAACTAAAGTGTCTAAGGGAAATGTGGATCATTGGTCATGATTATACACCTTATCCCACTTTACTTCTGATTTAACGCCTACTTCCTTGCTTACTTATGTAGACAGGTCAAAAGCTATGACATGAGATTTTTAGTCATCTTAACTATCGTTACCTTGAACAATTGAGCCAAAATGAAATGGTCAATGGGTTACCCCACGTCAAATTTTCTAAGGGTCTTTGTGAGGGTTGTGCCCTCGGAAGCACCCCAAAGAAATTTTTGGCAAAGGAAAATCTTGGAGAGCTTCTCATCATTTGGATCTTGTTCATAGTGATGTTTCTGGCCCTTTCCCATCTCCTTCATTTACTAGAGCTCTTTATATACTTACCTTCATTGATGAATTTTTGTGTTACACTTGGGTGTATTTTCTCAAACAAAAATATGAAGTTTTCGAAAAATTTGATACTTCAAGTCTCTTGTTGAGAAATAAGTGAAAGGTCTATTAAGGTTCTTAGAACCGATAATTGAGGTGAGTATGTGAGAAATAGGTTTGAATATTTTTGTACCTCTAAAGGGATTTCTTTACATCATACGATTGCTTACATCCATTTATAAAATGGATTTGCTTAAAGAAAGAACCAAACACTTAAGAAGATGGCTACTTGTATAGTTCACTCTAGATCCCTTCCTCCGCATGAGTATTGGCACAAAGCCATGAAATGTGCTTATTACATTTATAACTGTGTTCCACACAAGGCAATAAGAGGGATGACACCCTTTGAATCCTAGTTTGGATGCAAACATGATGTCAAGCACTTTTGTGTCTTTAGATCCAATCCTATGGCCCCGATTCCTAAAAAGATGCAAGACATTGGACCCATAGTCCAAACCTTGTATCTTTGTAGGGTATCTTGATGGTGTGAAGGGTATGTATTGTTGAACCATACTACCCATCAGATTTATATTGCGAGAAGTTAGAAGTTTGATGAGTCATCTTTGAATTCCACTTCTCTACTCAGGTCCTTTTACCCCTCTTTGATTCTGATTATGATTCTTCCGATGATGATCATGTTGCTGCCCCCTCCTCTTGATCCTCATGCTCATCCCACTCCTCATGCTTTCAAATATTTTGATTCGACAATAGTGATGATGATGAGGATTTTTCCCTTCTTAACCGAGTGAATAATATACATATTCTCATCATGAATCTCCTCCTAGTCCTCGTTGGGCTAGGTAGGCTTTGTAGAGTGTTGGATATTAGATAGAGGATCATTTGGATGAGAGATGGACTCGATTAGAATTTTCTGAACCCCATGCCTTCTTCACTTTTTATTTTTACCCTCAATATTTTTGAGAGGCTTATGTGATTCTTTAGTGGGATTCTGCCTTGGATGAGGAGTATTACTCACTCATGAAGAATGATACTTGTGATCTCACCCTCTTTCGAAAGGAATAAAAATTGTTTAGTGTAAGTGGGTTTATCAAAAAAATTATGGTGTCGATGGAGACGTCAAAATTTTTAAAGCATAACTTGTAGCTAAGGGTTTCTCCCAAGTACCTACGGTTGACTATTTAGAGACCTTTACTCCTGTTACGAAGATGAATTCCATTTGAATGACCCTCACCATCGTTTTCATGAACAAATGGCAAGTCCACCACAAGGATGTTAAGATTTCCTTCCTTCATGGGGACCTATAGGAAGATATATATATGGAAAAACCCTAGGCTATATACATGATTCCTCCCTCATTTATAAATTAAGAAAGTCTCTCTACGGCCTTAAACAAGATCCTTTGGTTTGGTATGCCAAAATGGACTCCTTTCTACTTGTATCAGGGTACACTAGGTGTCACTCCGACCCCAATGTTTACATTATGTGTAAGGATGACTCCATGATTATCCTTTTTCTATATGTTGATGACTTGTTGATCATGGGAAATTATTCCTTGATCATTGATTATGTGAATATTTCCTTATCCAAAAAATTCTCCATGACTGAATTAGGTTTGCTTCATTAATTTCTTGGGATACAAATTTCACAATATGACTTAAGAATTGTAATTTTGCAACCTAAGTATGCCCTTGATTTTCTAGCCAAATTTCACATGTCTGATTGTAAGCCATCTCCTACTCATTTAGTTTCGGGGTTAAGTTATTTTTGATTGCTCTTCTCCCATAGTTGATGGTACCCTTTATTGCTAGTTGGTGGGGAGCTTTATTTATTTGACTCACACTCGACTTGGATCTTTCGTATGTTGTTGGGATCGTGTCCATATTTATATAGGATCCTCATGAGTTGCATTGGAAATAAGTGAAGCATATTCTTCACTATGTTTGTGGCACTCATATCGATGACATTCATTACTTAGGAAGGATGAAGATTGAGCTTGTTAGGTTTACCAATTTTGATTGTGCTAGTGATTTCAATCATCGAAAATATACCTTAGGATACAATTTTTATCTTGGTTTGTGTCATGTCAATTGGTCGAGCAAGAATAAGAAAGTGATTGTGATATATTATATAGAGGTAGAATACAGGGGAGCAATCAACACTTCCAAAAAAAAAATTGGTTGCGAGGGAATTATGACATAATTTTTAATTCACTTTCGGTAGGCTACTATCATTTACTGTGACAACATGAGCACCATCTCGATTTTCCAAAATATGATCAACATCAACATCTGAAGCCAATTGAGATCAGCATACAATTCATACCAGAGATGATCCATGGAGACATCATTGAATTGTAGTACTGTTAGACTTTTGATCAGGTTGTAGGCATATTTACCAAGCTCTTCACTGAAGCTAAGTTCCTTCACTTGAAATCTCTTCTTGGGGTGAGGTCTTCTGCAACCACCCATATTCTTTGGGATTTATAGTCCTATTTTCCTCTTCTTCTTTTCTAGAAATATTGCATTTTGTACATGGGTACCTTATCAGTCATTTAGTTGTCGGGACCCATTTGACACAACTTTCTTAGTTGTCTAGGGAGTTCTCTTTCTTTTCTAACTTATCATGAGCTTTACCTTAGCTTCGATGAAGGGGGTGTTGGTGTGTGTGACTTTCCTTGTCATCACTCGGGGTCTTTTCCACCTCACATGGTGAGTCATATCACTTAGGTGAGATCATAAGTCATATGAGTTATATGACATATGATAGATTCCATCATAGAATATGTCATTTTCATATGCATCATATACATCATAGGAGTTACATTCCATCTTGGGAATTGTAACTCCTCTTTCCCTCATGGAGGGAATGATTGTCCAGGAATGGGAGTTACACAACACTCCCATATGTACCCTTCTTTTGATCTATGAGAATGAGTAGACCTGTTTATTTTATGCATGATTTTTGGTTGTTCAATTACACTTGTTGATTACTTGGATCTTTCTCGTCACCATTGGAGTGCAACCTTATTGATGTGCACGGGTTTCTATTTTGATCCTCGCAAAATAATCTCACAAAAACCTTGGGAACAATTGAAATGAATCTCTAGGATTTTTATACATGTTTTTTTCAAAATGCAATATGTTTGAGTTAAAATGATTGCATTTAAAGTCACCTCAAAGGGTGAGATATCATCAAATACATCTAATCAAGGCCACAAAAACATAATTATTTTTAGTGGATGAAAAATATTCACTATATTTTTAGGAAAGGGTGGAAAATTATCGTATTTTTGTGGAGGATATACCTTTAGCCAAGACACCTAAGCAGATCCAATTTGTTTAAAATATATCCTCATTTCAAGCCATCGTCCACCATATCAATTCGGAAGATCCAAGAAAAGGTTCAAGAAGTAAAAGAACATTGTTGTCCAAAATAACCCCTAGGATCTCATGACAACCTATAAACTCAATCTTGGAGTTATACAAATATTTACTCAAAAAATCCATGAAACACTTGAACTTAGTCTTCCACGGACTTCAAGAATGTATTGTTTTTAGGTTCTCCTAACCCCAATAACAAAAGGGAATTGAACTCAAAGAGATAGGCAAAATATTATAGGAGTTGGCCAAATCAAAAACAAAAACATGGGTTTTATTCCTCGATGTTGTGATGCAAGGTTGATTAAGGTGAGATGCATGCGAATGAGCCAAAAAGTTATATTTGGGGGTGGCCAAGGTGAGAAGCCCTGGAACACTATACCAGTGTTCCATACAGTTCTTAAGCATACCTTGTTTTGCAGACTCTAAAAAACCGAAAGAACAAAGAAACTAAAAGGAAAATAATTGGGATTTTTTTGTTAGAAATGCCGCAGGACATTAGATTTGTAGTGTTTTATAGAATGTGCAAACTAGTGTTCCGTGGGTTTTATAAAACCCACAAAACAAAGGAAAGGAACGCCTGTTTCAAACATAGTGCAACAAAGGTTGAGGATATTATACAAAGGCAATAAAGAAAAGAATTAGGCCTCTGCAACGTATGTGGGAGGAAGATATGAGTTTCACGGGTGCGTGGGAGTTAATGTCTTGTGGGTTTCTCAATCTACAGAGACATTTAACTTCAAAATCCATATATAATTAAGTGAAAATCCACCGAACGTTGGAATTATCATGGAGCCTTAAAATGTCACCTAAAAGTAGAATTTCCACTAATCGGGGAAAATTCAAAAGTGTTCCATGGATACCAAGTGAATCACGGGAAAGTCACGGGGCAAGGCGTAATTGGTTTTTTAGCCATATATTTCACCGCAGAGGTCCAAATTTCACAAAACTAGTGGCATATGAACTATTTCTCCTAGGGCAACATTTTGGTTAAATAAAATGCATGAATTGATGTTGTTTGGAGGAGAAAATTACAAACATGAAAACAGGAGAAAAGTATTGTTCTAGTCAATCAAACATACAACCACATCGCTAATCGGCACCCATGCTTCCATCCACGAACATTGATAGCATGTAGATTGAAGGAAGCAAGATTTCCCATGATTTAAACTACAAAAATGATTACACAAGGTCCTTGGTGGGCGAATTCCATTCATTTCTTAGTTGACTTCACATTTTCTCACCCTTTCTCTCTTCCTTTCACATTCTTCTATAAATATAAGTGATTTTTCACAAAAGGATGGTTCTCTTCTATGGGATTGGGAGCTCGCCTTATATTTTACATTTCTCATGCCTTTAAATATCTATAACTACATTTTGCAAGTTATTCTTAAACCTCTTTTCTATAAATGCAAGTGAAAACGTTTTAATGATATGAAATTGTGGTCTTTTCCTTAAAATAATTTGTATTTGATGTGAATATCTAGCTCTCTTGTCCTCTTTTGAATTTATTCACTCGTCTCTTGTAAAAACTATGTGTTTCTCCTGGATTCTCGCATGGTGGTTGTATTTGTGTCTCTATAGGTCAAATTTGAACCCTGTTTTAGTTTTGGTGCATCACCTTCTTTCATTTTGTAGCTTTTTCCACTTTCTCTCAACCTTAAACCCTGTGAATTTGTAGTTTATATTTAGTTTTAGTTGCATTTTGAATTTGTAGGTTAGTTTTTAGTGGGCTAGGATAGAAGGAACCAACCTTCTCTGGAGGTTTGTCTCACTTTGCAAGTCCCACACTTGGAGACAAACCCATGTTCACCAAAAAGTGGTATGTTCATCATGACCATTCGAGCGTGCTACTTTTATGTGTTAACAAATATGAAAAGAACCAACAAGAGATACCCTCTCATCTTAAATATAGTTTTACACTTTTGAATAATAGTCACACTTTTAAGAATGTCATTGTACAAAATGTTTGATCCTAGAAAGAGTTATTTGTGTGGATAATGAAGTACCAATAAGTTTGTAACCTTAAAAATTATTTATAATTGTACTAAGAGTGGGAAAAAATATTAATTACTAAGTATCTAATCAAGTGGAAGAATCAAGACAATGAAGTTGCAACATGGGAGGAGTAAGATATCCTATACATACATCCAAAGATCATCAATGTTTAGTACTAAACTTGTTTGGAGAAGCATCTAAAAATGGTCAACATTGGGGATAATGTTTGTTTAAAGGAAACTGGGATGCTACATCCTTATTCCTAGGTCATATATCAAGATATGTATAGATAACATGTGGCTAACATGTGGATTTTGGTAGAGGAAATAAAAAATAAATAAACACTAATGAACTTGATTAGAACACTATTAATATCAATTCATTTAAAGTAATCATACATTAAATGAGATTACATATGTATAGCTCAATGAACTCCTACAAACAAGGAATCATAATTTTGACTCCCATAAGCACTTCAACATTTCCCCTATTATCTCCCACAAATCACTATTCTATGTATGTTGTTTAAATTGCTTGAACAACTAACATAATATATTATTATTTTTCACACACCTAAATATATTAATGTGTTCACATTAATAAGATTAGAAATATTAATAAAATTCCCACCCTTAGTGATAACATGGGAGAAGAGAAAACATATCATGCAAATGTTTCTCCTTGAAAACACTACTTAGACCAGTACAACTTCATCAATTTGTATCTTTACTCTTATAAAGGCGTAGATGTGAACCAAATTTATGAAGTTGTTGGAATCCTTTCCCCAACACTCAAATTTTAAATCTCTCTAAGATTCTTATTATCAAGATCATGAACTATCTGGATAATAATCCATATTATGTTTACCTCGAAATCATCTCTTTCCCACAAGAGATTCTTTTGAATATGTTTCTTTCTCCAAATGTCACACTAGAGATTTATTCATCAACCCACACAAAACAGGAACTCAAAATATCGAAAGAACATGTGATAGAAAGAAAACACTAAGAAACACACAAAAAATGTGCCACCAACTCTCTATCGCAACCCCATCATTAGTGTATGACGAGAATTCATTGAATTACCTCCACTTTTTATGCTTATGTCCTCCAATATACTTAGCTAACATATTACGATTGGACATGAAGCTAAATTATTATTTTTATGGAAGAAATATTTACCCAGTAAAGCTGACATATTGGTTAGACTCAAATGTCGTGGTCGTTTGATATTTCATCCATTTACAAACACATTTTTTTACTATTTAATGAATTTTTGTACAAATATTTTACAAAACAAATGATGAAATACTATAACACACATATGAATGATTTGAGAACATTGATATTATCGGTGATAACGATTATGGAGACTTTACTCAATGTTATAGGAAATAAAGTAATAACAAAATTTTAACTATAAGGACCCCTTATTTTATGATAAGCCAATACAATAAACAATAATAATTTAGAACTCCAACATGTCATTCATTCTATCTTAAACACCTTAAAATAAAATGGACAACAATAAAAAAATTTAAATGAATTAAGACATAAGGACTTACTAAATGACAAATGTAACAAAATCTAAACACCTATAAATCACGTTGGTGCGAGAAGCACCACTTATAAATACTCAAATTTTGGGTTTCATAAGTTATTTTAGGTTGTGAGGGTCCATTTGGGTGTCTCGGCATGTATCAAGTCCATTTGGACTCTTTTAGCATGTAATAAGCGGTATTTGGAAGTTTCCCTCCAAAACCACATTTCAAATATTTGAATTCGTCTCTAGGTGTGTTAGAGGGTTAGAAGTTAGTGTAGGTTTAATAATGATGTAACAGTGGTCATAGGACATATTCATTACCTAAGACATGGTCTTATTGACTTTGCCTAGGCTTTAACTCATTTTGGTTAGCCTTATCATAGGTAATTTAGTTGGTTATAACCCTAACTACCTCTCTTTGGTTCGTTAGATGAAAAAAATTAGAATATAGGGAAATGTGAACAGAAGGGGAGTTAGTAGAGAAGGAAGAAACTTTTTTATAGAGCCAAATGGCTCAAGAAGCCTTGTAGTTTTCATGAATTGTATAATCCAAAGGACTTTCTTGAGCAACAATGATTGTCTTAATGATTGTATATGATTTAGTGAATGAATGTTGTTTAGATGTGAGTTAATGAATGTGTTACGGGTAAATAATATATGTACAAGATTATAAAGGTTATGAAGGAGTGAACAAGGTAAATAAGCTTCAAGAGTCCTCATACATGGAGAAAACTATAATAGTAAGACATTGAGGTAAGAAATAGTTTAATTTATTTAAGAACCTTGCATGAATGGTTGTAGGATTATCAAGGGGTTTAAGAGTTATGAAAGTTGTTATGAGGACATGAAATGATCAGCCATGTTTAATCATATCTAATATTTGTAAGAATTTAAATTAGTGCGAGATAGGGTTACCTAGTTCCATGCAAACCGGGATACCAAACTTGAAGATATTAACTATTTGGAAAAGTGTTTCTATGTTGAAAGGAGATTATCATATTTGTACATAGGCGTATGAAGTATTTTGAAAGCCTTGTTGTGAAATACTCATTAAATAAAACAAAATTGCCTTTTGAAACTATAGACACATGTCTAGGGTTTAACATAAGAAGAAAGTTACCTAACTTGAATGTTCTCCATCGAAACTTGTTGAAAATTGGTGAGAGGAGTATAAAAATATATTAGAGGTATATTAAATTTTTTAATAATGTCAAAGAAAATGTGATAGGTCAAAAATTTAAACACAATATGACTATTCTAACACCATGTTTTAAGGGTTTGATACAAGGAAATCCGGTCTCAATGAGATTAGTAATTATTATTTTTCTCAAAGAATAGAATATTATGAATTCTTGGAGGTTATCAAGGTATGAGAGTGACTTGAAGAAATAACTTAAGTGATTATGGAGGTGACATGCTCAATGACACAGTTTAAACATTGTGATAGTCATATATATTCTCATGAAATAGTGTCTCAAAAAACTAGACTATAGGAAAATCGTAATCTAATATGTTTGGGTGGTGGTGTGGATGTGTATGAAGCCCTAAGAAGAGTTATAATTCTTTGTAGAATCATATTCAAGAAAAATATATGAATGTCATGTTATAGTCTAGTTGTGAAGCTTAAAAGAAGCAAGTGACTTTTTGATGGAAGGTGTAATGAAGAGAGAGTGAGTAGAATGTCCTGAGAAGTAATTAATAGTGAGATGATGAGTGATAAGGAACTTAGAGAAAGATAAGGAGAAGGTAAGAATAGGACAAAAGACAGTGTGGTGTTGAGAGAGAACAAGTAAGTCTTGAGAAGCCAAAACTTGGAATATAACATGAAAGTTGATAATAGGGTGAATGCACATTGAGAAGCCTTTGAACAAGGTGTATAAGAGTGGTATAAGGCGTAACTAAGGTTGAAACAAGTGGGTAAGTGTTAAAACCCTAAGAACTTGTTTAAAAACTAGTAAAGACCTAATAGCCATAGTCAATAAGGAAGAACTTGGTGTTGGGAGAGTCGTGTTGTGAGTTAGGGAATGAAATTAACCATGAAGCAAGAACTCCATAAATTTTATTAGAAAAGATAACTACTTTTTCATGAAAATTTCTAAATTGTTCTAGTTTGATTTGAGGGCTAGAAATTAGGCCTAGGTGAAAACGATAGAAAGAGAATAAAAATGAATTGGCTTAGAATTTAGTCTTGAAACTTGGAATCAATTTAAGTGTCATAAAGGGTATCTCAATATATTGACATTGAATGATAAGTCTTTTTAGATTGTTCTATTCATCAAAATTTGTCATCTTTGAAGGGCTACTAGCTCTTTTGGAGGTCTAAATGGTGAATGGTGATAAATGAAGTTTTGAAACTTTGTGTAGTTGAAAAACATGTTTGATAAGTGTGTTTGAGAAAGCAAGAAGAGAAGATAACTCTTGAATCAGTTGTTTGGTGAATTTTGGTATGGGGAGAAAATTTTGATTTCTTGAGTAAATCATGAGTTTTTCTAAATTTGGTTGCCCACTCATTGACCTTGGTGTGTTTTGAGTGTGAGTTTGAACTAGTCGCTATCACACATTTTACATTACAATGATGTAAATTGCAACACACTTAAAATACAAAACTAAAGGACCATATTTGAACATATCACATTTGGTAGACGTTTGGAAACACATGCATAGATATTAGTTGGTATTCACGTCATATCCAACATAACACTAATGATAGTGACTCATTTATGGTGGAATTTCAACGTTGTTGGACAATGCAAGGTGAGCTTGGGAGAATGTTTTCTTCTAAATACCAATATTACGACCCAATTTGAAATGTAGGTAATGTTTCCAATGCTTGAAACACTAGGGAACACTATTACAAACTTGAGGCATCAAGAGGTGGTTTTGATCTAGTGAGTGGAAGATAGGTAGAGGCATGATAGTAGAGTAGAAGGCCATAGAAAATACTTTCTTTCATATGTAAAGGGGCCTTTATGTGATTTTAAAAATTCCCTCTTTGTTCGAGATCTTTGAGAGAACAAAATTACATGGTAAGAGAAACACGCATTTGAGCATTGAATGATCTAAACTATCATATTTATGGATTTCATACATAGGGGTGTTAACACAATCAATTTCAAGACTCCATCACTTCATAAACCTTCTTTGATATCAAATGTGGATTTTGGTAGAGAAAATAACAAAATAAATGAACACCAATGAACTTGATCAAAGTGCTACTAATAAATTCATGTAGAGTAATTATACATTCTATGATACTACATATGTATGGCTCAACGATGTCCTAAAAATAATGAGTTATAGGTTTTACTTGTATAACCATTCTTAAAATCTCCCATATTATCTCTCATAAATCACTATTCTACGTAGGTTGTTAAACTACTTAAATAACTCACATAATATATTATTATTCTTTCACCGATTCAAAGGATATTCAGGTAGTTATAAGATCCATTTTTCTCCCTAAACCATTATAGTATGGAAGAGAACTCCGATATATTTCCAACACCTATTGGAATGCATGAATCAAACATTATATGCTCTTGGTATCGCTGATCAAAGTTCATGGTCAAACTAGGTCAACAAGGAAAACACAAGTTTGCAGTACCCTAGCTCATGCACAAAGCCTATTTGCATAATTTGAAGTTGATCGAGGAAAAAATGTGATCATGGACATGTTTTTTCTAAACCTTTAGTCTTTGACAGGTGTGTAAAATTTTGGTTTTCAACAGTGAGGTCCACTCTTGTTTCAGAAGGGGACCCAACCACCGTGGTGTATATTAGTGTAATTTTAATTTTCCCAATTACACTATAGATTTATGTCATATTATTTCATGTATTATAGTGGCTTTGACACGTGGTAGTATAGGAGCCTCAATGATTTGTTGGATTTGGATTATTGCCGCCTCATTCTCCATGTTGGGTGCATACATTCCTACCTTGCCACATGATCCACACCATGTCCAACACATTCCACATGTTTTCCTTATACACCCACATGACATCCACACTTATGTCGATGGCATCCAAATATAACCTTAGTGCATAGCTTATCCCCAAAAAAAGTGTCCTAGCGACCATTTAAACATATGTCACACATTTTGTATTAAAACACCTTGCTTAATCTCCCATAGATAATGTGGGATAAAAATGTTTTTAAAAAAGAATGAGAATGCTGCATAGCGGGAAAAAGGAGCTTAGGGAGGTTTGAACGGATGACATTCTAGAAAAGATAAATTGCCCACCATTTCACTACTTCCTTGTAAACAATATAAAAGGCACTTTGTGGTATTAGAACATGACTTGGTCGAGGAGTTTGTGTAAGGTCCCTCAATGGGAATTTTGTAGACATGGTCATTTTTGACCCACTAAATGGTGTTTTCGGGAGTTTGACAAAAATAGAGAAATGTGTAGAATTCCCAAATGATCATCTTGAACCTTGAATTTTCCCGATTGGTGTTCATTTGACATCATTTCAAATAATTTTCGCACATTTGATGTAGAACATGGGAAATTGATTTTACAAATGCTAGAGGAAGGTGGAAGACATTGCTAATTGAGTTCAAAGTCTTTCAAAAGTTTGATAAACATATTTTTATAGGGTTCAAATCCATTATTCTTTGTAAGTTTTAAATGTTGTACTTGTAAATTGATTTTTAATGGATCGGATGGCATTCTAAGCTATCCTGGAGATGTAGCTCGATCCACGGGTGAACTTTGTTATTAATTTTGGAGTTGTGTTTAGTTTTGCATATTTTTGATCTGATTATTTACAGTTTTAAATTAAAAAAAATCCTTTGGATGCAATTATAATGTTTTTACACATTTCCAAAAGATCGTATTTTGATCATTTTGATCGCGCAAACTAGAAACGATTTATGAGTGTTAAAATCAGATTTTTGATTCAATTTTGGATCATACTATTTGATAATTTAAGGAAAATGATTAAGTTGTTGAGTATATGTTTTGAAAACTATTGAAAATGAGATCAATGTTAGTTTATGAATCAAATTTTGGTATGAGAGCTGGTAGAATGTTGGATTAGCTTCTGATTACATTTTTATATCAGATTTCAGCTTGGTTTTATTTAGTTTGTGTAGACATTTGGGATTGTTGATCTTCCATTTGTAGTGTGCAGTTGTTGGGAGTACATGTTGTTTACAAAAAATAATAAACCATGTGATGAGAGGGAAAAATTTATCTCTCTTGATCTCGCTTACAAGGTGATAAAGGTATGGAAATTGAATCTAGTCATAGTTAACATTGGTCGAATGTTTTGGTCAGTGAAAACCATATTGTGAAGCTTTCCTTTCTAGTATAATTTGTATCTATTTTATGCTTATGTCCTTTAATTAAGAGCAAGTGAAAATACCATTCCATTTTAAGATATGGAGATGGAATTTGGACATTGTTTTTGCACTCATTTACATTTGGGTACTAATTGGTTTTCAGTTGATTTTATATTCACAACTTTTCCTAAGCATTGTAGGATGCAATCTTTAAGTTGTTTAAAATTCAATATTTTGTTAACCTTTTCTCAATAGGGTGTACAATTCTTAGTTTTCAATGAAGGTAAAATTATTCCAACATTTTCTTGTCTATGAGAAATGGCTATTTTACACATTTTGGGTTTTGATATCCATGTTTGATTGGATAACCTTTGTGTGGCCTTGTTGGAAAGAAATATGCCTTGTTTTGAAACTATTCGAACTATTTGAAAACATGGGGTTTCATCACTATTCAAGTATTTGAAAACTATTTGATTTGATGTAGCCTTCTATTCAAGTTGTTGAACGGGAAGAGGGATCAACCCTTGATTTGGTAAAACTAATTTCTTAGATAGTTTTTAATTGCATAGCTGATATTGTTGATTAGCTTGAATTTTTCAAAGCATAATTTTGTGGGATTCCTATTATATGTAGAAAGGAGATTTTCCCATATGATTTTAGCTTTGAATCTGGATTTTGGAGTCACCTGTAGGGAAGAGATGAGTGACAGGTTTAACATGCTCAGATTTATCTTCTCACATTTATGGTTGACAAATTCCATTGTGATTTAGAAAACATAATATACAGATTCAGTGGGCATGTTTAGTATGTCTAATTTTGGATTTGCATTTGTTGTCATTTTTAGTGTGTAAAATATGGATGCTTATAAGACCCATTTGGGCACCATTTGTATTTGTAATTAATATACAAACTTATTGCATCCACACATGATATTTTCACATGCTTTAAGTCCCTTATTTTTGGGCATTTATTTGTAACTATCACATGTGGTTATAATTAGGGTGTACTTTATTACACTAATAAACTAGTTTGTGGTTGCACCTGGTGATATTTTGTAGTGATTGATAGTTTCATTGATTTGGAATGTGACATTTGTGTAGACAGGTTTGAATTTATCCCCAATTTCACATTAGATAGATATTTTATTTTCACTAACAATTTCAGGATTTAGTTAACTCTCACCTCTTTATAGGCATTGTGTAGTTTAATTTCTGAATCATTTCCATAATATTTTTAGTGATTTTCTAGTATCACAACGCCAGTTGAACACTTGCTTTGAGAAAGTGTTTTGTTGTCATTTCATACTTGATCTATTTTGGGTGATATTTTACAGTGATATTTTTGGTCATTGATAGTTTCACAGGGTCAGTGGACACCGCCTATTGTTGGAATTTGGTTGTCTATTTCATATTGATCATTTACAACACTTTTCAGGTTTTATGGGATCAATGAGACGCTCACCTGTGTTTGGCAATTAGTCGTATATAAAATTTCATATTGATCTAATTCGGTAATATTTTGTAGAATTGATGATTACAATTTCACATGATAAATGGACACTCACCTATTTTTGGAATTTAATTTTCTATTTCAGTGATATTTTACAGAGTTTATAGTTTTTGTAGGGTCGGTGGACACGCGCCTATTAATGGAATTTGGTCTTCATTCCATACTAATCTAATTTGGGCAATTGCAATATTGGCATAATCATAGGGATTTAGTTGGACACTTGCTAAGAAATTATTTAGTTTTCATTTCATACTAATCCATTTATGTGATAAGAATTTCAATATTTGCAATATTAACCACTATTCTATATTCTGGTTTTTGTATATTGGTGTGATGCAGAGAGTCGTTTAGCAAATTTAGTGGGTGACTAGAATTTTGGGGACCAAAAGGTTTTTATTGGGGAGGTGTGATCTAGAGGACATTCTAGGTGGTTAGAATTTCCCTATTTATCCCTAAACCATTACATTATGGAAGCTAACTCTAATATCTTTCTAATTCCTATTGGAACACATGAATCAGACATCGTATGCTCTCGGTATCGCTGGTCAAAGTTCATGGTCAAAATGGGTAATAGGAAAACATGGGTCTATGTACACTCTGGCTCACATCAGAGCCTATTTGTGTAATTCAAAGTTGATTGAGGTTAAAATGTGATCATGGATGTGTTTGGTCTAACCCTATAGTCTTGTACAAAGTGAAAAATTTGGTTTTCAACAGTGAGGGTCCACTCTTGTTTCGGAAGGGGACTTGACCATCGTGGTATATATTAGTGTAATTTTAATTTTCCCAATTACACTATAGATTTATGCCATTATGTCATGTATTCTAGTGCTGACACATGGCATGATAGGATCCTCGGTGATTTGGAAGATTTGGATTATTGTCACCTTATTCTCCATGTTGGGTGCATACATTCACACCTTGTCACATGATCCACATTACACTCCACACCATCTCCAACACATTCTACATTTTTTCCATATGCGCTTACATGGCATCCACACTTATGCCACATGGCATCTAAATATAACCTTAACAAATTCTACATAACCCGTGCACACCTTTCCCAACAAAAGCGGTCTAGTGGCCATTTAAAAATATGCCACCCATTTTCTTGTAAAACACCTTAATTACCCTCCCAAAAATAATGTGGGATTAAAAGGTTTTAAGAAAATAATGTGAAATCGCATAACAAGGGATAAAGGAGCTTAGGGAGGTTTGAATCGATGATCTTATAGAAAAATATAAGGCGACCAATTGTTCCACCACTAGCTTGTAAACAATATAAAAGGTGTTTTGTGGTATTAGAATATGACTTGATTGAGGATTGTGTAATATCCCTCAATGGGAAGAATGCGACATGGTCATTTTTAATGCATCAAATTACATTTTCAGAATGTGACGAACTGGAGAAACGTGTAGAATTCCCCATGATCAGCCTGAGGCTTGAATTTTCCCGATTGGTGTTCGTTTGACATTGTTTTGAAGCATTTTTAATCAGCTTTTGACGTAGAACATAGGGAAAATGATTTTTAAAATTGTACAAGAAGGATGAAGGCATTGTTGATCAAGTTTATATTCTTTTGAAAGTTTTATAAGGATATTTTTGCAAGGTTCAAATCCATTATTCTTTGTAAGTTTTAATTATTGTACTTGCAAATTGATTTTTAATGGATCAAATGGCATTCTAAACTATCCGGAGATGTATCCCGATCTGCAGTGAACTCCGTTATTTATTTTAGAGTTGTGTTTAGTTTTAAATATTTTTGATCTAATTATTTGTAGTTTTAAATCGAAACTAATCCTTTGGATGAAATTATAACATTTTTACACATTTTCAAAAGATTGTATTTTGATACTTTTGATCGTCTAAAATTGAAATGATTTATGAGTGTTAAAATCAATTTTTGATTCATTTTGTGCGCACATTTAAATAAGTTTTGGATCATATTTTAATCAATTCCTATTTGATAATTTCAGGAAAATGATTAAGTTTTTAAGTATCCATTTTGCAAACTATTTAAACACGAGATCAATGTTAGTTTATAGATCATTCACACACCTAAATATATTAATGTGTTCACACTAATAATATTAGGAATATTTCCAACATAACATAATCTTTTATCATTTCATATCACATTTATTTATGCTTTTATATGTTTAGTATGTCGGTCTTGGTGTTTTACATAACATGGTAGGGTATATATAGGAGTTAGTAACTAATAGATGATCATCATATTAAGCATATGAGTCTTATTGCAAGGTTTGGAGGCCCCCTTTGTAGTGGATAATTCATTTACACTTTCATATTCTCACATTATCTCTCTATTTTAGTGTCCTATTGCTTTTATTCTTCTACTCTATTTGAGTAAGTTCCTTACATGAATTATCATCTTTTGTATGAGGATTCATTTCACATGAATAACAACCACACTTTAAATTCACAATGTGTTTATCATTTAAAAATGTGATGTAATCATTGTTGTTATCCATAGTTTCTTCTATTTATGCTATCCATCATTGTCCTAAAATAGCACTAAATTCCTTATTGTTAGCAATACTTGGAATTTCATATATGTAATTTTGGGTCCCACTACAACATGTTGGTTGAGATGTCCCAGTAAATGAGTATGTTATATAGAATATTGTAATTCATGTTGATAGTAACCTAATTTTTCAATTAGATAAAGGCTACTGTATTGTGCACCTACTTTCTATCGATAATTACCTTGTTATGAATTTCATTATCAATAAATGCTCATATAAAAAATTAGTCAATTCATTGCTTATTATACAATATCTCCTATAAAGGATCCTCTTTGATTGGAGTTGATGCCTTGATTACTTATTTTTTGATTACTAGTCTATAAATAGTTTTCTCTTGTTGTACCTTATGCTCTTTAGCCTTTTTCTTTTCCCTAATATAACACACTCACAAGTGAGATGACATACATGATTGTGTAAATTCCAATACTCATTTTTTTCATGTTCATTAATGCAATGGTAGTTACAAAATTATCTTCTTCGATGTTCTATAAAATGATATTGTGGTCTATATTTTGCATTATGAATCTTGATAAACGTCTTATCAAGAAAAGTTCATAGGATAGTACTAGGTGTATTAGTATTACTATGGATTATAGGATTGTGACTATGTTTTTAGGTGAACAAGCTCTTCATCATAAGTTGAGTGAATCATGGTTATTGAAATAAAAGTAGTAGATAAGGTATACGAGGACATGTCCTTTACACAAGTGGATGCACATTTGACAATTCCTTGAGGTCTTATAATTAAGGGCCTTAATTATCTAATGGTGTCCATCCATCGAACCTTCATCATAAGCTACTATTTTTTCTACTGATTGAGTAATGGATTCACTTGGTTAACTAAGAAATGATGTTGGAAAAAGAATTATTAAACCTTGGAAAACACATGTATTGTTGTTTCTTATAGCTTGGGTTGATTATGGGTTGGTATACTAAGATGTGAATCATGAAAAATAAGCATGAATAGACTTGTCAAGATATTAACATGTTACTTAAAAATGATCAAATTCATAATGGGTATTAGGAAGGGGCTCAAACACATGAGGAAGAGAGATTATAACACTAGATAACTATCGGTGGAAGCACTAGGTAATCAAGGAATCTATACTAATTCCATAATGATGGGACTATGTAGAAAGGATTTAATAAACAACTTTGTATCATTTTGACCGTATAACTATAAAAATCTAGCAAAGTGGTCGAGTGTGTTGGTTAGGGTCATCTTTTCCTATGAATGGGAAAAACTTGGGCATGTGAAATCTATATGGGAATGCAGTATTATAAATGTTACACATTATTGGATAATTGGAAACATATTTTTTATCAACCCAACTTGTGAATGATTTGGAATATAAGTGTAGTTGTTTGAATTCAATTTTCAATTCACCTATAGCTTGCATCATGTATTTTGGTTACTTGGTTGGGATACTAAAAAATTGAGGAGGTATAATACATGGTAAATTAGTCTTAGGAGGCTCTACATAGGGCTTATGAGAAAGAGATGAATAACCGACACATGGATTTAAAGAGCTATTACTATGATAAGGCACATATATATGTTTCCCTAAAAAAGCATTGTTTTAATCTAACACGTTTTGATTTTTCAAAATAGAAGCAACATTATCATTTATGGAAATATTCCTAGAAATAATATTGTTAACATTTGCATTAAGACAATTTCCATTATTTTCAAAAACTAGTATGACTATTTTTTTCATATCCAAAACACAATATTATTTAGGAGCGCATGATGGGATCATATTAGATTGAGAGCTGGATTCATTAATAGAGGTTTCATCTCAATTATAAGGGTCATTATAGTCATTAAGATGTTCAACATCTAAAAATGTGGGTGTAGTGAACATGTATGTGATTTTTATATGAGTGCTAACTTGGTGTTTATGTCCTTCAACATGCTTCTAAAGAAAATAACCTTGGGAGTGGTTCCCCTACTAGGTATGAGAGACATTATGACTAGATAAAGGAGATATAAAACCACAATATAAGTAAGGGTACTATCATGGAATCAAATATAAAATAAAAAACCATAGGGAAATTAAAATAAACCCTAAAGATGAGGCATGAAACCCTAGGCTAATGTGTTTGAATAAGAAAGCGGGTCCACCAAAATGTAATGAAAATATTAGGAATATTCTAATTAACATGTTAATTTTTTTGTAAAGCTGAAATAAAATCATATTACAATAAATTATGGAAAAAATACTATGCTTAAATTATGTATAGATTATAATGGAAAATAAAAATAGCATAGATGAGCTAACTAACAAAAATATAAACTAGTGTTAGAGAGGATTACACCAATGTTTTTATGAAACAAGATGATAATTATATGAAATTGTGTGGTTGTGCAAGGTGTCATTCAACTATATTGAAATTATATGGTTATAAAATTACAAGTAGGACAAAGTCTCCTATCTAAAATAAATTTTTCCTTGTGACATTTTCCTAAATGGATGGATTTGATCTAAATTTTGAATTTTACAAATTATTTGTTTATATTTTAGTATCAATGTCTTGTATATAGTTATGCGAAATATCACACCCATGTATGACTTAGGGTTTCTTCTTTATCAAAACCATATATTCCTCCTTTTCTTGATTTTTTTAAAAATGGGTTAGTTTACAATGGTTATGCTTCCTCAACCCCCATGAGTTAATATTTTCCTACATAACATTAATCTAAAGATGCCTCGGACAGTGCATTTCTCCCTCTTAGTAGGTGTGTGAGAAAATTTGATAATTAATGCAATACTATATATCATTCCATAAAACCCAATGCATAAAAGTTAATACATATAACATATGTGTTTCATATTTATAAATAAGAGTAATCATTTGTGTACTTAAGTGTGTAAGTGATCTTGGATGTTTGGCTAGTGTATTGATCTTGTAATGAGTCCCCCTTTACAATGATTTTATTTTTATATTTATATAGTGATAATACCTTGAATTAAGAACTTTTTGCACATAAATGACTCAATTATGAAATTATTTGACCAAAAATATTGACACGAAAATATTTTCTTTGGAAAAATTTAAGAAAAAATCAAGGGGGTGAAGGCAACCATATTGGATAGTCATTTAGGTGACTTTCCATGTTACACCCTTAATCATATATCTTACATTGGATGTATATAACCGACTTGTTGCTATCATAACTTCTTATCATGATGTATCTCTTTTATATATGTTATATTATCATTAGTGGGTCGACCTTGGTGTTGGCCATAGCATAGTTATATAGGGGTTAGTAGGTAGTAGTTTATCATCATATTGAGCATTTGAGTCTTATTGTATGGTTTGGAGGTTGCCTCCTCAAAGTGTCTAAGATATTATACTTACATATTGAGATCATTTATTTGAAATATCGTGATCATGGGTGTTCTATTGTTGCTAATAATCAGATTTATACAAGTAATTCCATTACAAGTGATATCAGAGCTTGAACTCGGTTAGCGCTGCGTCAAACCCTAATTGTGGAGGTTTGGCCATATCTCAAAATTGGTAGAATTTTTTTATAATTTTTTTGGTGTGGCGAAATTAGTCAAGTAAGATCCTCTCCAAATTTCAAGAATTTTTGACTTGTTTTGCAAAATTTATAGTGGTTTTATGTTTTTTCATAATTCGGCTACCTAGGGTGCAATTTGTGGAATTTTTCCAAGTTATTTACATTTCTAGAAAGAGGATTAAAAATTAGTTTGAGTTTTTATTTGAGTTTTTCACATTTGGCCGAATTCCTATTGAAATCCCAAACCCTAAATTTTTACCTTGATCCCTAAATCCTACCATTTTGGGGCATCATGGCGGGCCTTTGACAAGAGGAAAAAAGAATCCCATCACTCTGGGTAAAACCCCTGACAAGGATGAGATAATAGTTGAGGAGTTAGAGTCAGAAGGGGTAACTATAGAGTCCTCAGGGTTAGGGTTTACTTCACGGACCATAAGGTAAGCCATCTTGAGTTTGAGTTGTGAAACCTCGAGGGTAGAGTGGCCAACAAAGAAGATGTAGAAAAGATTGGACAACGATTGGAGGATTTCATTCACCAATTTAGTTACAATATAATGGGTCATCATATCCTTCCTAATCAGCCACAACTCAATCATACTCATATCAACCAAGGTGGATCTTCAGGTCAAAGTAATAGAAAAACTAGCTAGGGTGGATCTGCGAGCATGACCAATTCAAATACAAACAATCTACGAGTCTTATAACATGATTTGAAAAGTGGAAATGTGTAAGTTTGAAGGAAAGGATCCACTCAATTGGATTAAACAGATGGATAATTTATTTAATCTTCACAAGATTCCATCGGGACAAAAGTTTACCATGGCATCATTGTATCTTGAACTTGACCAATTCATTTGATATTGCTTTGGTTATGTGCTCAAAGGCAAAAGAGTGGCCTCAATGTTACATGGACAGTCTTCACCGAAGAGTTGCAATTGCACTATAGTTCTAGTGTGTTAGAGAATTATTTCAGTCAATTAACAAAGCTAAGACAAACAAGAACAGTCAAAGATTACATCCATCAATTCCAAAACCTTTCCTTACGGGTGGAAAATATTCTGAAGAGAATTTGAATGACTTATTTCTTGGGGGTCTTAAAGAACACATTGAGACTGAGGTGTGTATGTTTAATCCTCATAAGGTTTCAGATTCTATGATCATGGCACGTAGGGCAGAGGAAAAATTCTTTCCAGTAGGAAACAAACTGTCAATAATATTAGAGATCGTAACACCTTTCCACCATCATTCCCTCAGCTAGTTAGACTAACACCTCAACAAATTAAAGAAAAGAGAGCCAAAGGGTTATGTTTTAATTGTGACAACAAATTTGGACCAGGACATAAGTGTGTTAAAAAGAAGTTGTTCTACATTGAGGGGCCTAATGAAGAAGATGAAGAGGTAGAGCTAGAGGAGGAATTAGGAGATCCCTAACCAATAATATCATGTCATGTAATTTTAGGTATTAGCACTCCCCAAACTCTCAAAGTAGTTGGATTCTTAAAAAATAGAGGGTAACAATGTTGATTGATTCGGGAAGTACTCACAACTTCATCAATCATAAGTTGGTGGTATGCTTGAACTGCTTTGTTTATCTAGCTCCAGAATGTCAAGTCATGATCACTGATGGGAAAATTGTTAGTTGTTCAGGAAAATTCCATAACATTAATCTCACCATAGGAGATTACTTGCTAACTAACAATATTAATGACATTACCATGGGAGGAGCAAACATTGTGTTAGAAGTTCATTGGCTTACCACCTTTGGAACCATTAAAATGAATTTCCAAGAGTTATCCATGCAATTTCAGTCAAAAGGAGGACTTTTAAACTAAAAGGACTAAGAGAAAAGTCCCCATAGTTGGTAAGTTCTCATCATATGTAAAAATTGCTTAGAAAAGGTGCAGAGGGTTTTGTGACACAACTATTTTCATTGGAAGCACATCATTCAAAAACATTAATACCCGAGATATGCAAGCGATTATAGATGAGAATCCAGTGGTGTTTGAAGAAATTCCAAAGGGTTTACCTCTAAAAAAACCATGACCATGCCATCCAACTAGTACTAAGGAGTCAACCACCCAACATTAGACCTTATAAGTACCCTTATATGAAAAAGAGTGAGATTGAGAAGATAGTTCAAGAGTTGTTAGAAGTAGGACTTATTCTTCATACTCAGAGTGCTTACTCTTCTCCTGTAGTGATGGTACGGAAAAAAGATGACAATTGGCACATGTGTCCAGATTACAGGGAACTCAATAAATACACTTTGTTAAAGATAAGTTTCCTATTCATGTAATTGATGATTTGCTAGATGAGTTACATGGTGTTGTTTACTTTAAAAAACTTGATCTTCGTTCTGGATATCATCAGATTAGAATAAGGGATGAAGATATTCATAAAACAAATTTCAGGACACATGAAGGACACTATGAGTTCTTGGTAATGCCTTTTGGACTAATAAATGCACCCTCTACATTTCAAAGCTTGATGAATTCCATATTTAATCCATTTTTGTGGAAGTTTGTTTTAGTGTTCTTTGATGATATATTAATCTATAGTAAAACATGGGAGGAACACTTGCATCATGTAAATAAGATGTGGAAATTCTTGAACAACGTCAACTTTATGAAAAGCCTTCTAAGTGTTCTTTTGGTGTCAAGGAGGTTGAATATTTGAGTCATATTGTCTCTTATGAAGGTGTTAAAGTGGATCCTAACAAGATAAAATCCATGCTTGAATGGAAGGTTCCCAAAACCCTAAAAAATCTCTAAGGATTTTTGGGGCTTATAGGTTATTATTGTAGATTTGTAAGGAATTATGGCAGCATTGCAACACCACTCAACTTTATTGAAGAAGGAATCTTTCCATTGGAATGAGGAAGCTACTACGGCATTTGAGAAGTTGAAGGAGGCCATGTGCACCACTACGGTTCTAGCCACCCCAAAATTTTCCAAAACATTCATGATTTGTAAGGAATTATGGCAACATTGCAACACCACTCACAACTTTATTGAAGAAGGACTATTTCCATTGGAATGAGCAAGCTACTATGACATTTGAGAATTTAAAGGAGGCCATGTGCACCACTCTGGTTCTAGCCACCCCAGATTTTCCAAAACATTCATTGTTGAATGTGATGCTTCATGGTATGGTATGGGGTAGTACTCATGTAATAAGGTCAACCCATTGCCTTTGAGAGTCGCCAGTTCAAAGGTAAGAATATATCTAAACCAGTTTATGAGAAAGAAATGCTAGCCATACTTCATGCAGTGAAGAAATGGAGACCATATCTAATGGGTAGACATTTCAAAGTAAAGATAGATCATGATAGTTTTAAATACTTCTTAGAGCAACATTTATCATCTAAAGAACAACAAAAATGGGTCTCAAAAATGTTGGGGTATGATTTTGAGATAATATACAAGAAAGGGAAAGAGAATGTAGTTGTTGATGCTTTATCTCGAAGGATGAATCAGTCGAGGCATTGTTGTGTGCCATATTTGTATTACAAGAGGATTGGATAGAGGATGCAAGGTCTGAATGGAAAAATGACCCAGGTACACAAAATCTCATTCAGAATCTCCAACAAGATCCAAACATGTCGACTAATTTGCATGGAAAGGAGATGATTTATGGTATAAAGATAGATTATATCTATGTAAGAATTCAATCCTTAAAAATAGGGTTATATTTGAGCTCCATGTTTCTCCAGTAGGGGGCATTCTAGATTCTTGAAGACTTATCATCGAATCAAGCATGATTTTTTCGGGAAGGGATAAAAGGGGATGTCCAAAAATTTGTGGTAGAATGCATGGTTTGTCAAAAAAATAAGGGTGAAACAATTAAGTCCCGGGTCTTTTACAACCTCTATCTATTCCTAGCTAGAGGTGGGAAGAGGTGTCCATGAACTTCATCACGGGATTACCTAACTCGGAACGTAAAAATGTAATCATAGTGGTGGTGGAAAGAATCACCAAATATGCCCATTTTTGTGCCTTTTCACATTCATTTGTTGCAGTACAATAGTAACATCTTTCGGGGATAAATTCTAGAAGCTACATGGGACACCAAAGATTATAGTAAGTGACCGAGACCCTATCTTTACTAGTAATTTTTAGACTGACTTGTTCTCATACTTGGGCACATAACCAGCTCATAGTTCTTCTTATCATCCCCAATCTAATGGGAAAACAGAGGTGGTAAGCAAGTGCTTGGAGGGATATCTTCATTGTTTTACCTCGGATAAGCAAGCAAGATGGGTCCAAGGGTAACCAGCGGCGAGAATGGTGGTATGACACCTCCTTTCATACTTCATCTAAAATGTCTCTTTTCTAGGCATTATATGGGTACCATCCACTATCTATCACCTCGTCTTTGAGATTCCAACCAAGGGTTTGAGCAGTTGAAGAACATATTCAACACCAACAAGAGGTGCTATCTAGTCTTAGGGAGAATTTGGCCATGTCATAAAACTGCATGAAGCAGTAGGCAGACCAACATTGCATTGAAATAAATTTTGAAGTCGGTGATTGGGTTTTTGTGCATTTATAGCCATATAAGAAAATGTCCTTGAAATAATAGAAAAATGATAACAAGCTTTCACCTAAGTACTATGGCTCTTATCAAGTGTTACAGAAGATTGAAAATGTAACATACAAACTGGAAATTCCTCCGGCTACTCGAATTCATCGAATATTCCATGTATCTTGCCTGAAGAAGGTAATTGGACAGACGGTATCAGCCCAAACAATGTTATCAGAGCTTGAAAAAGAGGGAAGAATCATCTTGGAACCAGAATGCATCCTTCAGACATGCACTAAGTGATTGAGGACAAGGGTCATCACTGAGTATTTGATCAAGTGTAAAAATATAGACAATGAAGATACAACTTGGGAAGATGCAAAATTCCTACTGCAGCATCCAGAGATTCTCAACATTGGGGAAAATGTTGCTTCGAAAGGGAGGGGCATGCTACGTCCTTAATCATATATCTTGCATTGGATTTATATAGCTGACTCATGGCTATCATAACTTCTTATCATGATCTATATCTTTCATATATGTTATATTATCATTAGTGGGTTGGCATTGGTGTTGGCCATAGCATAGGAATAATATATATAGGGGTTAGTAGGTAGTAGTTTGTCATCATATTGAGCATTTGATTCTTATTGTATAGTTTGGAGGTTGCCCCCTCGAAGTGGCTAAACTATTCTACTTGCGTATTGAGATCATTTCTCTATAATATTGTGTTCATTAGTGTTCTATTGCTATTAATAATCAGATTTATACAAGTAATTCCATTACATTCCAAAAAATATGACTATGTCATGTACATAGAAAAACGATCTAGATAAAACCACACGGTGGTAATTCCTAGAAAACATAATAAAATAGAATATTGATGACCAAAGAGGTTTTTTTACATAAGAATTTGACTTAGACACAATTATTGGCAAGCTAATTAATCATAATTATTCAAGTTAACCAGCCATACACCCAAAATCTCTTAAATCCATTATAAAAAAGGGCTTGTGTCATTTTTAGGTATCTAAAGTAGCATCATTCATCCTCTTATTTTACAAAGTGAATCTTAAAGGGGGTGTATGTGTATATTAAGACATAAATTTTGTATATTATAATGTCTCTTATAAAATTTATGGATAAAATATGTGTGTGTGCATCATCATCCATATTTATAGTGATCTATTTATCAAATGCCCGTGAATCAAAAAAAATTTAGTGGTTATCCTAAAAATAGAGGTTGTGTATTGTATTGTTCTGTGAGGAGGAACAATGGAATTCATTCACATGTGTTCTTTAATATATAGCCATAGTCATAATTCCTTATTCAAACCTATGTCTATATTGCTTAGTGTTTCATATGTATGTACATGTAATTATGGGTGATAGCTTTGAGGTTGTTTTCGGTTATCTTGGGTCCATTTTAGAATTCTTGTACTCTATATGTCTACCCATGCACTCCAAAAATATTGGCTATTTTCCATAAGTGTGTGTGGATCTCCCAAAACTAATATCTTTCCTTGGAAATCTAACGTGGAATAACACCTTTCAAAACCATAGGTAAAAAATTGAGATGTTTTGACTTGTATATGTTATGTCTCAATCATTATCGAGCTCTTATACGAGAAAAGTTCCTTAAATATGACACACCAAGTAAAATGAAAATTGCTAAGCCATTCATTTCAATATAAATAACCAACCCCTTATCACTTTTAATAACCTAATTGATGCAACAATAAATGCTATATGCTCTTCAAATTTTCTTCAATGCTTGAATATTGCAATGAATGCTTGAAATTACTTTTGAGTACGAGGATAATTCTCTATCACTCAAATTGACAATTCATTCATTGTATTGTTGTTATAAATGCACCAATGTACCTATGTATCTATAGAATGATTCCCACACAAAAGGTGGGAAAATCCTAAAAAGGACTTAAAATCTCAAGGGGAAAATGAGGGTCAAAGGTCTCATGCTAAAATGTAAGCATAATTGTAGGGTACGATTCTCGCATTATCGGAGCTCTATGACACTATTTTGGAAAAGAATCCAAAAATAGGGAAAATATGGAGAGTAAAATTAAAATAAGAGAAGAAAGAGTATAGTATAGGGGAACCTATCAAAATATGATAACAACACAAATCATGCAACTTGATAAAAAATAATCTAGAGTAACAATCAATCATATGCGAGGAGGCTGATGGTGGGGCTTGAGTGCTCGCCACCCACCCACCTAGGTTCTAATCCCCCAGGCCCCATGGGACCGAGTTACCCTTGAATTTACACAACCAGTTAGGAGGACTCACCCTACATTAGCGCGCCACGAAGTGTGTTAGGTCGTTGGGTCATTAACTCTTGTAGTATTAAAAAAATCAACAAATACAAAAAAAAAATAGATAACTTGATAAAAATTATAAAAATAAGTCCGACACCATAATTAGGTGTATACACTATTTAGACATGATAAAATAAAAATGTATTTGTATTGCAATACAATTGAAACCCATTTATCGGTGAATATAGTGTATATTATTAAAACAAGCTCATGTGTAATCTACTAACAACATCATTATTGATTTTTTTATTTTTTAAAATTTGGTGAGGTATATATAATCCTAACCATGTCCAATACCATCCCAATCACTTATATATGTGTGTGTGTGTGTGTGTGTGTGTGTGTGTGTGTGTGTGTGTGTGTGTGTGTGTGTGTGTGTGTGTGTGTGTGTGTGTGTGTGTGTGTGTGTGTGTGTGTGTGTGTGTGTATGTGTGTGTGTGTGTGTGTGTGTATACATACATACATACATACATACACACATACACACACACACACACACACACACACACACACACACACACACACACACACATATATATATATAGTATATAGATATAGATATATATACATATATGTATATATATAGGTAAATCATGTATAATTTCATTTAAAAATATTCAAATGATAAATTATTAAAAGATTCTTAACACAAGCCAAATCAAGTAAATATTACTAAATAATTAATTTAATAAACTATAGGATTATAGTGAGTTATATGCAAATATATAAGTAAACAATCATTAACAACTTACGAACAAGTAAAAATAAAATAACACATTCATCCGGATTTAAGGTGGCAAAAATCCAAACGTAAAAACCCCACTTGTAGTAAAAACACTTCCTTTTATTAAATGAGGAAAAATACAACTTTTATCCAACACTTAGTAAATTTCCACTTCTTCTCTCAATTGGGTCCCAAAAAGTTTGAATGTCATTGTGCAAAGTGTATAATCAATAATAGTTTTTATTCTTTTACCAATCTTGAATGAGATCACCCTATTAAATAGGGTGGGTGATTTAGTTGCACCATAACAATTGCAATTTGCTTGCTTCATTATTTATTAATTCATAGAGAATTAATCAAACCTCCACACTCATGTTGGAGTGGAATTGAAATTTATAAGTTATAACATGAATTATATTTTGGATGTAAATATGTGGTGGCCCACTAAAGGTGACCCCACTTAATATTACACTCCAACACTCCCCCTTAATGTTAAGTGGGAAAGCATGCCAAAGTTTCCTTTTTATACAAAAGGATTTATAATCCATAAATAATATATGATTATTTAGACTAGCATGTCAATGGAGATTTAAAATTTATGTCAAGGTGAAGATCATGTATTTCAGAATACATGATAAATAACTTGTCATAAGTTAGATCCCAGTTTCCTTAAGGATAGGTATAGACACAAATTATGATATGCGTTCATGGAGCCTTTTATAAATCAATCATCTTCCATTACCAATGTTTTGTTGGGTATTACAAGTAAACTCACACAATGTGATCATTTACATAAGTCTCACTTATAGTGAAATTTTACAATGTTTTGTACAATAGAAGAAGTATATAATATTAACAACAATACAATTAGGAGGTGGTATTGTCATGCACACTCCATTTCAATGGCAGTTCTGAAAGGCCTAATATTGCATAAAACTTGAAGAATTTTATTGCACAAAGTGGCTTCGTAAAAATATATGCATAATGATCATCTAAAGGACAAAATTGGAGATCAATATCACCATTGAGGACTTTTTCATGAATAAAATGCATATTAATCTCGATATTCTTTGTCCATTCATGGTGAACTATATTTTTCACAAGAGAATACAACTTTGGTTGTCGGATATAAGACATGTACATCCTTTGACACCCATATGAATTTCTTCCAAAAAAATAGCTACATGGCTTCTTTAACTACTTCCATTGCATTTCTATACTCAACTTCCATAGAAGATATAAATACTTTTGAGTACTTGTTGTTTCTCTAAGGGGTTGCACCTACACCAAACTTGAAAACATATCCATAAGTATACTTTCTATCTAAAAATATCATCATCATGGTCGAATAAAAATACCATATAATTTTACATCCTTAAAACAAAAATAATATAAACCATAATTGATTGCACCTTTAATGTATTTCAAAAATCTTTTATTCTTCTCCAATGGTTCTCATATGGATCCTGCATAAATCAAGAATCAATACTTGTTGTGTAAGAAATATCAAGTCTAGTAATGGTTAAATAGATCATACTACCAACAATTTCCTTGTATAATGAATGATTTGATTTCACGCATGAAGGTTTAGGATCAAGTTTGATACCAACTTTTATAGAAATGGTCACATGTTAATAATCAATCATATTAAATCTTATAAGAAAATTATTATCATATTACCATTGAAACACACCAATAGAGTTTTGATCCTATAATATAGCCACACATAAGCAATGATGTGGAAGGCCTAGATCATACATTTCAAAATATTTTTTCAACTTAGTTTTAATTTTGAAAATTAAACCAATATCATTATTGGTAATAAGAAGGTCATCAACATACAAAATTATTATTATTATAATATAATTATTTTTTGTTTTAACAAACAAATCATTATCTAAACACAATTAATAAATAAATGTTTTTGAAAAAACTATTAGTCTTAGCATACCAAGCTCGAGGAGTTTTTTTATCCATACAAGGATCAATTCATTTAGTAAACATCCGTAAAATTGTTTTTCAAGTTCTTCAAAATCTTTAGGTTGAGACATATAGGTTTCTTCTTTCAGATCAGCATTCGAAATGCATTTTTCACATTCATCTAATGAATCTCTCAACCATACTAAGTAGTTAATGTTATGAGGATATTAATCATGCTTATTTTTGTTATGGGGAAAAGTTTTCAACATAGTCAATTGTAGGTTTCTAAGTAAACCCGCGAGCCACTAACCTTGCCTTAAATTTATCAATTTATCCTATAGAGTTATATTTGATTTTGTCCACCATTTAGAGCCAATAATACTCCTTTTATAAGGAGGAGAAACTAGTTCCCATGTTTTATATCTAATAAGAGTATTGTATTTATATTTCATGTCATCTTTCCATCATTCGTCTTGAATAACCTCTTTGAATAATTGTGGTTAATTCATAAATTGTCATTAAAGAATGATAAGTGTGTTGAATACAAATAATTGTTATAAGGTTATCAATTTGAGAATCTTATTTTGAGCCCATTTAGGTCTTTTAGATGGTAACACATTTTATGAGAGTTCCCCCTCCTTTGTATCTATAGAATTTGGAGAAGAATATTCATCCTCTAGGAATTTTGTTTCTTCCTTAAGAGAAACATAAGAGAGCTTAGTAGAAGTTTCAAAAATGGATTTTTATGACAGGTGGAAATTTCTATTTTATATGATCTCATGTTTATATGGATTGTATGATAATCATCGTTTTGTTTGACCTCAGTAACCAATGAATATACATAAGTTCTTTCGTTTAAATTTTGTAATAAAAATAGAGGTGAGACTACCAAATATTTTCAAATGAGTGATATCTAGTCTCTTGTTTGTACACACTTCCAGAGGTGTAGTTTGATGTAGGAATTTTATAAAGACCCTATTTAGAATATGAATCACAATATTCATTTCTTCTTCCCATAATAACTTAGGAACATTTGAAGCATGAATCAAAATCCTAGCTATTTCTAAGAAAATATTATTTGTCCTTTCTGTAATGTCCTTTTGTTGTGGAGAGTAAGGAGTGGTTATCTCTATCTAAATCCCACAAGAAATACAAAATTCATCAAAAAATTTACTAATATTTTCACCTCCATTATCTATTCTAATTATTTTGATTTTCT
>CM031241.1:23827031-23913467 GCA_018340775.1 Taxus wallichiana var. yunnanensis | reverse complement strand
GTTCAGTTTACGTGTACTCATTTCGAACTCCACTTTTCGAGGCGTTTTACGAACTATGGGGCAATGGGAGGCAGGTATGGGAAGGAAAAGAATGAGGAGGCCAATGAGATCCTCTGTGCACGAGTTTGGATCGAATGAGGAGTCTCTGGTGCCGTGATCACGAGTATTCTCCGAAGTCGGGAAGTTGAATGATGTTTTGGTCTCGAGTCTTGGGGAACGCGTGAGCAGAGAAGTGAGTGCGACCTTATCGCGCACCAAAAACCACCTCTTCTAGCATTCACCTAGCCACTTCCGGACATATCGGCGCGATCGGTTTGAATGTACCCACGACCCACCGTTTGCAAATTATAGCGTTTGACAATTTTACACTAGCTCAGTACACTTTATTCCACGAGTTTACAAACACTAGGGCAGCGAGAAAGCGATATAAGAAGGAAAAAAACTAAGAGAGGATAAAATAGAGGGTCCACTATTAGAGGTTTTGGATCATACGAGGGTGTCTCTCCAGGTGCCACGCAGTCGAGTAGTCATCCATCAAAGTCGAATGATATTTTGGTCTCGAGAGCTCTTAGAGGGACTATGCGAGCGAAGTATCCAGGAAAAGCGACCTTGTTGCACACCAAACACCACCTCCTCTAGCATTCTCTTTGCCACTCGGACATGTCGGCATAGTCGGTTCGGTGCCAGAGGCCCACCATTTGAAAAATATAGTGTTTGACAAACCTTACTATTTGGCTCAAAATACCTTATTGCACGCGTTTACGAAGCAATAGGGCATCGATATGAGAAGGAAAAACTGAGAGAGACTATTGTAGAGGTCTCCACATTAAGGATTAGGATCGGATGAGGCATCTCAAGGTGCTGCGAGTCCAGAGTAGTCACCCATCGAAGTTGAATGATAGTTTGTTCTCTCATGACTCTTGGGGACTACGCCCGTGGCGAAGTAGCAGGCAAGCGACCTTGTCGTGCGCGAAACACCACCTCCTCTAGCATTCACACTGGCCACTCAAATGTGTTAGTGCATTGGTTCGAGTTCCATGACCCATAGTTTACAAAATATAGCGTTTAACACCTTCTGTTGGCTCATCTAAGTACTACTTGCGCATCTACACAATGATAGGGCGGTGCGAGCACCGATATAGGGAAAACAAAACCAAAAGAGGCTATTGTATAGGGTCCCAGCGCTTGACATTTCATATTAGATCAGGCATCTCTAGGTTCCACAGTCAGTAGTCACCGTCGAGTTGAATGATATTTTGGTCTAAGGGTTCTTAAGGGACTACACCTGAACAGAAGTAGCCCGAAAGCAGACGACCTTATCATGCGCAAAACACCACCTCCTCTAGCATTCACCTAGCCACTGGACGTGTCGGAAGCAGTCGGTTCGGTGCAACACCCACCGTTTGTAAAATATAGCATTCGACAGACCTTACCTTTAGCTCCAGAAACTACACTATTTCGCGTTTACAAACAATAGGGAAGCGAGAGCACCCGATATGAAATAAAAAACCAAGAGAAGATATTGTAGAGGGTCCCTACGCGAGGTGTTGAATTAGACGAGGCATCTCTAGGTGCCACGGAGTCGAGTAGTCACCGTCGAAGTTGAACAATATTTTAGTCTCGGGGCTCTTAAGGGACTATGCCCACAGCGAAGTATCCCAGAAAGCGACCTTTTCACGCCCCAAAACACCACCTCCTCTAGTGTTCACCAGCCGTATGTGGATGTGTCACTATAGTCGTCACGGTGCCACGAATCACTGTTTGCAAAATATAGCATTTGATAACCTTACACCAGCTCAAACTCCACTTTTTCACGCATTTGCAAACTATAGGGCAGCGAGAGCACCGATATGAGAAGGAAAAAACTTAGAGATTCTATTGTAGACACTCCACATGCCCGAGTTTTGGATCGAGACAAGAGGAGTCTCTGGGTGCCACCGCAGTCGAGTAGTCACCCATCGAGTTGAGCGATATTTTGGTCTCGAGGCTCTTAGGGACTACGCTCGAATGAAGTAGCTGGAAGCGGCTACCTTATCCACGCACCAAAACACCACCTACTCTAGCATTAACCTAGCCACCCAGGACATTTTGGCGTGATCGGTTTGGTGCCACGACCAGCGTTTGATAACCTTTGCGGCTCAAGCTGCATTATTTAGCGTTTTGTAAATAATACTGAAAGTAAGAGCACCGATATGATAAGGAAAAAACCCGGAGAGGCTTGTGTAGAGGGTCCCTACTGCTAAGGATTTAGATAAGACGAGGGAATCTCTAGGTGCCATGGAGTCTGAGTAGTCACTTTGCATCGAAGTTGAGCGATATTTTGGTCTCATGGCTCTTAAGGGACTATGCAGAATGAAGTAGCCGGAAGCGGCGATCTTGTCGCGCCCCCAAACACCACCTCCTCTAGTGTTCACCTAGCCATCCAGGACATGTCGGCGTAGTGATTCATGCCCACGAACCACCGTTTGCAAAATATAGCATTTGTGACCTTACAGCGGACTCAAAGCTGCACTATTTCACATGTTTACAAACAATTAGGGGGCAACGAGAACACCGGATATTAGAAGGAAAAAAAAAAGCTGAGAGAGGATGTTGTGGGGTCCCTACTGCAGGGTTTTGGATTAGAAAAGGTGTCTCTAGGTGCCATGGAGTCAGAGTAGTCACCGTCCTAAGTTTACCGATATTTTTGGTCTCGGGGCTCTTGTGGGACTACGCACGAGCAAGTAGCTTGGAAGAAATGACCTTGTCGTGCACGAAAAAATCACCTCCTTTAGCATTCACCTAGACACCGGACGTGTCGGCATATTCCGGTTCGAGTGTCATGACCCACCGTTTGCAAATATAGCATTTGTGAACATACACTAGCTCAAAACTACACTATTTCGTGTATTTGCAAAAATAGTGCGGTGAGAGCACCCGATGAAGAAGGAAAAAAGCGAGAGAATTTATTATAGAGGTCCACTACACGAGGTTTGGATCGGATGAGGAATCTCTAGATGCCACGGAGTCGATTAGTATCTCATCGAGTTTAACGATATTTTGGTCTCATGACTCTTAATGGACTACGCCATAATAAGTAGTAGCCGGGCAACTACATTGTCGTGCCTTTGAAAAACCACCACCTCTAGTATTCACTGGGAAGCCAAACATGTCGAGAAGCGTCGGTTTTGTGCCACGACCCACTTATTTTGCAAAATATAGCATTTGGCAACCTTGCAGACTCAAGAACTACACTATTTTGCATGTTTGCAAACAATAGAGACAGGTGAGAGCACCGATGTGAGAAGGAAAAAACCAGAGAGGCTATTGTAGAGGGTCCTACACTGTTAAGGATTGATTAGATGAGGCATTTCTAGGTTCCACGGAGTACGGTAGTTACAGTCGAAGTTGAATAATATTTTGGTCTCCATGGCTCTTAAGGGACTATGCCCGAACGAAGTAGCTCGGAAGAAATGACCTTGTCACACACCAAAAAACCACCTCTTTTAGCATTCACCTAGCCACCTGGATGTTTCGGCGCAGTCGGATCATTTCCACGAACCACGGTTTGCAAAATATAGTGTTTGACAACCTTACACTGCCTTAAACTACACTATTTCATGCGTTTTCAAACAATAGGGCAGCAAGAGCACCGATGTGAGAAGGAAAAAACAAGAGAGACTATTGTAGATGGTCCCTACATCGAGGTTTTGGATTAGGCGAGACATCTCTAGGTGCCATGGTAGGTCAGAGTAATCACTGTCGAAGTTGAGCGATATTTTGGTCTCGGGGCTACATTGGGACTAGGCCGAGCAAAGTAGCTTGCAGAAGCGAACAAATTTTTCGCGCAGCTTCCAAAACACCACCTCTTCTACAGTATTGACACCTGGCCACTCAGACGTGTGGGCATAGTCGATTGGTTCCACGACCCACCATTTGTAAAATATAGCTTTGTGACCTTACAGCTGCTCCATTGCACTATTTCACGTTTGCAAATAATAGGGCAGCGAGAACATCAATATGAGAAGGAAAAAAATGAGGAGATACTATTGTAGAGGGTCCTACTACGCTGAGGTTTTGGATCGGATAGAGGTGTCTCTAGTTGCCACGAGTCAGAGTAGTCACCCAGTCGAAAGTTGAATGATATTTTTGTCTTAGGGATCTTAACGGACGACTTGCCAGACAAGTAGGAAAGCAATGACCTTTCGCACACCAAAACACCACCTCCTTTAGTTTCACAGCCACCAGACATTTTGGCGTAGTCGGTTCGATGCCACGACCCGACCATTTCAAAATATAGCGTTTATGACCTTATACAGGCTCAAAATGCACTATTTCACGCGTTTGCAAGCAATAGGGCAGCGATAGCAGCGATATGAGAAGGAAAAAATGAGAGATTCTATTGTAGGGTCCTGCACCACAGGGTTAGGATCGGAAGAGGGCATCTCTGGGTGCCCACGAGAGTTGGAGTAGTCACCGTGGAAGTTGAATGATATTTTGGTCCCAGGGGCTCTTACCCAGGGACTACGCGACAAGTAACACAGAATAACGACCTTGTCGTGCACCCAAATAACCACCTCCTCAAGCGTTCACACAGCCACTGTACATGTTGGTGTAGTTGGTTTAGTGACCACGACCCACATTTGAAAATATAGCGTTTGTGACCTTACTGTTTGGCTCTCATTTGCCTATTTGGGGCGTTTACAAACAATAGGAGTGCGAGAATCACCAGAGGTATGAAAAGGAAAAAAGCTGAGGCAGAGGCTATTGTAGGGGTCCCTACGCGAGGTTTTGGATTATACGAGGCATCTCTAGGTGCCACGAAGTCAAGATAGTCAACCAAATCGAAGTTAAACACTATTTTTGTCTCGGGGCTCTTAAGGGACTACGCTCGAGGCAGAAGTAACCGGAAGAAGAAACAACCTTATCTTTGCAAGAACACCACCTCTTCTAGCATTTACCTAGCCACCCAAATTTTGCGAAGTTGGTTCCATTCCACGACCCACCCGTTTGAAAATATAGCATTTGACAACCTTACATTTAGCTCAAGCTGTCTATTTCACCACGTTTACAAAAACAATGGCGTGAGAGGACTGATATAAGAAGTAAAAACACGAGAGAGGCTATTGTGAGAGGTTTTCTGGCTGAGGTTTTGCATCGAGACAGGTGTCTCTCGGCACCCGCAGTTACGAGTAGTCACACGTCAAATTTGAGCGATATTTTGGTCTCAGGGCTCTTAAGGGACTACGCTCGAATGAAGTAGCCAGGCAACTTAGCTTTCACCTTATCGCTGCTGAAACACCACCTCCTCTAGTGTTCACCTTGCCACTTGGATGTGTCGGCATAATTGGTTCGATGTATGACCCACCGTTTACAAAATATAGCATTTGACAACATTACATTTGGCTGTTTGCACTATTTCGCGTGTTTCCACCACATAGGGCGGCGAGAGCAATGATATGAAGGAGAAAATTGAGAGGGGATATTGTATAGAGTCCCTATGTTGAGGTATCAAATCAGACGAGGCATCTCTAGGTGCCACAGAGTCTGAGTAGTCACGTGTCGAAGTTGAACGATATTTTGGTCTCCGAGCTCTTAAGGGACTACGCCTGACGAAGTAGCCGGAAGTAATGACCATGTCGTACATTGAAACACCAGCTCTTCTAGCATTTACCTGGCAACTCGGACATGTCGATCTGACGGTTCGGTGCCATGACCTTTGTTTGCGAAAATATGCATTTGTGACCTTACCACTTGGCTCAAACTACACTTTATTTCACCGTTTGCAAACAATAGGGCAGCGAAAGCTTTGCCCGATATGAGAAGGAAAAAAGCGAGAGAATCTATAGTAGATGGTCCACTATGCCAAGGTTTCATATTAGATGAGGTGTCTCTAGGTGCCACGGGCAGAACATGTAGTCACCCAGTCGATCGAGTTAAGCGATATTTTAGTCTCGGGCTTTTAATGGACTCGCTTTGAAGCAAGTAGCAGGCAAGCAGCGACCTTCGTGCACGAAAAATTCCTCCTCTAGTGTTCACCTGGCCACCCAGGACATTTGGCATAGTTGGTTGGTGCCACGACTCACCGTTTGGAAAATATAGCATTTGACAACCTTACTGTCAAGCTAATTTGCACTATTTCAGCGCATTTGTAAATAATAGGGCAGCAAGACCACCAATATGAGAAGGAAAAAACTAAGACTATTGTAGAGGGTCCCTACACCAAGGTTTCAGATCAGACGAGGCATCACTAGGTGCCACGGAGTCTGAGTAGTCACCGTCGAAGTTGAAAGATATTTTGGTCTCATGGCTCTAAAGGGACTACGCCGAGCAAGTAGCCGAAGCCAAGGCAACCTTGTCACACACTTAAAAACCACCTCATCTAGAGTTTACCTAGCCACTAGATGTGTCGGCACATTTCATTTGGTGCCATGACCCACTATTTATAAAATATAGCGCATGATGACCTTACTTGCGGCTCAATTACACTATTTTGCGTTTACAAATAATAGGGCAGCGGCAAACACCATTATGAGAAGGAAAAAACCAAGAGAGGATATTGTAGAGGGTCCTACTGCAGAGGTGTTGGATCGGATGAGGTGTCTCTAGGTGCCACGGGGCCTAAGTAGTCACCGTCAAAGTTGAATAATATTTTGGTCTCGAGGCTTTTAAGGGATTACGCTTTAGAGCAAAGTAGCCGAGCAACGACCTTATGCGCTGCAAACACTTCCTCTTACGGTGTTCACCTAGCCACTCGGATGTTTTGACATAGTCGGTTCGATACCCTGAGCTACCGTTTGCAAAATATAGCGTCAATGACCTTACGGCAGCTCAAACACGCGATGTTTCACACGTTTGCAAGCAATAGAGGCGTTAGAGCACCTATGATATGAGAAGGAAAAAACCAAGAGAGAGGATATTTTAGAGGGTCCTACGCCCAGGGTTTGAGATTAGATGAGGAATCTCTAGGTGCCCACAGTCAGAATAGTCACTCGTCGAAGTTGAATGATATTTTGTCTCGGGGCTCTTAAGGGACTACGCACGAGCAGAAGTAGCTCGAAAGCAAAGACCTTGTGCATGGCTGAAACATTATCTCCTCTAGCATTTACACATGCCACCCAAACATGTTGGCACACTCGGTTTGGTGCCACGACCTACCATTTACAAAATATAGCCTTTGTGACCTTACACTTGCTCCATTGCACTATTTCACATGCGTTTTACGAAACAATAGAGCGGTGTGACATAGATATAAGAAAAAAAACTAAGAGAGGCTATTTTAGAGTGTACCTCGGCTGAGGTTTCGGATCGGATGAGGCATGCCTTGGGTGCCACTGAAGTCACGAGTAGTCACCAGTTGAAGTTGAATGATATTTTGTTCTCGGGGCTCTTAAGGGACTACGCCCGGCAAGTAAATGCGTGGTGCAACGACCTTGTCACGCACCAAACACCACCTCCTCTAGCATTCACCTTGCCACTCGGATGTGTTGGTGCGGTTGGTTGATGCCGCGACCCACCATTTGCAAAATATTTCGTTAATGACCTAACAACGACATAAAATTACACTATTTCACGCATTTACACACAATATATCGTCAGGAGAGAACCGATACGATGAGAAGGAAAAATTAGTCGTGATATTCTAAGAGGTCCTTACGGCGACGATAGGATCGGATGAGGCATCTCTAGGTGCCGTGGAGTCCCAGTAGTCACCGTCGAAGTTGAGCGATATTTTAGTCCCGAGGCTCTTAAGGGACTACGCCAGAGCAAGAAGTAGCCGGAGCAGCGACCTTGTGCGCCATGAAACATCACCTCCTCTAGTGTTCACTGATCACCCGGATGTGTTGGCGTGCTTGGTTTGAAGTGTAACGAAACCACCGTTTGCAAAATATAGCATTTGTGACCTTACCTGTTTTGCTTTAGCTTGTACTATTTCACGCGTTTACTGAACAATAGGGCAGCGAGCACCGATATGAGAAGGAAATAACTAAGAGAGGCTATTGTAGAGGATTCTATGTCAAGGTTTGAGAATAGATGAGGCATCTCTAGATGCCACGGAGTCTAAGTAGTCACCCTTGAAGTTGAATGATATTTTTGTCTCGGGGCTCTTAAGGGATGATGCCGACAGAGAAGTACCGGCGATGACCTTATCGCGCACCCAAAACACCACCTCCTCTGCGTTCACCTAGCCACTACACGTCTCGGCGTAGTGGTGATTCGGTCTGTGACCCCATTTGTTTGGAAAATATAGCGTTTGAAAACCTTACATTTAAGCGCAATATTTCACCGTTTGCAAACAATAAGCGGTGGAAGCACCGATATGAGAAGGAAAAAACTAATAGAGGCTATTATAGAGGTCCCTGTGACAGGATTGATTAGATGAGGCATCTCTAGGTGCCACGAGTCTTAGTAGTCACCGTCGAAGTTGAGCGATATTTTGGTCTCGGGGCTCTTAAGGGACTATGCCCCGAGCAAGTAGGTGCAGGCCAGCGACCTTGTCACACAAGACACCACCTTCTCTTCACGTTCACCTCTCCACTTCAAACATGTGGTAGGCATTCGATTTGCTGCCACAAACCATTGTTTCAAAATATAGCATTTTACAAACTTACTGTTTAGCTTTCAATGCGCTGCTATTTACGTGCATTTGCAAACAATAGAGCAGCGAAAGCACCCGATATGAGAAGGAAAAAAATGAGAGAGACTATTGTAGAGAAATTACTTACGCGAGGTTTAGGATTAGATGAGGTGTCTCTAGGTGCCACGGAGTTTGATTAGTCACTCATTTAAGTTGAGCAATATTTTGGTCTCGGTGCTCTTAAGGGACTTACACCCGAGATGAAGTAGCGTGGAAGCAACTGACCTTGTTGCACACGAAAAAACCACCTTCTCTAGCATTCACCTAGCCACTTAAATGTTTTGGCATAATCGGTTCGGTGCCACGACCCACCATTTGCAAAATATAGCGTTTGGCATGACCTTACAGCATTAGACTCAAACTACACTATTTCACGCGTTTGTAAACAATAGGTGCTGAGAGAACCAATGAGAAGGAAAAAAGCGAGAGGTGCTTGTTGTAGATGGTCCCTACACAAGGATTAGGATCGGACGAGGCATATCTTGGTGCCCACGGAGTTTGAGTAGTCACCCATCGAAGTTGAATGCTATTTTGGTCTTGTTGGTCGTCAAAATAGGACTTTACGAAGACAACGGTCGAGTCTGAAAGTCCCTCCTCTTTAATGGGAGAGGTTCCCTCTCTTGGATCCAATTCTTGTTGTGTGAGAATTGACTTAACCGTTGTATGTCTGGAACCAACACCATGGAATGAGAATTGAGGATGTAAAAATGGCCTTATGACTTTGACCAGCTTTGCAAAGCATGTTTTCCATCATGGTGTATTTTTAACTCATGATCTTTAGAATATAGCTCATGAATGTAATTGGGATTTCATGCTCATTAGAGTCTTCTTGAGTCAAAACAACAACCACAAGGTATTATCTGTGGCATAATAATAGATAATAAAATCTTTCTTTGAAATCGAAATCAGAGGCTAATTTAAGCAGGAGTTTTAGCGATAGCTCTTTAATACCCTCAAAGGATTCCTTTCCTTGAGAAGACCCGACCAAATGTTTGTTTCCCTTTCATCATCGAGAAATATTCAAAGTTAACTCTGAAAATCAGGGATGAATCTTCTTAAAAAATTGATCTTACCAAAAAAGAGTGCATGCCCTTTTTGCTTAGTTGGGAGAGAATTTCTTTGGATAAACTTACTGCGTTCGGATCGATCTTAATACCATATTTGGAGACAATGTGCCTAATAATTTCCCCTTGGTGACACAAAGACATATTTTTAGGATTGAAGAAATCCCATGATCTCTGCATCTCGATGGAAGCCCCATTTCAGGTGGTCAAAATGATCCGCCCTTGTTTTAGAAAACATTGTCAAGTCATCGAGGTATATAATGATACACTTCCCTTTCAGCTTCAGCGGATCATAGCTCTCGAAAAGTGGCACCAGCATTAATGAGCCCAAATGCATTCTCTTGTAAGCAAAAGGTACCCCGAGGAGTAGTGAAAGTTGTTTTGTGTTGATCTGCGATGTCGGCCTCTACTGATTATATCCAGAATCCATCGACATAGATAACATTTCGAGATCCTATTCTGCTTGCGATACAGATCCATCATGGGCGAAAGGATAATTATCTTTCAGGAAGCTGATTCAAATTCTAAAATCAACACAGATCACGGATCTCACCATTTTCTTCCTCACGAGCACTGATATTGGCAATCCATGTTGAATGGTGAATGGGAAAAATGATTTTAGCCCTCAAACTCTGTATTTCTGAAATATGGTGTCGGCTATTTTGGGGTTGTATTGCCTCTGTCTTTGCTTAAAAGGCTTAATTCTAGGCTTGAGTGGAATAAAATGCTTTGCATATCTTTTGGTTTGAAAGCTTTCAAATCTTCATAACGATAACAAAGAACATCCTTATACCTCTTTAAAAGATCAATTGCTTTCTTCCTCTCATCTGTGTACATGTGACATTTTCCAATGTTCACGAGCTTAGGATCGATAGAACTCCCAATATCAATCTTGTCATACTCAGCTGATTGTTGAGGTCCAATGGAAGCTCTAGACTTCACATACCTATCATGTTTATCAAATAGTTCCTCCAAACTCACCAATCCTTTAGGAATCTTGTTTCCTTTGAGATTGATGCATCCATCCTGATCCATTTTTTCTCCTTAGGTATTGCTTTGTCAAAGGGCACACTTTCACGAGGAAGGTTGTCACTTCCTTGAAATCACAATTTGTTCAAAATTACCCTTGAGTTCGGGAAAGAAAGCAAGTGTTGATCATCATTGAAAACTTGCCGAGTTATGGGTATTATCGGGTACACTAGGTCGATGGACCATCTCGATGAGTGAACTTATCTGAGAGAAGTCGGGATGAGGAATCGGTGTGACCACTGAGGCTGCTAGTGAATCAGCCTGTTGTTCTTCTCCTAGGTATTTCTTTAATGGAAAAAGCATCAAGAAATTCAATGGAGTCCCAAACCTGATTCCGGTAATGTTTGACCTTCCATTTTTACAGGAAAAGGCTTCTCACTTGCTTCACAATCAATTACTGCATCACCACAGGCGAGAAGATTCTTTGCACCTTGTTCTTTGGCCACTTACGGTCTAGAATGAGGCCTCATACTCTGCTTTGTATTATTAGTATTTTGAACTACACTTAAATGAAAACGGATGAAGGCTTCCTTGAGTGACACCATAGGACACCAGCTCGAGACAGTGAGGAACAACTTTCCTTCGAAATCTAAAATCCAAACACCATTAGGATATTTAGGTGATACTTTGGGAGTTGGATTTCATCGAGGGGACATAATCATGTAGTTTCCATGACCCATATCTTCATAGAGTATTTGTGCTTTAGGATCATCCATTTTTGTACAATATACTCGATTGCTTCTCAGAGCATCAACCCGTCATTTGTCCATTACTTGAGTCACAGTGCATGTGACCAATCCATTTGAATTTCTCCACCCACATCCTTACTGAAGTTCCTACTTAGCAACATCCGTATGAAGGAGTAATATCTGCTACTAAGATGGTAGCCAAAACTCTCTTTTCGGGCAAAGTGCAAAATCCACTTGTGCATCTTTAATTCTTCCGACCAGAGGCACTTCCTTACTCTCCATGGAGTAACAGATCCATAAGTGCATGTGAGGTCAAGCCTAAGGCATGAGCTACTTTAGCGAGGCATCACATTATCAAAGGCTCCACAGAGTCTATGACCTGATTCTTGAGCCTATGGCCAGGTATAAGAAGTGTTACATAAAATGGTTTGATTTTTCATTAGGTGAGGTGTGGCGGCTGCGACTGAGGTGTGGTGCGAAGGAGTGGGTAAAAGGCCTTTAGAGGTGGTTTTAGAATGGGAATTGACAATAAGTGAATCATTTTAGAAAAATCTTTGGGATGGGTTTGATAATACTCGGCCTCTGAGATTTGAACCTTAGTCTTTTCGGGTGATCAATAATATCAAAGACCCCGAGTGGATGGGCCATCATCATTTGAGATCCTAGGTTTATCAATTTAGGAGAAAAAGAAGTAACTTTACTAGTAGGATTGTGAGACTCACCTTTGGTGTAGATGAAGCGGGATAGGAGATCCTCTTTTTGCAATTACTGGGGATAGTTGCCATTGCTCCTTATATTTCTTGGGGGCTGCGTTACTTTTTCCCTCGATTTATGCTGCTCTCGAGTCATGACGATAAATGATTCATTTATTCATGTCTGCTGCCACTTCATCATAATCATCTCCATCATCATGCCCTCGATGGTGAAGAAATTAACTCGAGATCCCTCAAGTTCATCACATTCATCATCAACTTCTTCCACAAATTCCTCCCAAGAAGCTTCATTATCCTCATCATCATCTGGTTCCTCAACTTCCACAAGTTGCATTGTGAGGAACTTTAACAGGAGGTCCTTGAGTGCTAATCTTGTTTGAGAAGTAGGAAAACGATTTTTGGGCTGGAAATTCCTCCTTGGAGCGTCTGCGTAAGGAGCATCCTGAGCCAATTGTTTCTTTATAGCAATGAGATCATTCGCATGTTTTTGAACTAATGGATCGGTATTAGGTCCAGGGGTGGAAGAGGAGGAAGTAGCAGACTTAGATGCGGAAGGGTCTCTCCTCAAATTCCACTGACATGATCAAATCATCCTCGACACTAACAAAGAGTTTTTATCCTCAACTTGATATTGCGAGTTTAGCCCTTCTCGGTGCATAACTAACCCGGGCGATTAGGCATTAAGGAAGAAACATTTTGGATTTGATCAGCAGTTTGAGTATTTACTAGATTTCTTGATCAATCTATTGAATCGGGCCACAAATTCTCTCATGGGCTCACAGTGAATCTTTCTTTATCTTAGAGATTTGGGCTAGCGAGGCATGCACATCTTCGGCTGGTTTGAAACGGTTTTCAAACCTAGTTATCATGGTGTCCCATTTAGTGATAGCACCAGTGGAAGGTGATAGAACCAATCGCGAATTATCTTGTAAAGTCTCAGCGAGCAGTCTCACGGAGGCGTCTTCATGTTGACTCCCGAGAACTCCACATGCTGTATGAAGGCTGCGATGTGTTCATCGGGATGCACTTTACCATTGCCTTTGAATTTAGGGAAGTTCTTACAGTTACCTCTGGGTAACTCCTGCAAAGGCGAGGAAGGGCAAGGGCCCGACACGATGACCCCTAGGGCAATGGTACCGCCATTCTTGGAAAAATAGCTTGGAGAGGAGGCTACTGACAGCACCGTGAGAATCAAAGCTCAAAGATTAGGACTAGCTAGCTCACGAAGGAATACCACCCGTAGGAATTCTATCTTGAGCAATTGGAGTGCTTGTTGAATGAGTCCTTCTATTTCTCGTTGAAGGAAAGGAAAACCTGCTGCTCCAGCTGGCCGAGAGTCTTGATACGAGGGCCCTTCTCCCTCGAGTAAAGCGGAGTCGCGGATCAAAAGATGATCAAAAATTATAGAACTAGAATATGATTTTCCCAGGTGGAGTCGCCAAAAGCGGTGGTCGTCAAATAGGACTTTACTGAAGAGCAACGATCATGGGACAATAAGTCCCTCCTCTTTAATGGGAGAGGTTCCCTTATTCGAGAAAGCGAACCTAGTTACAAATATCAAAACATGATTTTCTAGGGAAGAACTTGGTTTATTTTAAGAAAGTGTAAATAGATCATAAATAAATCAATACGAAGGGCTTTCCATTCTTTGTCTATCTGATCTCTGTTATCCCTAAGCTTTCATTTTAATTTTTGTGAAGATCATTTATCTCTAGTTTGTTAGTCTTGCCGATTGCATACTCTCCAACTTTAAGCTTTGGTGATCTTGTATAACCAAGAAGGAACTTTGTGTCATTGATTAATGAATCTATGCTATGTTAAGAAACTTTGTGTTACAGCGGATGTTATTTACAAAACTTTTTATCTTTAAATTCCATCTTATTTATACGATACAAGTGATCTTGTTTCAATTCTTTGTAACTTCACATACATAAATAATTACTCTATTATCTATAATTACGCATGTTGCCTTTCTGCTCATTCTCGAACTCTCATTCTTGATCCTTTTGTAATTGATGATCTTTATAGAAAACACTTTCGTAATATCCAAGTTTAACCCGAGAAAATCATGTTTTGTATATTTGTAAATAGGTTCATTTCTGAATAAGGAACCTCTCCCATTAAAGAGGAGGGACTTCTTGTTCCACAGTTGTTGCTCTTCGTAAAGTCTATTTGACGACCAACGAGTCTCATGGCTCATAAGGGACTACGCCCGAACAAAGTAGCGGAAGCAACGATCTTTCACGCACCAAAACACCACCTCCTCTAGCATTCACACAGGCCACCTAGATGTTTTGCTTACGATCGATTTGGTGCCACGACCCACTTTTTTGCAAAATATAGCATTTGTGACCTTACACTTGCTCAAAGCTGCACTATTTTTCACGCATTTGCAAACAAAAGGTCAATGAGAGCACCGATATGAGAAGTAAAAACTAATAGATACTATTGTAAAGGGTCCTTTTGTCGAGTGTCTCTAGGAGACAATGAGTCACGAGTAGTCACCGTCGAAGTTGAGCGATATTTTGGTCTCGGGGCTCTTAGGGACTACGCCCGAATGAAGTAGCCCGAAAGCAACGACCTAGTTGTGCACCAAAAAAAGACTCTTCTAGCATTCAAATTTCCACCTAGACGTGTTGGTGTAGTTGTTTGATGCCACGACCCAACATTTGTAAAATATAGCATTTCTGACCTTACTGTTAGCTCAAAACTACACTATTTCATGTGTTTGCAAATAATACGGCAGCGATAGCACCGATATGAGAAGGTAAAAACCAAGAGATCCTATTGTAGAGGGTCCTTACACTGAGGTGTCACATTAGATGAGGAGTTTCTAGGTTCCACGGAGTCCCGAGTAGTCACCCATCGAAGTTGAGCGATATTTTGGTCTCGGGGCTCTTAAGGGACTACGCCCAAGCAGAAGTAGCCGGAAGCAACGACCTTGTCGCGCAATGAAACAACAACTCCTCTAGCATTCACCTAGCCACCCGGACATGTTGGAACAGTCGGTTTAGTGCCATGACCCACTGTTTCCAAAATATAGCATTTGAAACCTTACATTGGCTCAAACTACACTATTTCGTGCGTTTACAAACAATAGGGCGGCAGAAAGCACCGATATGAGAAGGAAAAAACCGAGAGGCTATTTTAGAGGGTCCCTACACCAAGAGATTTTGGATTAGGCGAGGTGTCTCTAGGTGCCACGTGAGTCAGAGTAGTCACCCCTCGAAGTTGAATGATATTTTGGTCTCGGTGCTCTTAAGGGACTACGCCCGAGCAAGTAGCCGGAAGAAATGACCTTATCACGCACTTTGAAAACACCACCTACTCTAATGTTTACACTAGCCACTCGGATGTCTCAGCATAGTCGGTTTGGTGCCACGACCTACCATTTGCAAAATATAGCATTTGACAACCTTACATTGACTCCAACTGCACTATTTCACGCGTTTGCAAACAATAGGGTAGCGAGAGCACCCGATATGAGAAGGAAGAAACCGAGAGAGGCTATTGTAGAGGGTCCCTATGCTGAGGTTTCAGATTAGATGAGACATCTCTAGGAGTCACGACGGAGTCTGAGTAGTCACCGGTCGAAGTTGAATGATATTTTTCTCTCAGGGCTCTTAAGGGACTACGCCCAAACGAAGTATCCGGAAGCAACGACCTTGCAGCGCACCAAAACACCTCCTCCTCTAGCATTCACCTTTCCACCCAGACATGTGAGTGTAGTTGGTTTGGTGCCACAACCCACCATTTGCAAAATATAGCGTTTGACAACCTTACACTGGCTCAAATGCACTATTTCACACGTTTACAAACAATAGGGCAGCGATAGCACCGATATGAGAAGGAAAAAACCTAGAGGCTCTTATTTTAGAGGTCCCTACGCTAAGTGTCAGATTATACGAGGCATCTCTAGGTGCCACGAGTCCGAGTAGTCACCCGTCGAAGTTAAATGATATTTTGATCTCAGGGCTCTTAAGGGACTATGCCCAAACGAAGTAGCCTGGAAGTAAGGACCTTGTCACGCACCAAAACACCACCTCCTCTAGCATTCACCTTGGCACGTGGATGTGTCGGTGTAGTCGGTTCGGTGCCACAATCCCCTTTGGAAAATATAGCGTTTGACAACCTTACACTAGCTCAAACCGTACTATTTCACGCATTTGCAAACAATAGGGCAGCGAGAGCACCGATATCGAGAAGGAAAAAAGCTAGAGAGAGCTATTGTAGAGGGTCCTACACTTGGGGTTTCGTATTAGATGAGGATTCTCTAGATTCCATGGAGTCCGAGTAGTCACCCGTCGAAGTTGAACGATATTTTTGTCTCAGGGATCTTAAGGGACTACGCCCAAACGAAGTAGCCTGGAAGCAACGACCTTGTCGCACACCAAAACACCACCTCCTCTAGCATTTACCTTGCCACCCAAGATGTGTTGGCATAGTCATTTTAGTGCGACGACCCACCGTTTTTAAAATATAGCGTTTGAACACCTTACACTTGCTCCAACTACACTATTTCATGCGTTTGCAAACAATAGGGCAGCGAGAGCACCGATATGAGAAGTAAAAAACCAAGAGAGAATATTATAGAGGGTCCCTACACCGAGGTTTTGGATCAGATGAGGTGTCTCTAAGTGCCACGAAGCCCGAGTAGTCACCCGTCGATGTTGAACGATATTTTGGTGTCAGGGCTCTTAAGGGACTATGTTTGAACGAAGTCACCCGGAAGCAACTACATTGTCACGAACCAAAACACCAGCTCCTCTAATGTTCACCTGGCCACCTAGACATGTTGGCATAGTCGGTTTGGTGCCATGACCCACCGTTTACAAAATATAGCGTTTGACAACCTTACACTGGCTCAAACTACACTATTTCACGCATTTGCAAACAATAGGGCAACAAGAGCACCGATATAAAGGAAAAAAGCCAGAGAGGCTATTGTAGAGGTCCTTACACCGAGGTTTTGGATAAGATGAGGATCTCTAGGTGCCCGGAGTCAGAGTAGTCACCCAGTCGAAGTTGAGCGATATTTTGGTCTCGGGGCTCTTAAGGGACTACGCCCAAACGAAGTAGCCAGGCAATGACCTTGTCACGCCTCAAAAAACACCACCTCCTCTAGCATTTACCTAGCCACTTAGGACGTGTGTTGCGTAGTCGGTTCGGTGCCACGACCCACCATTTTAAAAATATAGCGTTTGAACACCTTACGCTGCTCAATGCACTATTTCACGCGTTTACAAATAATAGGCGGAGAGACCACCGATATGAGAAGGAAAAAAAACTAAGAGATATATTTAGAGAGGTCCCTACACATGGGTTTCGGATCGGATGAGGTGTCTCTAGGTACCACGAGTCCCAGTAGTCACCGTCGAAGTTGAATGATATTTTGGTCTCGGGGCTCTTAAGGGACTACGCCCGAAAAGTAGCCGGAAGCAACGACCTTTGTCACACACCAAAACACCACCTCCTCTAGTTCACTAGCCACCCAGACATGTTGGCATAGTCGGTTTGGTGCCATGACCCACTTGTTTACAAAATATAGCGTTTGTGACCTTACTGTTTGGCTCAACTACACTATTTCACGCGCGTTTGTAAATAATAGGGCGATGAGCACCGATATGAGAAGGAAAAAATCGAAGAGAGGCTATTGTAGAGGGTCCCTACACGAAGGATTTGGATAAGATGAGGCATCTCTAGGTGCCACGAAGTCCGAGTAGTCACCCGTCGAAGTTGAACGATATTTTGGTCTCAGGGCTCTTAAGGGACTACGCCCGAACGAAGTAGCCCGGAAGCAATGACCTTGTCACGCCTCAAAACACCACCTCCTCTAGCATTCTCCTGGCCACTCGAACGTGTTGGCGTAGTCGGTTCGGTGCCACGAACCACCATTTGCAAAATATAGCGTTTGTGACCTTACACTAGCTCAAACTGCACTATTTCACGCATTTGCAAATAATAGGGCAGCGAGACCACCGATATGAGAAGGAAAAAACTAAGAGAGACTATTTTATAGGGTCCCTACACTGAGGTTTTAGATCATACGAGGCATCACTAGGTGCCACGGAGTCGAGTAGTCACCCGTCGAAGTTGAGCGATATTTTGGTCTCGGGGCTCTAAAATTTTCCTACGCATAATTTCTATTTCATTAAGTAGCCGAAGCAATAGAACCTTGTACACACTGTAAAGTACCACCTCCTATAGTTTACTTGGCCACCCGTTTGGCACATACGTGGCTCATGAATAATTGGATTCGGTAATAGACCCAATCTGATAGGAATTTGTAAAAATATAGCATTTGACAACCTTAAGCTGGCTCGGTAAATTAACTAAAATTGTCAAAGTTTGGGTAATTAGAAGTAGGGTCTACATGATTAGGAATTAGAAATATTATATTGGTAATAAGGAAAGGAGAGGCATAAATATTTTGTGTATTTTATTCCACTGTATTTGCAAAATTCTAAAAATTTGGAACCCATGTAAAATGATAAGGCATCTTATCTTAAGGATAAGCTTATTGTATAGTCCTAGATAGAGTTACCCGGTATGGAATATGATTGTCGAGATGGATTTTTATCTCGGGGCTCTTAAGGGACTACGCCGAGCGAAGTAGCCGAAGCTGACTACCTTGTCATTTAGCATCAAAACACCACCTCTGTAGCATTCACCTGGCCAGCCATCGATTAAGGTGTGTTGAAGAAGCCATCGTCGGTTTGTGCCACGAAAGTTTCCCCATTTGCAAAATATAGCGTGATGACCTTACACTAGCTCAAACTATTAATATTTAATTTATTTGCAAATTTCAGATAGGGCAAGCGAGACCACCGATATGAGAAGGAAAAAACTAAGAGAGGCTTCTTGTGTTATGGGTCCTGTTTTGTTTTGAGGTTTTAGATCCACAAACTAAAGGCATCACTTAGGTGCCAATCATGAGTCACGAGTAGTCACCGGTGAAGTTGAATGATATTTTGGTCTCGGGGCTCTTAAAGGACTACACCCAATGAAGTAGCCGGAAGCAACAACCTTGTCGCACACATAAACAACACCTCCTCTAGAGTTTACCTAGCCACCCGGATGTTTCGACATAGTCGGTTTTGTGCCATGACCCACTTGTTTACAAAATATAGCGTTTGTGACCTTATCTTTACTCTCAGTTGCACTATTTTGCGCATTTACAAATAATAGGGCAGCGAAACACACCGTTATGAGAAGGAAAAAACCAAGAGAGGCTATTGTAGAGGGTCCATATGCGAGGTGTTGGATCATATAAGGTGTCTCTAGGTGTCACGGAGCCTAAGTAGTCACCCGTCGAAGTTGAGCGATATTTTGGTCTCGAGGCTCTTAAGGGATTACGCCCGAACGAAGTAGCCCAAAAGCAACGACCTTATCACGCACCAAAAAAATTCCTCCTCTAGCGTTCACCTAGCCACTTAGATGTTTCGGCGTAGTTGGTTCAGTGCCATGAACCACCGTTTGCAAAATATAGCGTTTGACAACCTTACACTGGCTCAAACTGCACTATTTCACGCGTTTACAAACAATAGGGCAGCGAGAGCACCACTATGAGAAGGAAAAAACCAAGAGAGGCTATTGTAGAGGGTCCCTATGCTAAGGTGTCAGATTAGATGAGGCATCTCTAGGTGCCACAGAGTTCGAATAGTCACTTGTCGAAGTTGAATGATATTTTGGTCTCGGGGCTCTTAAGGGACTACGCCCGAGCAAAGTAGCCGGAAGCAACGACCTTGTCGCAAACGGAAAAATTTCCTCCTCTAGCATTTACTTGCCACCCAGATGTGTCGGTGCATTCGGTTTGGTGCCACGACCCACCATTTGTAAAATATAGCCTTTGATGACCTTACACTTGCTCAGAACTACACTATTTCACGCGTTTGCAAACAATAGAGCGGTGAGAGCATAGATGTAAAAGGAAAAAAAAATGAGAGAGGCTATTGTAGAGGGTCCCTACACTAAGGTTTCATCGGATGAGGCATCTCTAGGTGCCACGAGTCAGTAGTCACCGTTGAAGTTGAGCGATATTTTGGTCTCGGGGCTCTTAAGGGACTACGCCCGAACAAAAGTAGTGTGGCAGACCTTGTCACGCACCAAAACACCACCTCCTCTAGCATTCACCTAGACACTCGGATGTGTCGGTGCATTGGTTCGATGCCATGACACACCATTTGTAAAATATAGCGTTTAACAACCTTACACCGACTCAAATGCACTATTTCACGCATTTACACACAATATGTCAGCGAGAGAACCGATATGAGAAGGAAAAAATTGAGAGGTGATATTCTAGAGGGTCCTTACATCGATGATTAGGATCAGATGAGGCATCTCTAGTGCCACGAGTCAGTCGAGTAGTCACCGTCGAAGTTGAGCGATATTTTGGTCCCAAGGCTCTTAAGGGACTACGCCCGAATGAAGTAGCCCGGAAGCAACGACCTTGTCGCACCATGAAACATCACCTCCTCTAGTGTTCACTTGATCACCCGGATGTATACACGATCGGTTTGGTGTCCATGAACCACCGTTTGCAAAATATAGTGTTTGACAACCTTACACTGGCTTTAACTGTACTATTTCACGTGTTTGCAAACAATAGGGCAGCGAGAGCACCGATATGAGAAGGAAAGAACTAAGAGAGGCTATTTTAGAGGATCCATATGTCAAGGTTTTAGATCAGATGAGGCATCTCTAGATGCCACGGAGTCTGAGTAGTCACCCGTCGAAGTTGAATGATATTTTTGTCTCAGGGCTCTTAAGGGACAACGCCCGAACGAAGTACCCCGGAAGCAACGACCTTGTCGTGCACCAAAACACCACCTCCTCTAGCGTTCACCTAGCCACCTACACATCTCAGCATAGTTGGTTTAGTTCCATGACCCACTGTTTGCAAAATATAGCGTTTGACAACCTTACACTGGCTCAAACTACACTATTTCACCCGTTTGCAAACAATAAGGCAGTGAGAGGACCGATATGAGAAGGAAAAAAATTAGAGAGGCTATTGTAGATGGTCCTTATGACGAGGGTTCTTGATTAGATGAGGCATCTCTAGGTGCCACGGAGTCTGAGTAGTCACCCATTGAAGTTGAATGATATTTTTGTCTCAGGGCTCTTAAGGGACTATGCCCCAACGAAGTAGCCCGGAAGCAACGACCTTGTCACGCACCGAAACACCACCTCCTCTTACATTCACCTCTCCACCCAAACATGTTGGCACATTCAATTTGGTGCCACAAACCCACTGTTTGTAAAATATAGCGTTTGACAACCTTATACTAGCTAAAACTGCACTATTTCACCCGTTTGCAAACAATAAGGCATGGAGAGCACCTATATGAGAAGGAAAAAACTAAGAGAGGCTATTGTAGAGGGTCCCTATGATGAGGATTCAGATTAGATGAGGCATCTCTAGGTGCCACGGAGTCTGAGTAGTCACCCGTCGAAGTTGAATGATATTTTGGTCTCAGGGCTCTTAAGGGACTATGCCCGAACGAAGTAGTAACGGAAAGCAAATGACCTTGTCACGCACCAAACACCACCTCCTCTAGCGTTCACTCTCCACCCAAACATGTCGGCATTCGATTTGGTGCCACAAACCACCGTTTGCAAAATATAGCATTTGACAACCTTACATTGGCTCAAACTGCACTATTTCGTGCATTTGCAAACAATAGGGCAGCGAGAGCACCGATATGAGAAGGAAAAAAATGAGAGAGACTATTGTAGAGGGTCCCTACGCCGAGGTTTAGGATTAGATGAGGTGTCTCTAGGTGCCACGGAGTCTGATTAGTCACTCGTTTAAGTTGAACGATATTTTGGTCTCAGGGCTCTTAAGGGACTACACCCGAATGAAGTAGCGTGGAAGCAACGACCTTGTTGCACATGAAAAAACCATCTTCTCTAGCATTCACCTAGCCACTTGGATGTGTCAGCATAGTCGGTTTGGTGCCACGACCCACCATTTGTAAAATATAGTGTTTGACAACCTTACACTGGCTCAAACTTCACTATTTCACGCGTTTGTAAACAATAGGGCAAGCGAGAGCACCAATATGAGAAGGAAAAAAGCTGAGAGGTGGTATTTTAGATGGTCCCTACACCAAGGATTAGGATTAGATGAGGCATATCTCGGTGCCACAGTCGACTAGTCACCCGTCGAAGTTGAGCGATATTTTGGTCTCATGGCTCATAAGAAACTATGCCCGAGCGAAGTAACGAGGAAGCAACGACCTTGTCACGCACCGAAAAACCACCTCCTCTAGCGTTCACCTGGCCATGCAGATGTTTTGGCATAGTCGATACGGTGCCATGACCCACCGTTTGCAAAATATAGCGTTTGACAACCTTACAATGGCTCAAACTGCAATATTTCGTGCGTTGGCAAACAAAAGGGCAGCGAGAGCACCGATATGAGAAGTAAAAAACCGAGAGAGACTATTGTAAAGGGTCCCTATGCCGAGGTGTCAGATAAGATGAGGTGTCTCTAGGAGCCACTGAGTCTGAGTAGTCACCCGTCGAAGTTGAATTATTTTTTGGTCTCAGGGCTCTTAAGGGACTACGCCCGAATGAAGTAGCCCGAAAGCAACGACCTAGTCATGCGCCCAAAACAAACCTCCTCTAGCATTCACATTTCCACCGGACGTGTCGGCACAGTCGGTTTAGTGCCACAACACAACGTTTGCAAAATATAGCATTTTACAACCTTACACTGGCTCAAACTGCATTATTTCACGCGTTTGCAAACAATACGGCAGCGAGAGCACCAATATGAGAAGGAAAAAACATAGAGATCCTATTGTAGAGGGTCCCTACGCTGAGGTGTCACATTACATGAGGTGTCTCTAGGTGCCACGGAGTCCGAGTAGTCACCCATCGAAGTTGAACGATATTTTTGTCTCAGGGCTCTTAAGGGACTACGCCCAAACGAAGTAGCCCGGAAGCAACGACCTTTTCACGCACTGAAACACCAACTCCTCTAGCATTCACCTAGCCACCCGTACATGTTGGAATAGTTGGTTTAGAGCCATGACCCACCGTTTCTAAAATATAGCATTTGACAACCTTACATTGGCTCAAACTACACTATTTCGCGCGTTTACAAACAATAGGGCAGCGAAACATCGATATGAGAAGGAAAAAACCGAGAGAGGCTATTGTAGAGGGTCCCTACACCAGAGGTTTTGGATCAGACGAGGTGTCTCTAGGTGCCACAGAGTCTGAGTAGTCACCCGTCGAAGTTGAATGATATTTTGGTCTCAGTGCTCTTAAGGGACTACGCCGAACAAAGTAGCCCGGAAGTAACGACCTTATCACGCACCAAAACACCACCTACTCTAATGTTTACCTAGCCACCTAGATGTCTCATCACAGTCGGTTCGGTGCCACGACCTACCGTTTGCAAAATATAGCATTTGATGACCTTACACTTGCTCATTACACTATTTCACGCGTTTGCAAACAATAGGTTAGCGAGAGCACCGATATGAGAAGGAAAAAAGCTGAGAGAGAGGCTATTATAGAGGGTCCCTATGCTTTGAGGTGTTAGATCGGATGAGACATCTCTAGGAGTCATGGAGTCACGAGTAGTCACCGTCGAAGTTGAGCGATATTTTGTCTCGGGGCTCTTAAGGGACTACGCCCGAAGAAGTAGCCTAGAAGCAACGACCTTGTCGCACACCAAAACATCACCTCCTCTAGCTTTCACCTTTCCACTAAAACATGTGGGTGCAGTTGGTTTGGTGCCTCACCCATCGTTTACAAAATATAGCATTTGACAACCTTACACTGGCTCAAATGCACTATTTCACACGTTTACAAACAATAGGGCAGCGAGAGCACCGATATGAGAAGGAAAAAACCTAGAGAGCCTATTGTAGAGGGTTCCCTATGCCAAGGTGTCGATTAGACGATGCATCTCTAGGTGCCACGAGTTCGAGTATTCACCGTCGAAGTTAAACGATATTTTGGTCTCAGGGCTCTTAAGGGACTATGCTCGAGTATTCACCTTGTCGACCTTGTCGCGCCAAAACACCACCTCCTCTAGCATTCACCTTGGCACTTGGATGTGTTGGTGCATTCGGTTTGATGCCACAATCCACCATTTGGAAAATATAGCGTTTAACAACCTTACACTAGCTCAAACTACACTATTTCGCGCATTTGCAAACAATAGGGCAGCGAGAGCACCAATATGAGAAGGAAAAAACTGAGAGAGGCTATTGTAGAGGGTCCCTACACTGAGGTTTTGTATTAGACGAGGATTCTCTAGGTGCCATGGAGTCCGAGTAGTCACCCGTCGAAGTTGAACGATATTTTTGTCTCAGGGCTCTTAAGGGACTACGCCCAAACGAAGTAACCTGGAAGCAACGACCTTGTTGCACACTGAAACACCACCTCCTCTAGCATTTACCTAGCCACCTATACGTGTCAACATAGTCAGTTTATTGCCACAACCAACCGTTTCGAAAATATACCATATGAAAACCTTACACTGGCTCCAACTGCACTATTTCACTCGTTTGCAAACAATAGTGCAGCGAGAGCACCGATATGAGAAGGAAAAAACTAAGAAAGTCTATTCTAGAGGGTCCCTATGCTGAGGTGTTAGATCGGATGGGGCATCTCTAGGTGCCACAAAGAGTCGAGTAGTCACCCGTCGAAGTTGAGCGATATTTTGGTCTCGGGGCTCTTAAGGGACTACGCTCGAGCAAAGTAGCCGGAAGCAACGACCTTGTCGTACACCGAAATACGACCTCCTCTAGCGTTTACCTAGCCACCCGACATGTCGGCATAGTCGGTTCAATTCCACGACCCACAGTTTGTAAAATATAGCATTTGACAACCTCACATTGGCTCAAACTGCACTATTTCACATGTTTGTAAACAATAAGGCAGCGAGCACCGATATGAGAAGGAAAAAAACTAAGAGAGGATATTGTAGAGGGTCCCTATCTTTGAGGTTTTGGATCGGACGAGGCATCTCTAGGTGTCATGGAGTCTAGTAGTCACCGTCGAAGTTGAATGATATTTTTGTCTCGGGGATCTAAAGGGAATACGCCTGAATGAAGTAGCCTGGAAGCAATGACCTTGTCGCACACCAAAACACCACCTCCTATAGCATTCACCTAGCCACCCGGACATGTCGGCGTAGTCATTTCGGTGCCATGACTCACCATTTGCAAAATATAGCATTTGACAACCTTACACTGGCTCAAACTGCACTATTTCACGCATTTTCAAACAATAGGGCAGCGAGAGCACCGATATGAGAAGGAAAAAAATGAGAGAGGCTATTGTAGAGGGTCCCTACGCCAAGGTGTTGGATTAGAAAGGAATCTCTAGGTGCCACGGAGTCTGAGTAGTCACCCATCAAAGTTGAACGATATTTTGGTCTCAGGGCTCTTAAGGGACTACGCCCGAACGAAGTAGCCCGAAGCAATGACCTTGTCGCGCATCGAAACACCACCTCCTCTAGTTTTCACCTAGCCACCCAGGACGTGTTGGTTCATTTGGTTGGTGCCACGACCCATCGTTTGCAAAATATAGCGTTTAACAACCTTACTGCGGCTCCAATTTGCACTATTTCATGCGTTTGCAAACAATAGGGCAGCGAGAACACTAATATGAGAAGGAAAAAATGAGAGAGGCTATTGTAGAGTCTCCTATGCCGAGGTGTTGGATTAGACAGAGGCATCTCTAGGTGCCATGTAGTCCGAGTAGTCACCCGTCGAAGTTGAACGATATTTTGGTCTCAGGGCTCTTAAGGGACTATGCCCGAACAAAGTAGCCCGGAAGCAACGACCTTGTCGCGCACCAAAACACCACCTCCTCTAGTGTTCACCTAGCCACCTAGACATTTCGGCGTAGTCGGTTCGGTGCCACAAAGTCCTGAGGCATGACTTCTCACTCCTCACCTCCGTTCATTTCCTAGGACTCAAAACATTCAATGTCACTTGTTTACCTTCCATCTCTCTTGTTCTCTTTGGACTTGCCTCTTTCCTCTTAGGTTCTTCATCATTGTCCTTTCTTTTCTCTCTTGAGCTATGTTGTTGTGGCGATCTCTCTCCATCCTCTTATGTCCTAGCTATGTGCTTACATGCTCATTATTTTTGCATTGTAATAGGATTCTTCATCACAGATCACTACACAAAATTAGGAGTATAAGTAAATCATCAAACAATTAAGGGAACACATGTGAGGACCTTTTATTCATAAGTGTCATCATTGATTGTATGAGATTAATCATCTCTGCCTCAAATTAAAGTAATGTCTCCCATCTGAAACTTCAACCCCTAGTCCATCAAGCAAGATCAAGCATTCATCTGCGAAAGAAGGACATGTGACCATTGGGTGAGCATGATCCTTGAAAAAAGGAATGATCTATTTGCGAGATTATCTCTTTTTTAGATTGTTCTTGGTCATATATTTGAAAATAAATAGGAATAGATTTGAGATCAAGAAAGATAAATTCCATTGGGAGAATAATCTCCCATTTGCAAGTGAGATGAATAATTTTGATTCTCATTCCTTGGTGAGCTCAAGTGTGTTTTCATCTGACTCGAGAGAACTTGTATGACATTTTTTCCCATACCATCACACAAAGGTTTGATGCTGTAAAAGAAGACATTCCTGAAAATATTTAGTCAATGTGGAAATATCAATGCCATTCCTGAGAATTGACTCAACACATTTGAGCATGTGAACATCTTGGAAGCTAAGAAAGTTTCATTTGTAGTTTCTAGATTCAACAAGATGGTCTATGGAAAATCCTCATCATTCAAGATCTTCCGCGGAGGAAGACATGAGTTGATTCTTCATTATCTAGGTGGATTCTTCATGTGATGGGTGGAACCTAAGAATACTAATAAGGGCTTATTGTCAAATTTTTACCCTTTTCACCTTGGGACATCAGAATGCACCACCACATGAAATATCTCCCTTTCGTCACTTAAGGCTTGTAACATTCTCACTAGGTATGATTCCTCAACACCCCAACTTGATTATGTTGCCCCCTCTCATGAATACTTAACCCCTTCACACATTATCACCCCTTTAATTCCCTTTGTCCCTTAATAAATGTGGTAAGGGAAATGGGGAAAACCAAAACCCATTTAGAAACTTTTAACCCTACCCTGTCATGCCATGTAACCCAGGTTAATCCAGAATGGTCAAGGATGAGTTAGAAGGTGAGTTAGCTAGGTTAATGTTAAGAGGTGAGTATAAACATACACTTAGCCATTTTTTAATCCCTTTTTAATATTTCTTTTTCCTTCATTGCTGCTAGTATTTAGTTATGCTACTAAATTTTCAAGAAACCCTATTGTAAAAATCTCAATTTTGCTCATATCTCCTTCATTTTTGCTCCATTTCCCTGTGAATTTTTCCCCGTAACTTCTAATCATGAACTCCTTGAAGATGATCTTAAAATATTTTCCATTGGTACCATAAATTTTTATAGCATCCCATTTAAAATTTCAAAGAAAAAACTTGTCTTTTTAGATCCTTGCAATTCTGGAGATCGAAAACACTTGAAATTTGAAGTAAGAAACCATATGAAAATACCTAATCTAATGAAAAAAATTCATCTCAATCCAAATACAAGAAGACATGATTAAAATTTTATTATTAAATTGGCATATGAACCTTACTAAAAATAATAAGTTTTGATAACAAAGAAAAAAATTTGAAACCTTTGTGTAATCTTCAATTCTAGAAATATGAAAATTGTAAAACTTGAAAATCGGGAAAATTGTAAAATCTTCAATGTTGCACCATAAGTAACGTTAAATATTCATACAGTTCAAGATGAACTCTACCTCTCTTATTTCTATCAATGTTCGCATTAGTTGATATGCAACAAATTGAGTGTTAGCTTTAAAAAAAAAATAATTGTATGTATTGCCCTTTTGTAGTTCACCTAGCATGGTTTTGCTTAATGGAATAGGTTTGCTTAAAAATTGTACCATGTAGTGCTCCGGGACATGGTTTTTTAATTTTAAATCAAACATACATATCTAGAACTAATTTAAATGGTTATGAAAACATACATAAAAGGATATCATACATGCAATGAAATCAAATCAAACATATAGTTCAGTAATATCGTTATGAAAACCAACACACATGGATATATAAGAATCAAACAAAGTGTGCTCTAGACGCACATCTCTGAAAATATATGTAAGTTCATAACATGTGTACATCTCGAACTAAGTGTGTCATAATGTATATAGAACCACATATGGTCACAAAAGGCTATATATATATACAATGGACTATATGAAGAAACAAATTCACTAGGACTAGATGGCCCATATATATATCTATGTACATCCAGTGTGGACTATAAATATACTCATGAAACATCTTCCCTCTCTTCTCCCTTCTAGAAGTAGCACGTCCACAACCTAGGGATGTAGTGGAGGGAGATGCCACTACTGGATTTCATCCATGTGGTCTAGGCGTCTCTAAGAAGGCTTGCAACCTAACCTGTGCATTCATAAACAACAAGTTTTTAACACCCAAAATTTTAAAATACATTCAAAATTTAGAAACTTGTACAATTTAGTTAAAATGAATGTGAAATCTTACCACAATTTCATGATCCCTATCAATTTGTTTTTGACGCATCGTAGGGACAACAATAGACTCACGAGGGGTAAGCTACATACAAATAATTAATTTTCAAATTAAATATTTCACATACATACAAAATTTGATATTGTAGATTTAAGTAATAATAAATAATGAACCTCTAAAATTTAACAAATTTGTAAAATTGTACCTTAGTTAGTGGATCTCGAGATCTTGTGGCGGTATCTCACAATGAGCTCCACAGTAGTCTGCATATATGGAGGAGTCTCTCTAGTAGTCATAAGCTATACAAAAAACATGTAAAAATCAATATTAAAATCTACATGACTGTGCACCACATAACAGAGGTCCAAAGCATGTAATCCACGTGAACTTCCACAATTAGAAACAAAGTGTAAAGAGATTTACTAACCTGCGTAAAACTCATGTGAGGCGTGCCAGTAGCCTCAATTCCCAGAGTAGATGATGACCATGAGGCTCCTGCACGTATAAAAGAAAAACATATTAATATGTAAAACATACACATGAAACATTATAATAATAATCTAGTGCAATCAAATGAAATTAAAAATGTAAGTTTGTACAACTTGAAACTTACGTTTGAAACATGCCTAGCTGCAGTAGCTAGCATGTCGACGCCAGATGTTTCCTTCACCAGCTCTTGCTATTTAAAATAAAATAAATTTTTTTTTTTGCATGTATGTACATGACGTACAATCAAATACATATATATTAAAATATCAAACATGTGAATTAAACTATTGTATATATATATATATATATTTATATTTATTTAAAATTTACCTTTGAAAGACCAATATCAGTGGCACCAGTTCCAAAAACATTCCCAACATCTCATCTATAGAAAATAAATCCTGTGAACCAGCAAATGATGTCTTGCCCGTAGTGCATACGGCACCACATGATCCACAGTGGTGTGGTGCGCTAGAACTGGTGCCTCCACCAACATCACCAGATGCAATCTAGTCACTATGTTGGGTCAGAGTGTCAGTGAGCTCCCTCAATGCATGCAGTGTATCAATCTCCACAACCTCCTTCAATGTAGGAGGGATAACTGAAGGCAGTGGGGGTTTTGGGGCATGGGGGATCCTTGGTTGACCTATGCGTGCACCAGGTCTACTCTGTGCAGAGCCACCTCCTCGACCAAAAAAGTCAGAAAATTCAAAATAATTCGGGACCTCATTAAGCATGAACTCGCAATATAATTTCTTCAAAAAATAAATAGGAACCTCATTGTTGTTGCATGGTGGATAATCAAAAACCATCCACCATCGGTCCCAAAAATTGTTTTTGATTCGGTCATCATGGCACCAATGGATTGGGAACCGTTTGCAAGTAACTACGGGGGGGGCATTGGTTCTAAGGTCAATAAATAATGCACAAATGAGGTCTTTTCCAATTTTTTTGTCTTTTATGGCAGCACGGGATAGTTTATCCACATACCACCGCCTACATCACCTCTAACGATATTTTATCTATGTATTTGGTTAGTTGTGGAGTTGACTTCACTAATCAATGTTTGCAATGTGTTGGCTAAAGTCATGCGAGATGGATTTGTGGCATGATTTTGTCTTATAGTCTGAATAAGGTTCTCAATGACAATTTTATTTTCTCAGATTCTTCCAATGATATTATCTTGTGTTCTGTTGGCTCAGTGGGGACAGAAGGAGCCATAGGAGGCGGATCTATGTTTGGAGGAGGGTTTTGAGGAATGTTCGGTGGGTTTTGAGGAATGTTTTGATGGTTTGCATGATTTTGAGCTTGTCGACCAACTGATAAAACAAGAAAATTGTATACATAAACAAACATTTCAAAAAACCCATGAAAATGCAAAAAAATAACCTAAAATGTAAAAAAATTATTAAAATCGGGGGCTTACCTCCTCGTCTTGGTGGCATGGTTGAATCTATCACGATCCAGAAGTCCGATGAGCAATTTTGAGGTGGTATTCAAAGCTCGAGTGAAAAATGTCTAGGAGAAATCACGGTTTGAAATGAAAAATGGGGAAAATAAGGACTCGTGGAATGCTAATTTTTGTCTCAGAGTTCCACGATTGCTGTTTATAACTGCGCTTTTGGTTCTAAACTGCACGATCGCGGTTTTAGGTTTGGTAATTTCCAAACATGAAATTCAGAAACCACAATCGTGGTTCCTGAATTTCAGGTTTTTTTATCCATGGAATTGTCCACCAACTTCATGCACTTACCCTAGAGGCCATTATCAAGGTCCCAATTCCAAGAACCAAGAAATGGATTTAGTCCTTCTTTGCGTAGATAAACTTTATTAGGAGATTTATATCAAATTTTGCTTTGAGTTGACCATTCCAATTACTAACATGTTTGAAGAAGGACCATGTCATCAAGTGGGAGGAAGATGTCATTCAAGCTTTCAATGGGGTTAAAGAGGCACTAAAGCATGCACCTGTTCTAGAAGCTCCAGATTATAAGAAGCCCTTTCAACTATTTTCTTTTGCTTCATAGAACACTATTGCATCTATCTTGTTGCAAGAGAGATGATGAAGGGGCTAAGAGGACAATTTCCTTTTTTAGTAAGGCATTGCAGGGGCTGAGCTGAAATACACTATTATGGAGAAACAAGCATTTTCCTTGGTAAAAGCAAAAAGGGTTTCAGGCCTTATATTTTGAGTTCTAAGATTGTTTCTTATGTTCCCCAAACCATGGTCAAAGAAATCTTATCAGAGATGGAAGTCTCAAGAAAAATATGTAGATGGGTGAACAAATTGCAAGAATATGACATGGATATCCAAACCACGAAGTTGGTGAGAGGTTTGGGCTTGGCTAAGCTTATGGCTGAGAGAAACTTGTAAACTATTGAGGTAAATGAGGTAGAAGAAGGTAGGGTAGATGTTTTTGAAAAATTGATGAGTTCTAAGTGGTACAAAGATGTAATTTTTTATCTCAGACATCTGAACTTCCCTGAGTATTTAAGTAAGAACTAGAAAAGAGACCTTAAGTTGGATTCCCAGAAATATGTCATTAATGATTATGGGTTAGCTTGGAAGAACCCTGAGGGAGTTATCTTAAGGTGCATTACTGAAGATGAAGCCCCCAAGATAATTGTTGATCTTCATGGAGGAGTTTTTGGGGGGCACTTTGTTGGAAGAGTCACAACACACAAGATCTTGAGGGTTGGTTATTGGTGGAAAAATATCTTCAAGGATACAACTCTTTTGGTTAGAAGATGTGAGAGTTGTCAGTGCTTCTCTGGAAGACTGGAAGCTTCAGGCTCCCTGCCTTTACAACCTATATCAATTGAAGTCCCATTCAAGCAATGGGGGATGGATTTCATTGGTGAGATTTTAGACCCTTTGAGTGTTGGCCATAAGTGGATTCTTGTAGCCATCGATTACTTCACCAAATGGGTGGAGGCAATCCCCACCAAAAGAGCAACACACCAAATTGTCATAGATTTTACATTGAACCATATCATCTGTTCGAGGTTTGGGGTGCCAATCAAAATTGTTTTGCTAGATGCCATGAGATTTAGATCTTAGCCTTTGGTGGTAGTGTGTAAATAATATGGGATCAACTTGACATATGCATCTAATTACAATCCCTAAGGAAATCAAAAATTTGAGTCCATGTAAAAATTTGCTAAAGATTATCAAAAGAACCTTGGAGTTGAACAAGAGAAAATGGGGTGAGCAGTTGAATTTTGTTGTCTGGGCAAAATGAATTACTGTTAAAAGAGCTACTGGAAAGAGTCATTTGAGTTGGTGTATGGAACTCACACCCTGCTGCCCCTGCATATGCAATTATTCTCATATCAGTTCATTCAACAATTGGAAGATCAAGAAGTAATTCAATATGATGCCCGCATTAACCAAATTGTTGAACTTGATGAAGAAAGGAGGGCATCCCACCAAAGGCATGTAAAGTTCAGAGAGAAGCTAAAGAATTTGTTCGACAAGAAGGTCACCCCAAGAGCTTTCAATGTTGGAGATCTTGTGTTGTTATGGGATAGCAGGCATGAAGATAAGGGCAAGCATGGTAAATTTGATGCACTATGGATGGGCCCTTACTCCATAGATATTTGGATTGGTGAGCATACCTTCTTCTTGAAGGATTTGGATGGAGAATTTCTTGAATTTCCTATTAATGGTAGGAATTTGAATAATTTCTTGGATTGATTCCCCAGAACCAAGGTGAACATCATCTATATAGTGTATAGTTTGTTGGTTTGTTTTCTGTCTTTCGTGTTCTTGTTCGTTCTGGCCCCCGGTGGCCTATTTTTGCTGGTTTCTTTATTCATTTTTGGGGATGGTCCTGGTTTTGTGCTCTGCAAGCTGAATCCTTTTCCCAATGGATATTTTGGCACTTGGTCTACCTTTGTTCTTGTGGCACTCGCAGGGAGTGCCCATCCCCAAGTCAGAGCCGATGTTGGTGCTCAAATTTTTCTCGCCCCATTTGCCATTATTTTCCTCTAATATGCATGTTGTGAAACATTTTATCTCTCAATGTGGATGTTCTGAAGCTTCTACCTCCATTTGAATGCCTCGAGTTGTTTGCAAAATCCATTGTCATGTCCCTCCTTGAAAGATTCTTCGACTTTGCCTTGTTTTTTCCCTAATTTCTTCAAAATCCGCGGGCTTTGCCATTTTTCATATTTTCCTCGACCATGAAAGCTCAAGAATGGTTAATTTATATTTGTATACCTTTGAAAATCCAAATCCATGGTGGAAAAGATGCTCGGAACCATGATTCACTTGTTTTTGTTTCAAAACATTTTCATCCTTAGCAAAAATCAGGTTATGGGTGTGAATGGGGATTTTTCTGTATTTTGACCATCGGCGGTATCTTTTCCTATCAAAGTTATTCCTCAGCATTCGGAGGTCATGTGGCTTCTTTTGGTTAGTCAGGGGATGGCGGGAAAATGCTTTAACTTATCACTTTTTGTTTTTTGGCAAAAAGGCAAATTTGGTCCCGTAGCTCCACTCAAATATGATTGGTTCTTTTGGTGCTTACGTGGCTTCTTCTAATTGGATGGGGCATGGTGGGTTTTTTTTTCAACTTGTTCTTTTGGATACTTTGGCAAAAAATTTGAACCCACCCCATGGCCCCACCAGGCTTTGATTAAAGCAAATTTTAAATGGCAGGGAAAAATTCTTACTTTGACCCCGCAGGAGGACACGTGGCAAAGCTAATGGCGGAAATGAGGCCTTCGGAGGTAAGTTGGATGTTTTTCCCTTTTGGAAAAATGGAGTAAAATTCTAAAATGGAAACGTGCCCCCTGCCAAATCAATTTTGAAGCCTTAAGGTTTTTTGAAGTTGTGCCATAATGACACGTGGCGAGCCCGCACTCATCCAAGGTCTCAACTTTTAGGGAGCATCTCAAGATGCGTCATTGTGACACGTGGTAGTTTGAAAAGTCAAAGGGTGGGGAAGCAAACCATTAGAGGCAACTTGGATTTTTACCTCTTGTCATCAAAAGGATTAAAATCTCAAAATGGTCCGCAAACCCGATAAGAAGGAGGTCAAAGTTGGCATTGAAAATGTTAAAAGGTGGGCCATCGGGGGAAACTTGGATTTTTTTCCCCTTGATATTTAAATGGCTAAAATCATCAAAATGACCAACGGGCCTGATTGAGAAAAGTCAAAAATTTCTCCAGTCAGCGGCGGAGGTGCAGACCTTCCGAGGAAAATTGGATATTTTTCCTTTTGTGGAAAAAGGAGTTAAAAGTTAAAAAGGAAGCGTGATTTCGATGGGACCCACGTTGGGACACGTGTCATGCCCATTTTTCAAGGGCGAAGCTGTGGGGAAGACTTGGAAAAGTTTCCTTTTCCAAAAAGGAGGTGAAATCACGCAGAATTTGGCCATAGTTCCTTTAGGACCCACCTCAGGACACGTGTCAGGCTCATTTCTCAAGGGCGGAGCAGCGAGCAAAATGTGAAAATTTTACATTTTTCCAAAAAGGTGTAAAAGGAAAAAGGGAACCCGGGCCCATTTAAAATGAATCTCCCACGTGTACAGTCCAAATTCAAAATAGAAATCAACAACATTTGTGCATCTGTATCTGATTTTTCCACCATTTTCACTCTAGAGCTCCTGGAAGTGCAAGTCTTCATGATTTCTCGATATTTCTTGCACGCCAAATAGGAAGGGGAGTTAATTTGATATTTGAGTTTGGTGAGGAAGATCTAGGTACGTCTTTTTCCATTAAGATGAGATCTGAGCTCTGGCTCAATCCGTTCTTCCGTTTTTCCTTCTCGAGCATGTAAAGAACCAGATTTGATAGATTAGGGGTAGAAGTGGTTGGCGAGTAGAGGGAAAAGTGATCTACTAGAAGAAGGAGTTGAATGTGGGAGATATTCAAAGAGATCCACCCTTGAGCACTTGACAACTTTTTATAGATTTGATTCTAGGAATCATGATTAGAATCATGGCGAAGCACTGGTGCATTCAATGTTTGGATTTTGGGGGGAAAAGGCCCTGTTGTAAAATGTTATAAATAGGCATGATTTTTCCATGAAAAGGGTTAGAGGTTGGAATGTTGGAGTGTTAGAGGTCAGAACTGATTTTCTAAAAATCTTGATAGAGCCCGTCTTTTTGAGAATCCTATATGTCTCTTTTGTGTTAAACTTGATCATGTCAAGGTGGTTGCGAGTGTACACCATTGACAAGCTCTGAGACTGTTCTAGAAACTTTCCCTTGCTGATAAGTTTAATCAAATTTGAGTTATTCTATGTTTACTCTGAGCAATTAGTGCCTGCTTTGTTACAAAATGTCTGTAAATAAGTTTTATTCGTTCCTATTGTAATCTTACACTGGAATTTTTGTGAAATCACACAGGATCTCATCCTTGTGATAGTTTAATGGTATTTGCAATTTCATTTCAAGAAGAGCCTTCATCTTGGATGAGATAAACAAATTTAAAGTCAATTCACTATCATTTGTTGATAAATATTGTCTGTAAGTCTTTGGGTGTACCTTAGGCGTGGTTAATCAGAAAATATAGTGTTTAATTGAGTCTTCTAATTCGAGCCTTCGTATTGGAGTCTTAAAGATTATGTGAAAACGTGCTGATTTGGGCCTCCATTGAAGCACACCTTCAGTTGAAGGAACATCTTGATTGTTTTGAAGCTTTCTATTGTGAAGTTGCTCATTATTGTAAAGTCCCTCCAAATATCTGGTATAATCAACTTTATCTTGCTTCACCTCCCACAAAAATTCATTTAAAAACAACCAATCATACCCATACTACCCATGTTTGTCATGTGTGTATACAAATGCATAATTTTCACTACCAAAGCATGCAGAAACAATCAGGTTTTCATTGTCTTTAGTGGCCTGAACCTTGCTTAGAAAATATCTCCATTATCTAGAGTGACAACTCGTGAGAGTTAGGTTTTGTTGCATTGATCATATTTTCTTCAAGGTATTCTTAATAATTTCACAAGGAAGGATATCTACATCTCCTCCATAAATAGCAAGCTAAAAAAATGGTCCTCTCACCTTGGTTGAAAGGCACAACCATAAAGTAGTGAGGATAGGTCAAATCCTCTTGAGGGTGCTACCCATTTCTCCACATCTGAGTGAAAAGAGCAAGCTGCATTTCATCCCCAGGTACAAAACAACATACTACATGCTCTGCTTGTCTCTAAGCTTCTTTTAAACTGTGATGTTGCTCAAATTCTAACGGAGAATCAATTTGGGTACCAACAAAACAATGAAATTTTAATCATCCTTTGCTTACTGGAAGTTTCCTATGCAATTTTACAAGCTTAAGATTTAATTAGACCAAGTTAAAATTTACATCGGTGTGGATCTGTGTTTTTCTGCCGTAAGTGAAAAAATCTCTACCTAGAGCGAGGCTAGTGGTCCTAGGACATCCACCCCACTTGGGTGACGATTCACAAACCTTCGCCTTACTAGAGCGACGGTTACGAGACTACCGTATTTCCTGAGCGGTAGTTACAAGACCGCCACTCTGCACAGGGTGATGGTCCTATTTCTTAGAAATAGAACCTTCATTTATGATATTTCTAAAAAAAAAGTCACTAGAGTGTTTTAAAATTCATTCTGAACTTAAATTTATGCACCTAAAGTTTCCAGTTGTAAGATTTAACTCATTTATTCATTCCATAGTAAAATTACTCCTTTTAAAGCATTTTCTATTTTAATAGTAACAACAACAACTACAAGATCATTTTCATTTTGTTCAACAAATTTTCTTTCAAGTCCAAAAGTAAAAGGAACTAAATCTACTTCTAATATTGTTATTTTTCCTTACTACAAAATGCAACATTTCAACATAACAATATACTTCAAATTTGTTGCCTCTTTCCATTTCCACTACAACTTATTTGTTCAAATAACTACTAACAACTTTATTCCACATTCAAGTTTTCCATGCATACACTATTAGCATCTTACAACTTCTATATTTCTTCTTTCTCATTTACAATAATACAACTTCAACAATGAAAGTAAACTTTATTTTCCTTGAGCATAGCTCATTTATTTTAATGCAAAGAACTTCTTTTCTCACAATACAAACTAAAACTAGATTTTTTAAAATGATTTACATTTTGGTTCACTCCTTTTCATACTACCATTTGAGGGGACAAAGAATTATACAACTGTTCAATGAGCTTTCTTCAAATAATGTTACAACTTACAATACAACATTTCCTTTTTAAAAAAAATACAATATAACAATTCTTCCACCTCAATTGGGAATAACAAGAAGGTTTTCTCACATGGAAGGATTTATTTTGGACACCAAAATTCTCCAAGTTTCACATCACCAACAAGAGCTCCACCATGCTTCACTTGATCAACAACAAAAAAATGGGGGAGAGGCAACACTCTCTACCCAACCAATAATCCAATGAGGAGAAGAAGCTATCCTCTTGATTGGCTCCCAAGCCCCAACCACATTGCAATGAAAAATGAATCCAACTCATGGCAAAAAAACAAGTATCCACATCAGAATACAAATATTTTAAAACCATACCAAAAACACAATAAACACAACTACAATTACAAGAAGGCAACTAAAAAAATGTACAAGGATTCAAAATGCAAAAGCCAAAGGAGAAAGGATCTATGGGGAGGTCACTTATGCCCCCAATGGGAAATAGGTGCCCACCTTAAAACTCTCCAATATACATCCCAAAACCCCTACACAACTCTTATTCCTCCCTCAAGACCCTTTTATGCCTCCCACATTATCTTATGCCTCCCTACAATCTCTTATGTCTCCCTCATAAAAACCAAGTAAGAAATGTAAGCATTTATTGTCTAAGGTGGGGAACCCAACTCAGCTCCCTCAAAAACATGAAATAAATTATTATTCCTCCCTACATGAAAGATCCCCATAGTCCCTTCCTACACCACACTTAGGAAATATACTGAAGCACCTAACAAGCATACCAAAACATACACATATACACAATATAAAAGAGAGCGTTTAACAAGAGTGTAGCTCCTACATTTCCATGCTAGAGCCTTATCCAAGAGTCACACACCAAGCTTCTTCAAGCCCAAACAATCACCAACAAGCTCCAACAAGATCCAAAAGCACTCCAAAATCCTCCAAATCTAAAATACTAGAGCACCAAAAGAAATCAAGTAACCACCAAACAAGAAAAAGAACTTGAATAAATAGAAAAGGGAGAGAGGAGGGTGAGGTGGCTCCATGTAGGATGCCACATCACTCATCCTCAACTCCACCTCACAAGTCAAAACTCAACCCCAATGCATAATAAATTGGTGGGTGAGAGGAATGAAAACTTACTTACACACATAAACCAAGCCCACACCCCCTAAGGATAAAATTTAATACCTTTGTAATAAAAGTGCAATAAATGTCACTTTTTGACTTATAAAACACATAATGGGGTCTATTTTCGACCCCCATTCCATAGGTAGAGTTGGTATAGTAATTTAAGAGGTGTGGAACAAGTTTAACTTGTCCCATAAGCCTCAAATTGGCCCATAAGGACAAACCTGAATTTCCATGAAGAGGTAGAGTGTCTTGTTATCTCTCAAATTACATCCTGTAGAGAAATGGCTGCGGTGTTCTAAGCTTGCAAAATTGATCTCTCTTTCGTAGATATAATGAAACACCTCGTTTTGTTGGTATACCTATTTTGAGGCGAGTCTCTGGTATCAAGGTCACTTCCTTATTGATGTATCCTAAATTGGTTTTTGGGGTTAAGGTTAAAAGATGGATGTAAACTAATTAAAACTAAGGTGATACACCAAATTGGTATGAGGGATTTGACTAAGTATATGCGCAATTGATATGAGAAGAATTATTGATGCACGAGCCAAAAAAATTTTTTTTGTAGAATATTAAGGGCAAACACTTTGATGTAATGAGGGAAAGTATCACAACAATACTGCTAAGTTAAACATGCACATTAATATCATGCAAAAATTACTGAATTTTGCAACAGGTAAGATAATTAACCAAGGAATTCACACTCACAAGGTTAATGGAACATACAAAAGACTACAAATAATTGGAAAGGCAGAAAATACTTCACATTCAAAGGGAAAAACTAGAAAAATTTGCTTCAACACTCCTGTATCAAAAAATTCCTTTTTGTGCTTTGCTAAGGCACACAATATATAAAAATTTGATCAACCCACCCTTCCTAAAAATAGACTAAGGCTTGTACTCACCCATGCATTCTATTTTTATCCTTCATCTATTAATAAATAAAGGAATAAAAATAAAGCATGCAAATACAAAGAGGCATTAATAGCCATTGGTTACAACTAGTCAACTGAAGTTGACTGTTCTATTTTTAAGAAAAACATGTCTATTTTTAAGAAAAAGCATGAGTGGATGATTTTCTAAAAATAAGATTTTCTTGTTGAGTAATTTTTTGTCCTGTGCATGCAAACTATGCTTTTTGATGATCCGTCCTTTTCTAAAATTATGAAAGCATGCAACTCTACTCTCTGCGAGTGAGAAAAAATAATTATTTCCCTAACCATGGTTAAAACTGGTAAATTTGGGGCTCGAATTTAGATGAAAAGTATTGCAGGCTCCATCGCTCTTCTGGTAATTAAATTAATTAGCTCCAATCAAGCTGGCAAATTTCTGTGTTTTTTGTGTAAATCTGCCATTATTAATTGTTTTGAGCTTTCTTGTACAAAAAAGGGAAACCTGCCATTTTTTCAGACTTTAAGCTCAACCTTTTGTATTCTGAAGAACTTTGTATATATTTTTGCCTCAAAAAAGGCATCCTCGTATGACCAATTTGACCAAAAACACGTCCTTGAAAATCCTTCCTTATCATTTTTTGATATAATTGTGTATTTTGAATATTCGGCTCGCCAATTTACTTTAATCTAGGCCTTACATGTTTATGAATCTAGTCTCAAACAGAATCGTGGCTCGATTTTGATACTTAGCACTTTTCCTGAAAAAGGCTCAAAAATTGAAATACCCCGGTGGCCCGCTTCCCCAATTTTAGTGTTTTATGACATGGGCGAAGTCATGGGAGACTTAAACACTTTATTCCATTTTCAAAACTTTAAGTTTTAAAACACTCCGATGCTTTGAACTCTCGCTTCTGTTATGCATACATGGCTTTATTTTTCCATAACGGGGCTGTGGGGAACTTTAATCCTTTTTCCCTTTTAAACAAAAGGTTCAAAGTTCTGAATTGATCCGATGGCCCGCCTCTGATTTAATCGATACTTTGACTTTATGATGCTTTGACTTTTAATTCACAGGGTCTCGGGCCACTTAAAAAATTTAATCCTTTGCAAAACTTTAAAGTTTAAAAGGGAAAAAAACTCCCAACCTTCCACTTTTCCACCTATGCAATACTAGTGCCACGTGTACTCTGTGGGTTTGTGGGTCTGCGGACATTTTTTTGACAATTTTCAAAAATTGAAAAATGATAAATTAGTCAAAAAACCCACCATTTCGCTTGGGTTATTTAATAACTTTGAGTTTGCATCGATTTTGATGATCAATTTCTGAGCATTGATTTTCTGTACTTTTGATCTGCAACCGTTGATCTCCAAAACATGATTAGGGTTTCTAACTTGCATTGAATTTGGTTGGTGAAACTAACCATGGTGGTTTGCATTAAATTTATCAAAAGTTTCTCCGCCCTTCGATCTGGTACTTTTTGATTTTGATCGGTCAATTTTTTTAATCCTTAACTCAGAGTGAGTTAGGTTACTTTGGAGATTGACGAGTAAAACACTCGAACCCTAATCATTTGGCATTTTTACTCTTGAGCTCTAGCAAATAAAACAAACTCTTTAAAATTTTATGGCTGCCATTATTGAACTCTTGAGCTCGGCTCCTTACCATTTGAATTGTATTTTAAATGCCTGGAGCGTTACATTGGAGACTTCATAGATTCATGAGTTTACATCGTGTCACCATTATTTCTTGATCCATGAGAGCTTAGCCTTGTTCTTCTCTATTATTAATGGCCACTATTTAATCATCGAGTTTGGCTTTGTCTAATAATGCAAGATTTGATTGATTTTGGTTGCACTGCTTTGAGTTCAAGATTTTCTTTGAAATTTGTGTCTGTATGTGAAGATTCGAAGGCCACCATTGTTGAGGTTTGTGAATCTTGATCTGCTCTATAAAATAATCATCTGTTTCTTATTTGATCAATATTTAGCTTGCTCCTTTTACTATCGAATCAATGTTTCAGATCTAGCATTTTACATTGTGGGTATCATTCTTTCTCTGAAATTTTAGCTTTTGTGAGATAGACCCAGATCTATTGTGGGTATTTACATATTTAGCTCTGTCTGTTTGAGAATTTTGGCTCACATAAAAAGGAAATCCACCATTAATGAACTTTGAAGCTCTAGTTTCTTTGATTTCCCAACTGTAATTTAGGCATATCTCCAGATCTGGATACTCATTCAATGTTTTTGATCAAATCCAGGATATGTGTTTTCTTTTGTAGACCTACAACTGCATTTTCTCCTTTGAGTTGTATTGCAATGAATCTCTACTCGATTTTTAAATGTCCTACATGAATGAGTTTTTATTTTTTAAAAATTGTATATACCCATGTATTTTTCAATCTGTGGCTTAAGGTATCACAACCCATATTTAGGGTATCTTCCTTTTTGATATGGGTACTGGAAATTATCACTCCTTTTGATTCTGTAATTTGTTCTTGATTCATGAGATCTCTATATGTGGTATTCTAAAAATTGTAAGCAGTTCTTCATCCATGTAATACCATTCTCGGGCATAAGCCTTGATTCAGATGCTTTGTTGAAATACTGTAATCTTGTTTCTTTTACTTAGATACTTTATTTCTTTGATAGTAGTATTTCTGGCATGCTGGAAAATTTGAAATGTTGATTTTACATGGTGAAGCCTTGTCAATTTTTTTACAAAATTATTTCTTCTTCAGTTGCAATCTGAAATATGCATTTTGCAAATCTATTCTCTCTCTAGAATAGTTGTTGAACTTTGAGTTGCATCCTTTTTCACTCTGCTTCATGTATCATGGAATAGAAGTAATTGAAATCTACAATCTGAAACAATAATGAGGTCTGAATGAATTGATATACTTTTCTTGACTACAATATGTACCTGCACACTTGAGAAAATATTTAGGCTTTTTGACCTCTCTTATGTCCATAGTTTTCTTTTCTTTTCTCTTTCTCTTCTTTCTGAGTGAGTAAATCATGTATGCAGTATGATCTCCAAGTAATTTATATCTCCTGCTTTGTAAGAGATTCATATGCATGAATTAGGACAATGTAGGAATATGGATTAACCCTGAGCTCTTAACTAATGATTTTGTTCTTTTCTTCTTTTCAGGTACAATGCTTCCAGTGGTGAGGATTAAGCTGAAGATGAAGATGCATCAACCAAAGGAGAAGACCCAAGGAAATGATGGGTTCACTCATACTCCTTTATTTTCTCTTTCATGCCTGTGTACCTCTTATTTCAGTAGTTGTACTTTAATTTTCAGTTACATCCCACGGCAGCTTGTGTGGGAACACTTGAAGTTCTTTATGAATAAAACATTGATTTCTAAAATTGAGTTGTGTATTTATTTCTGCATTTCAGCTTTCTATATGGATTGTATGATGAACTAGACAACTCAATAATATAATTGAATGTTTTAATCATGAAGGAAAGAACATTATGAATACCTGTAACATCCAGTAATGAACTCTGATTTCTGCAATCTGCATTTATGTTTTGTTCCAAGACTCAATATTTCACCTATTCTATAATTGGATGTCTTCATCAAGATAACATAACTGTCCTTTGGGGCTTTGTGTTATTTTCTTGAAGATAGTCAAGAAATTGTAGAATATGTGATTTTTTACGCTTTGTAACATCACACATAGTTCAAAATTTAATGTAATCATTAATTAATTCAGTAGTAACCATATTATCTGAAAGAAACTCCCCTATCTTAGGTATACTTCACCAATGCTATCCATCGTAATGAAGTTTTGAGTTGCCCATTTTTGCACAAGTGCAAAAATTGTCAACATTTCTGGTGATCCTACGGGGAAAGTTGCCTGCTAGCTTGTAAACCAGTGCTTTTCTCTTGTCCATTGGGCATGGAGTCTAAACATGTAACCAAAATCTACCTTTCCAGAAGGTCCAACCCTTCCAAAATGAACTAAAACTGGGAAAGGATTTGGTAAACCAGACCATGTGCATGAATGCACTTATTGAATTGAAAAACATTGCAATGTTCAAAAACTGCATTTATTGAAGGGAAATTATATGATGGAAAAGTGACATGTGAGCATGGGAATCTACAAGTAACTCTTCCTTGTACCCGACCTCCCGAGGTCATGCCAAGATGGCCGGTGAGTGTGGAATATATGTGGATGTAGAAAAACTAGTTCGGTAATCTTATATCCTCAATACGTAATAATGTTATCTCGCAAATATAAGGTGAAGAAGGCCCTTCTAACTTGAATTGGTGTAATGGTTTGTTCGGATATAATAGCTATTCGGAGGCTTCAATCAATGTTGAGATTTTTCGAGATCCTGTTTATTGGCTGTTGGATACATGGGAAGTGACCTATGGGAGCTTCATATATATTTCCAGACAAGGTCATGAAAAATGGTGATAGGAGGTGTAGTGGATTTCTCCAGGATTTTATGGATGATTCTTTGGTCTAGTCTAGAAATCCTTAGCTTGATTGGCTGCTATGTTTAATAATGAGAATTGTGTAATAATATCTGTGGAAGTGGTGAGGACCTAAATACTAGTGTTCGTAAACCAACATCAATATCTGATTGATTAGTAGGCCCGTTGGGTTGTGGGACCTGTGGATCACAACCGTAAGTTCATGGTTGTGGCGGACCTCCTATGGTCATATGAAGAGTCAATCTCTCCTTCTGACTATCCAATAATCATACACCTTTTCAGCCTCTATGTTTAGAACTAGAAGTTGTATAATTTTCTCAGAATACCTTACAGGTGTTCTGCAACTTGAATGTGTAAGCTAGTATCTATGTCAATGAGGAGGTCTCCTGTGTTAGGTTGTGGAACTAAAGGATCACAACCAAATACTTGTTCTCTTTCGAGTCCTTGTATAGTCATACGGATATTTTATCAAGGCAGTCTATAGTTAGGATGATTTGACCAAAATGTGTATGCCTTGTCGTCTTCGATATTTAACCCTCTCAGTTGTTCACTAATTGCTTGTAGGTTTGTCGTTTCTCGAAAGACATGTATCCTAAGGTCTTGATCTATATCAGCTAATGTTGTGGGTAGATTTGGTTGAGGCACTATTGGTTCAAATATGTATTCTCTAGGCTCTCTAGGTCCCGTGATTGTCATGCAAAATGATTCAACTTTTAACTAAAATTAATAAACTAATTATGAAAGATGTATCTACACTATGCATGTATTCTTTATTTTTGTATTTTCAATGAAGTATTTTAACGAAATTAAAGAGTAGCTATTCTAATATATTTAGAAAATGGACAACTAATCTAGTAACAGAATTAAAACAAAACAAAACATCCTAGTGTGGCTATTTGCTTGTGTAGTTGTGAATTTATCCTAAATATCTAAGCAACTAATTGTTTTAAATTGAAAGACTCTCGATTCTACCTCAGAAGTGAGGAATGAATCATAGTTTCTCATAAACTATCAATCCCCACAGCTTCCCTGGTGATATCGAGAGCAAGCTTTTGAAATAAAATAATTCACTACTCTATTTGATATGTTGTAACTAGAACTTTGATAGCTCAAACCTGGCGTTTACAGAATAGTGGTAAATCTAGTTGTGTGTGACTTTGTCCCCTCAGTGTGATCTCCTCGTTCCTTCATGTTCTCTTGAATCCAGAAAAGCATGTATATGATAGCATCGAAAAATAAGGAACTTGAACAATGGCAACTTTTGGACATAGACCGAATACAATGCGAGTAAGAGAGAGATAGTGCAAGTGAACAGAGCTTGACTATGCAATTCCTAGCGGGATTTATTGTGGGAATATAACACAAATGCACCGAGAGTTTTAGAAGCTATCTTTTGTGACTAAACAAAACCTACAACTTTAAATGGATTCCAATCTAAGAATGAAACTATCTTTATTTTAAACTGACTTGCATGGAACAACAATGAAGCAAGAATGAAACAAGAAGATTGAATGACCTCTAAACAACAAAGGAAGACCAACAATGGATGCAAAACATGAAACTATTGGAATTCTAAGCAAGAAACTCAAAGACTGAATGATTAAATAGAGAAGGAGAGGGGCCATTTGTTTGAAAACAAGTTGGCTATTTATAGCAAATGCATTCACTAGAAGGTAACTTGGAATGGAACTCTTTTACCATTAAACAAAGTGAAAACACTATTCATAGGGCTGGCCAAAACATAAATGCAAAGCAAAGTAGCTGAAAAATGTGGGTAGAAATTGAAAATTTACGTTTGACGCGATCATCGAACTTTCTAGAAAATGTGAATAGGACTACCGCCCTATGTAGGGCGGCGGTTACACCGCCGCCTGTCTCCGGCGTGGTCACGAGACCACCACCCGGGGGGGGCGGTAGTCTCATCACTTAAGACCAAAATGCAAGGAAAAGGGGGCAGAGGGTAGAACAAAGCATGTGGAGGCCGGGTGAGGCATGTGGGATACAAACGTATACTTGGCAAGCTTTTCTGGATTCCAACACCTTGCAAGGAGACTTGTATCATCATTGGGGTATGTGTAACATCTTTTCGGTGGTGCAATACCTTACAATTTTGGGTGTACATATTTGCCCCTCGAGAGAAGCATCTTAGCCATGAAGAGGCATAAAATGGTGGATCCGAGTATGGCAGTCTCGAAATGGGGAGTTAGGAGTTATACCTGACACACCCATGTGTCGGAAAGTTACCATCCAAAATCCCGCTATCTACAAAATGAAAAAGGGGACTCAAGTGCAGATAGATAAAATAAATTGAGAAATAAAACTAAATTGATATGAAATGAGGACTTACCATTTATGCAGGGGTTTAGAACTTACCTCTGCGATGCTCCAACCCTGTGAAAGACATTCAAAATTAATTTTAGAAAGTTATATATATATATATATATATATAACTCATTTTCACTTTACTATTCATTTATGCATGGATTGATTTGATAGTTTTTGAGCTCTGGGACCCACGGTGACGGTTTTCGATGAGAGTATAGTCAAAATGTTTATGGTGAGATAGTGATCATGCCTCCGAGAGCGGAACATCGACCCACGAAGTCTCAAGTTAGTTCTTCTCAATTTATTGTTTTTAAACCTAAAATGTAGAAATGATAAAATCTTTGTCTTGGGGGTTATTTTTGAAAATATTAGTTTTAAATGAGTCTCTAGGGGGCGCCCATAGGGTAGGTCCTTATTTTAGTTAAAATGGTGTATTTTGCTTGTTTTTAGGCATTTTTAGGGCTTCCGAGCCGTTTGCGGGTTCGGGACAGGACCGCCGCCCTACACAGGTGGTGGTTATGGGACCGCCACCTTAGAAGGTGGTGGTTATGGAACCACCACTCACAGGGTGGTGGTTTCACAACAAAAAGCAAAAAAATGATGCTTTACTTACTTGTTTTTGCATTTTTAGCACTTTTACATGTTTTTGATAGCTTTTCCAATCGGATTTTGTCACTTACTTACTCTTTTTTGTGTTTTTGGGTGTATGCAGAAGGAGGAGTACATTAGATGGAGCCGAGAGAGGGAGTGTGATTGGATCCCAGCAGTGTTAGAGGCACTCACTCAGGCAGAGCGAGATACACTTTAGAGGGCTGGTATTTGGAGGATTGCACACAGTCCCTCACGTTGCACCTGCTAGTCACATATTATGTGACTTATTTTCATATTGGGATGTGGATCGGAACACTTTCCGATTTCCAGGAGTTAGGGGTGAGTGGACCATTACCCTAGAGGATGTTTACCATATACTGGGGGTTCCGATCCTTGGGAGGCGGTTGTCTCTTAAGACAACAGTGTCGAGATCTCAGGTGGTTCAGTGGGCCACTTATATGGGGGATGTCGTTGTTTCGATGGGGTCGAAGAAGGGGGTGAGGGTCCACTCCATTGTTGAGTCTAGACATTCATGTGCTCCATGCAAGGCTATCATGGGTATCCTTGCTTCGAGATTGATTGGGGACAAGGGAGGGGACACTCTCTTATATTGTTGGGCTCCCATCATTACACAGATTGAGGGCCATGGACGTGTTTACGCTTGGGAGAAGACATCCTCGGGACCACCTACCATGATTTATATAGGGTGGTCGACTACAGGGATAGTCATCAGAGCCACCCCACTCTTGTCATGAGTTGGGTGTATGAGCACATCACTCCGTATGGGAGAGGTGTAGAGGCAGAGGATCCTGGGGCCATCAGGGCAGCGAGGTGGACAGGGATGACCATTCTTAGAGCACCTCACCAGCCAGTGGCCTCTTTGACCACTATAGACATGGAGGCTACTCCTTATCAGGCCATGGCAGGGTTATGGGGAGAGGAGACTTGTTACATTGATTACTTGCCACACTACTAGTCAGCTGGTAGACAGGATGGGGAAGTTGGAGATCCACCCCTTTGACAGAGTACCACAATAGTTCGGCCTCCCATACATTGACATGTTTCCTCTAGGGGGCCAGTGTATAGATCTATTCGTGAGGCTCGGGGAGGTCCTAGAGGCCGGGGTTGGACTATTGTTACTCTTGGTGTTCCCATCATAGCTAGGAGGGTGGTTCGTGCTCGAGGGGTAGCCAGTGCTCCTCGGGCACCTTTACTTTGGATTGCCACCGGTCCTACCCATAGCAGAGATGAGCCCATTGACGTGGACTCCGAGTCTGAGGAGTTCACTGGGGGAGATAGAGAGGAGACAGAGGAGACAGAGGAGACCGGAGGTGGTGGGATGGGGAGGAGGATGACAGTGATTCTGAGTGGCATGACACTCAGGATATCTTACGGGCCGAGAGGGTGGAGCGGAGCACAGAGAGGGTGACTTTGATTTCAGAGGAGTTACCTTCTCAGGATTTAGGGGGAGATGGTGAGTCCATCGCAGGCCATCACATTTCTCCAGATGTGGGAGAGGATGACAGTCAGCGGCAGCATCAGTTGGTGGCACATCCTAGAGACCCTTCCTGGAGGCTTGAGATCCGAGTGAGTTACCACTCTTCTCTTGACTTTTCTTTAGTTAGAATTGTTTAGTTGTTATTTCCTTTTGTTGTTTCGTTTATTCTTGGTTTTATTTTTGATCATTTTCTAACTTGTTTTCTCCTTTATTTACAGCGATTGTTGATGAGTGGCGAGACTTGATTCACCGAGTATGTGCGAGATACCTTGTTGCTCCCCTCGAGAAGACTCATGCTGAGCTTTCTGAGGATGTGGGAGAGCCTTCAGCAGCCGGTAGGCATACCGATGTTTTTTCCCCTGTCTGGTAGGTGGAAAGGATCATGACTTCTCTCCGTGCTGAGGTAGTTGGATATAGGATGGCCGAGCGCACTTGATGAGGAGGAGTCATTCTCATAGTGAGATGGCAGCTACTGGCCGTGACCACGAGCCCTCAGTGCATTTGGAGCGCCGGCGTAGCCGAGTCCTAGACGTGGTCGTGCCCTCTGAGGGATCCCATAGGGGTTGAGAGGCCATTTTTGTAGTGTTTTGTCGATATTTATATGAGTGTTTTTGTACTTTTCGGGCTCATTGAGCATTTTGACCATGCCTAGTGCATGATGGCATTGTATATAAAACTTGATTTATATATATATATATATATATATATATATATATATATATATATATCTTTTTGGATCTAGACTTTTGGTGCCTAGAATTTTGTGACTTGTTTCCACATGTATACTAGATGTTTTTAGAGTATTTGTTTTCATGCTTTTCAGAATGTATGTGATGGATGACAAATGATAGTAAATAGAATGTTTTACTTTGTATGTTTTTGTAATGCTGATATGAGATGATACAAACATATTGTAGTACTGAACTTTTGAATTCTTTGGGAATGTTCGTGATTTCTTCTTATGTTGGAAAAACGTGATGAATGTATAGTGATAAAGAGATGAATTTTCCCCATTCCCAACTCCACGCAACCAGTAAGATGTGAGGGCTCTACACCAAGAGTTGGGAAGGGCACAAATTGTATGAGTTTGACTGAATGGAATGATAAGAGACAGAAAAACCAATATCGTATCAGAAACCAAACTTAGACCTACACACTTACCCTACTCAAAACTACCACCAAGCTCAGTAGGTCACTTACTTTCCAGTTTATCTAGACTTAGATTCATAAATGGCAACCCGGTTGACAAAATCTGGTTTTGAGGATTTGATCTCTTTGGAATTTGGACATTTGTTTTCTCTTAATATAATTTGATTTGTACTTCTAGCATACCAAGATTTGTTAATTTGTGTGAATGGACCCCCCACACCCTACCTCATGCCACTAGTAAGAAGCATGGGTTTGTCACCAAAGGTGGGATATAGGTGAGTAAGGGCACTTCTTTCCTTTCCCAACCTCACACCACCAGTAAGAGATGTGGGCTTATCACCGAAGGTTGGTGGGGCAAAGAAGTGTGTAAAATAAAATATTTTGTTTGCTTGGCACTTTTGATTCCATTTGATTTTGACATTTCTGATCTATGACTTTGGGATATCCTTTCTTTCAAAGAGATTTAAGAGGGATAGATGTGACACCAAGAAGCTTCTAGAATAGACCGTAGGTAAGGACAACTTCACCTAGTAGAAAGAAAGAGAAAAACCAAGTATGCAGGCCTTGGTATGGTTTTTCATCAATATTTGTCTGTCAAACTTGATGAGAAGATTTGAAATTACTTGATGATGTTTGAGGAGATGTGATTTGAATGCTTTTGCCAATACTTTCAGAAATTTGTAATAGATTGCTTAAGAGTAAGTTCCTTGACTACAATTTTTACGAAATGAGTGGACAAAATGAAATAACTAAGATGACTAATGCAATGTAGGTAGCCATAATGTACAAGTGGTGATTCTGATGTCTCATGCGTAAAACCATTTAAGATGCAAGGAATTGATAGTTTCATTGAATTCCTCACCTTCTAGTGTGCACAAGAGATACACACCATTTCCATAGTCTTTCATGACTCGGTATGGGCCCAACCACTTGGGCCGGAACTTCCTTCCTTCACCGGTTTTCTTATCGATCCGGCTGTCTAGTCTTAGAACTAGATCTCCCTCATATATTTCTCGCTCATAGACTTTTTTGTTATACTATCGGCACATCCGGTCAGCATAGGCTCTGTGCATTGTTCAACATTTAGCCTAGCCTCATCAAGGCTTTCCAGTTGAGAGAGGCATGCCTCCCTATAAGCTTCTTCATCCAAAATCCCTTGTAATGAGATGCGAGAGACTGGGTATTTCAACCTCAAGTGGGAGAACTACTTCTGCCCCGAATACCAATGAGAAAGGGGTTGCTCTTGTTGGTGTTCTTATTGAGGTTCGATGGGCCCACAAGGCCGATATAGTTTTAAATGCCAATCTCACTTGTTCTCCTTGACTGTTTTGAGGAGAATAGCCTTTAATGTTTTGTTTGTTGCTTTGGCTTGCCCATTGGCTTGAGGGTAGTAAAGAGAGGTCATGTGATGGTTTATTTTGAATTTTCTACATAACTCATGGACCTCATCATTTTTAAAGGATGTGCCATTATCTGAGATAATGACTTGTGGGACACCATACCTGTAAATGATTTGGTTTAGAATGAATTTGGCAATTACCGAACCTGGTACGGTGGTGAGGGGCATGGCCTCTACCCATTTGGTAAAATATTCCATGGCCGTAATTATAAAATTATGGCCATCGGTTGATGAGGGAGAGAATTTCCCTATCAAGTCTAGACCCCACATGGAGAAGGGCCACGGGGTTGCTATTGGTTGTAGGGATTGTGTTGGCATGTGAATCTCGTGAGAGAATTCTTGGCATTTGTGGCACTTACGTACAAACTCTACTACGTCATGTTCGAGAGTGGGCCAAAAATAGCCCATCCGATGTATTTTGTGAGTGGTGGCATGACCACCGAAGTGGCCTCCACATATCCCACTATGGGATTCATAAAGAATCTTCTTAGATTCTTCTATGTTGACGCATCTTAGAAGCATGTCGTCAAGGCTTTACGATAGAGTACTTGTTCTAAAACAACATATTTAGTGGTGATAATGCGTAACCACCTTCTTTGTTGTGATGTGGCACCTTTCCGTATGTGTGGTCTATGATAAAATTGATGATATCAGTGTACCAGGGACATGTAGAGATGGGGGCCTAGTTTCAAAAAAGTATATACACTCATCAGGAAAGTCCAGATTTACCAGATCACCTCCATCTAGTGGATTGTCAGCTAACCAATCTATAATGATTTGTCCCTTAACGGATTTTTGGTTTACAAATGTTAACTCAAATTCACCCATTAAGGTTATGAAACACCCAACCTTTTTAGATAAAGACCCTTGCGTGAGGAATGTTCGTAAATGATCTGTCTTTACAATGACCCTTGTTTCTTGGTTCAACATGTAATGTCTTAAATGTTTTGTTGCAAAGACTATGGCAAGGCATTCTCTCTCTCTGTGTATAATGTGTTTCATAATCGAGCAACATTTCAGCTAATGAAATAGACCACACGTTCTCGTTTATCATTGTCTTCTTGAGCCAACATGTAGGCTAGCGAGACATGAGTGGCTCATGAGTATAGGATCAAAGGGTGGTCTGGTTTGGGAGGCATTAGCGTGGGTGGAGACAACAAGAAGCGTTTAACTACTTCAAAGGCCTCATTGCATTCTTCAGTCCAATCAATGCTATAATCTTTCTTTAATAGATTGTTGATTGGATGAATGGAAAAACTTAAATCTAGGATGAACCTTCGGATTGCACCGAGTTTCCCAAGAAATGACCTGATTCCAAACTCATCCGATGGTGGGATCATTTCAGAACAACCCATGATTTTGGCTGGATCGACATCAATCCCTCATGAAGATATAATGTAGCCCAAAATTTGCCTCCTGTCACACCAAACACGCACTTCTCTGGGTTTAATGTGATGCCATATTCAATTAATCGTGAGAGGATGATACAGTACTTCTGGATGATCACAACGCTTCTTGGCCTTGGCCAATAAGTCATCCACATAGGATTCCACAATTTTATGGATAAGATCATGGAATATGTATGTCATTGCCCACTGATATGTAGCGCCGGTGTTCTTAAGACCAAATGGCATGACAACGTAGCAATAAGTTCCCTAGGGAGTTATGAATGTAGTTTTGGCTTGATCCTGCTTCAGATATTTTAATCTGATTATACCCTGAGAACCCATCCATGAGGGACAATAGTTCAAATCCAGCTTGTTGCATCAACAATAATGTCAATGGATGGTAACGGGAAGTCATCCTTGGGACAAGCTTTGTTAATATCCCAAAATCTATGCAAATGCGTATCTTCCCATTCTTTTTGAGAACAGGGACGATATTAGATACCCATTGTGAATAGTCAATGGGTTTGATGAATCCCACTTGGAGAAGTTTTATTACTTCCTCTTTTACCATGAGAGCCACTTTTGGCTTCATCGGTCTTGATTTTTGTTTAATTGGTTTTGCATCTGGTTTAGTGACAAGATTATGTACCGCGATGTGTGGTGCAATGCCCGTCATTTCTTTATAGTTAAATGTGAAATCCTTTTGATGTTCTTTGAGGATTTGGGTGTGTATTTCTATCTCCTCCGAGTTAACGAGGATCCCAACTTCAAAATTTTTGGTTCTTCCTCCGTTCCAATGTTTATGTCAATGGTTTCTTCTATTAAAGAAGTGTTACCTTCTTCAAATTCAAGTGGGGCTGGAGGTAGTTCCAAGCTTTCTCCATCTTCTATCTCATAGATATCGAGATCCTTTTGTGGAGGAGACTCTACCATGGGATTTCCAAAATAGGAAGAGGAATGTGGTATTAAGGAAAGATCTACTATGCGGTAAGCAAGGTGTAGCTCCACATAGGCGTTTAGATATTCGAGAGTGACTCTATCATTGTCAAAGTGATCCATGATAGAAAAATCATTCTCAGCTTCTCCATGAGTTAGGAGTGGGTTTGTTGGTATTTTACGCACTAATGGTTTGGTACGAAGTGATACTATGAAATTTGTATCTTCCAACTCACTGTTTGGAGTGAAACGGAAGTTGAGGTTGCTATTGAGTCTATGAGAAGGTTCTACTCTCGTGGGATTGCTTCAATTGATATGAAGTTAAATCCCTTGCTTAGATCTAACACCACTTGTTTTTTGTAGAGTTGTAAATGTTCAGCCCTAGTTTCATATACCTCGAGACTTGGTTTGCAACTAGTTGCGAGTCTCCTAGCACTCTAATGTCATCGACACCCATTCTTTTGGCTAGGATGAGGCCAAGGAGGAGAGCTTCACTCAACCCCATTGTTTTTGTACATTTCAAAGTTTAATTTAAAGGTGAAAGGTAGGATCTTTCCCTCAGGTGAAGTAAAGATCACTCCTACCCCAGCTCCAAAGTGACATCTAGCTCCATCAAGTGGAGAGTCCAATATTTTCTTGGAAAAATGGATGTTGGGGTATTTGTTGTATCTATTTCTTTTTCTTTGGTTACTTCTACCATAAAAACTTCATTTGATGGAAGGGAAGCAATTCCCAGGGTGCATCCCATACCCATAGAATCAAATGGTAGGAGAATAGGTAAGTCTTTCTCTAGCAACTCGACAATTTTTGTGGTAGTCCCTAGTGACATTGTTTCTATAACGTTGGTCTCATTTTTGAGTGCTTGGAATGTCTTCGGCTAGATTTGTAATTTCCAATTCTATGTGGTGGGTATCAACTTCTCTTTTGGTTTTGAATTAATTGGTTTGATGAGTTGATTTGTTGGGAGTTCAAACTTAGAGTGAATGCCTGGTCTTTTCTTCAAATCAGCTAGGTGTATATCGAAGGGCTTTGGGTCACCTTGTGCCACAAATATTTTTCCTAAGTGTAGAAATCTTATTTCTTGGAATAACGTGGAAGGGATTGCCTTCATGCGGTGTATCCATGGCCGATCGAGGATCATATTATAGTTGGTTTCCCGATCTATAATATAAAATTTGGTGAGGACCGTCTTGGGTCCTAAAGTGACTGGTAAAACTATGGTTCCAATTGAAGTGGCTTTGAGGCTATCATAACCTCTTAGCGTATTTCATGTTGTGGAACAGTTTGTCTCTCCATATCCTAACTTTTGAAGAAAAGTCAAAGGGGACTATGTTAACTACTGCCCCATCATCAATCATTGTGTGTTTAACATAATATAATTATTGTAAACCCATACTTGTAAATGTAAAGTTGGGTCACCTCTTCATGCAATCTCAATGTCTGTTGGCATTTTGCTTATATCAAATATAAACTTAGTATCCCTATCTGGCTGCCCCGGAGGATAGACATCAAAGTCTACATGGTTTACTTGCATTTCCGGAGGAGGAGTGATGTTGATTAAATGACCAAGGCCTAATGCTTCTAAGAGGGCAGCCCTGTGGGTGGGAGAGTTTTTAACAAATCCAAAAAGGAGATGTGAGAGAAGGTTTTAGTTAAGTCATTAATTAAATCATAGGCGCCTATGGGTTTTACCAACATTTGTTGAATGTTGTCTGGTTCCAATGGATAACTTGGAGTTGGTTGAGAAGAATAATCCCATGTTCTTGTTATGGTTTCTATGGGTAGCTCGGTGTCTAACTCCACCAGACCAACTATCTTAGTTTGGGGTCGAGTTCCTAGTTGGGGTGCGACTGGTGGATTTAATGAAGTTGAGGCTTCATGATCATTGTTTCCTATTATAACACCCTTGTTTGTTCCATTAGGATCTAGCTTGTTATTGTTAGAATGGTTTGGGAGTGGATCATTAAAGATCTTGAGGGGTGCATTTTGAGGGGAAACTACCCCTGTATAAGCGTTTGGCGTGGGTACTACAGAATTTGCTAAAAACATATCTATAAAGAGTTGTTTTTGATCTTCTGGAAAATGCTGCATGAATTTATTGTAGTCACGAAAAGTCCTAGTATCGTGGCCTTGAATTTTGTGGAAACCACAATACAAATTGGGATTATAATTTTGAGGTTATTGATTTAAACCTGTTGTGGCCCAAAATTCTGATAAGGTTGCTGGTTGTTAGAGTTAAAATTTTGAGGTTGTTGCCTTTGGTTTTGACTCTGATATCCAGTTGGGTTTCGATTTGGACCTTGTGTTTGGATTTTTCATCATTGTTGTTGTTGTTGTTGTTGTGGTGGATGATTAAAATCCACCGCATTGATTGTTGGAGTAAAATTGTTATTTCACTGATTATTAATAGGTGGAAAATGTTTACAACATTTTCTCTTTTAGTTTGGTCAGTTACTCCATCTGTTGTAACTCCATGGTTCTTGTTAAGGATCTTAGGTCCTTGATTAGCATTCCCATATCATTAGGATAGGCCGCGGTGTTTTGATTGGGAGTGGTTAATTTCCCATTTGTTCCATATGTCTTACGACCACTATCTATCACTTCTTGGTCGATTCGGAGAGCACTCTCGAGTACTTCATCATAAGTTCTTAGTGGGAACTTCTAGACTTCTTCCTTTATCTCTCTATTGAGAGAATTAAGGAATAAATCACATAGTTCCATTTGATCCATGTTTGGAGCACTTGCTGATGAGTAGAGAACCATACACCATCTTTGAATAAAATGAGCAACGGATTCATTATGTTCTTGTTTAATATGCAAGAATTCCCTGATTCCTGTTCTTAACAATTTGTTCATATCAAAAGCTTTGATGAACTCTGACACGAGTTGTTTAAATGAGTGTATCGAGGCTTCAGGTATTCTTGTAATACCAATCAAGGGCAATACCCTCTAAGGTTTTAGGGAATATCTTAGCAACAACCCCATCCCAAGGGAGTAATTCCCGTATGGTTATGGCATAGGCCTTAATGTGTGCATTTGGATCCCCTTCCCCTTTATATTTGGGTAAATCGGAAGAGGTCTTGGAAGCATAACACTTCGTATGGTGAAGTCTAGGGGCTCTTTTAAATATTCTGAATAAGTCCCTACCGCATAGGCCTCACCATCGATGGTGCTTGCTTTGAGGGGGTGGAGGTGGAATGGGTTGTTGATATGGCATAACATATGTGTTTGTAGGGACATAAGGGAATCCCTGTGGTTGAACGAACATCCCGGGAGAAGAGAACATGTCTCCTTGTGGTGATTTTGAATAAATGTTTAAGTAGGGAGGAGCATTGTTCTAGTATGGGTTGTTTGGTGCCAAGCCGGGAGGTATCATGTTTTCAACTGGAGCGGCATTTGAAAACGTGGTCCTAGTTGGTGTTTGTTGTGGATAACTATATGGATTTTGAGGAGGCATGCCTAACGTGCCTGTTCCTATAAGGAGGTCAACCTGACTAGGGTGATGTGGAGGGTTGGGGATTGTGCTTTTGCCCAAAATATGAATTTTGGTTTGCTTGAGCAAGTTCCAGCCCTCTAACTTTCTCAACTAAGGCTGAAATGACCTCTATTGGTGAAGACACAATGTTTTTCCTTAATGGCGTTTGTTGTATACCTTGAGGTTGTAAAGGGGTATGATACCCTGCTATGAATTGATCATTACCCTACCAAGCTTCACCGAGGGCATTTCCCATAGGTGGAGGAATGGGGGTGTTTTCTTGGAATAGGGTATCGATTGTATTTGTAAACTCCCTATAGGTGGATACATGTTTTGGAAGCATTGTTCACTTCTAGCATAGCAGTGCTAAGTACTCCTCATCCAAAAATGGGAGTGGATCTGACTGTCTACTGATCTGTGGTCTGAACAAGACCCGAGGAGATGAAGTGGATTCTCCAGTAAACGTCATATTGTTAGAGCCTGAGGGCTCTGGTTGTTGTGTTTGTGCAAGCTGATCCAACTCCTCAATTCGGAATGAAGAACTGGAGCTAGTTCTTTGAGGGGAGTTTGAGATGACAAGTAATTACTTGAATAGTTATCAGCCCATGCGGAAAGTGAGGGTGATGGTTGTCTACTTGTTTGACTATAACTTGCTTCAAGACCTGAGAGAGGTCTACCATATGCATCGTATCCCGACATATTCGGGGTATATGAATACCCGTAGAATAATGGGAAAGAGCGAAGGTGGATGAAAGAAATGAAAATAAAAGGGGAATATTTGTTTGTTTCACGTCGGGTTCACCAGTTTTGTACGATGGAAAAGTGACATGCGAGCATGGGAATCTACAAGTAACTCTTCCTCGTACCCGACCTCCCGAGGTCATGCCAAGATGGCCGGTGAATGTGGAATATATGTGGATGTAGACAAACTAGTTGGGTAATCTTATATCCTCAATACGCAATAATGGAATCTATAAATCTAAGGTGAAGAAGGCCCTCCTAACCTAAATTGGTGTAATGGTTTGTTTGGATATAATAGTTGTTTGGAGGCTCCAATCAATGTCAGCTCTATCGAGATCCTATTTATTGGTTGTTGGATACATGGGAAGTGACTTGGGAGCTTCGTATATATTTCTAGACAAGGTCATGAAAATGGTGATAGGAGGTGTAGTGGATTTCTCGGGGTTTTATGGACGATTCTTTGGTCTAGTCCAGAAATCCTTAGCTTGATTGGCTGCTATGTTTAGTAAGGAGAATTGTGTAATAATGTCTGGTGGAAGTGGTGAGGACCTAAATACTAGTGTTCGTAAACCAACATCAATGTCTGATTGATTAGTAGGCCCATTGGGTTGTGGGACCTATGGATCACAACCGTAAGTTCATGTGGTTGTGGCGGACCTCCTATGGTCATATGAAGAGTCAATCTCTCCTTCCGACTATCCAATAATCATACGCCTTTTCAGCCTCTATGTTTAGAACTAGAAGTTGTATAATTTTCTCAGAATACCTTATAGGTGTTCTGGCAACTTGAATGCGTAAGATAGTATCTATGTCAACAGGAGGTCTCCTACGTTAGGTTGTGGAACTAAAGGATCACAACCAAATACTTGTTCTCTTTCGAGTCCTTATACAGTCATACATGATATTTTATCAAGGTAGTCTATAGTTAGGATGATTTGACCAAAATGTGTATGCCTTGTCATCTTCGATATTTAACCTCTCAGTTGTTCACTAATTTCTTGTAGGTTTGTTGTTGCTCAAAAGACCTGTATCCTAAGGTCTTGATCTATATCAGCTAATGTTGTGGGTAGATTTGGTTGAGGCACTATTGGTTCAAATATGTATTCTCTAGGCTCTCTAGGTCCCGTGATTGTCATGCAAAATGATTCAACTTTTAACTAAAATTAATAAACTAATTATGAAAGATGTATCTACACTATGCATGTATTCTTTTATTTTTGTATTTTCAATGAAGTATTTTAATGAAATTAAAGAGAAAATATTCTAATATATTTAGAAAATGGACAACTAATCTAGTAATAGAATTAAAACAAACAAAATAGCCTGGTGTGGCTATTTTCCTGTGCAGTTGTGAATTTATCCTAAATATCTAAGCAACTAATTGTTTTAAATTGAAAGACTCTCGATCCTACCTCAGAAGTGAGGAATGAATCATAGTTTCTCAGAAACTATCAATCCCCACAACTTCCCTGGCGATATCGAGAGTGAGATTTTGACTGAAATAAAATAATTCACTACTCTATTTGATATGTTATAACTAGAACTTTGATAGCTCAAACCTGGCATTTACAGAATAGTGGTAAATCTAGTTGTGTGTGACTTTGTCCCCTCAGTGTGATCTCCTCATTCCTTCATGTTCTCTTGAATCTAGAAAAGTGTGTATATGATAGTATCAATAAAATAAGGAACTTGAACAATGACAACTTTTGGACATAGACCGAATACAATGTGAGTAAGAGAGAGATAGTGCAAGTGAATAAAGCTTGACTATGCAATTCCTAGCGGGATTTATTGCAGGAATATAACACAAATGTGTCGAGAGTTTTAGAAGCTATCTTTTGTGACTAAACAAAACCTGTACAACTATAAATGGATTCCAATCTAAGAATGAAACTATCTTTATTTTAAACTGACTTGCATGGAACAACAATGAAGAAAAATGAAACAAGAAGATTGAATGACCTCTAAACAACAAAGGAAGACCAACAATGGATGCAAAACATGAAACTATTAGAATTCTAAGCAAGAAAATCAAAGACTGAATGATTAAATAGAGAAGGAGAGGGGCCATTTGTTTGAAAACAAGTTTCACTAGGCTATTTATAAAAAATGCATTCACTAGAAGGTAACTTGGAATGGAACTCTTTTACCATTAAATAAAGTGAAAGTGGCCAAAACATAAATGCGTGCCAGCAAAGTAGCTGAAAAAGTGGGTAGAAATTGAAAATTTGCGTTTGACGCAATCGTCGAACACACATGGTTATGGGACCGCCACCCTATCCAGGGGTGACGGTCATGGGACCGCCCCTATCCTAGGTGACGGTCATGCGACCGCCGCCTGTCCTGGCGGCGGTCACGGGACCGCTAAAGGCACTTAAGACTAAAATGGAAGGAAAAGGGGGGGAAAAGGGTAGAACAAAGCATGTGGAGGCCGAGTGAGGCATGTAGGATACAAACGTATACTTGGTGAGATTTTCTGGATTCCAAACACCTTGCCAGGAGACCTGTATCATCATTGGGGTATGTGTAACATCTTTCATCTCCATTAACTCTACATAACAAATGTGTAATGGTTCTTTCTCAAGTAGATCCATTTGATGCAACAAGTCTAATGCATGTAACTCAACCGAAATAGGCATTCTTGCTTATTTTCCATACACAAGCTTGTATGGTGAATTTCTAACTAATCTTTTAGGAGTCACTCTATCAGCCCAAAGTGCTGAATTCAACATCAGATTCCAAGCTCTTTGATTTTCCTTGAGTGTTCTTCTGATGATCCTTAAAATATTCTTGCTAGTACTTTCACTAACCCATTACATTGTGGTAATAATTAGACAAAGAAATTAAGTAAATTCCATGGTTGACAACCCAATATTTTATTTTTGCACCAAGAAATGCTAAAGAATTATCTGATATGATAGTTGCTAGAACACCAAATCTACAAACTATACCTTCATAAAAGGATAGTATTGAAGTTTCATTAGCATCTTTCAAGGCTATTGCTTCAGTCCATTGTGTAAAATAATCTGTAGCAATTAATATCCACTTGTGTCCTTGTGAAGAAGGTGGATTTATCATGCCAATAAAGTCAAGACCCCACTGCATAAAAGGATGATCAACTGAAATAGGTTGTAAAGGCAACGAAGCTAAACGTTCTTTTCCAACAAAGAAAGCACATTTCTTACACTTTCTGATCCATTCAAAACATTCCTTGAATATGCTAGACCAATAATAACCAACTTTCATAATTTTTAAGGTCGTGGTATGTGCTGAAAAATAACCTCCTGCAAGTCCTTCATGGAATTCTGGTAATATTTTTTGAATTTTATCATAGTCAACACATCGCAGTAATATTTCATTTATATCTCTTTTTAACAACACACTATTAATAAAGATATAGGGAACAACTTGTAATCTGAAATACCTTCATTTTTTCTTGTCCATACCTTCCAGATAGGTGCCATGCTATAAATAGGTAACTAAATCAGTCATCCATATTGATTATTGAAACTCTTGAGCAAGTTCAGGTTGCTGATTTTCTGGTTGGACCATGACATCCGGTTGTTGATAATTTCAGCATGTTGTTTTGAATCTTCTAGTTCTGACTTGATGTTTTTCCATATCAACAATTAAGTGTTCACACAAACCTTTTCCTTGAACTATCTTATCAAACCGGATATCAAAATCATATTCCATAACCTTTGTTATCTAGCCTGCTCTTTTCTCATTCAATTCATTATTTAACAAGAAAGGTTTCACATTTGGATGAGAAACAAGAACATGAATTTTATTGTTTGAAAGTATGTACTTAAAATTATTTAAACCTCTGACTACTGAAAGTACTTGTTTTTCAAGAAATGTGTACCTTTTTTCGTAATCATGCAAGCTCTATCCAAAGAAACCAATTGGTTGCTCAATACTTTCATCGTTAAGTTGAGTTAATATAGCTAAGATTGTTTCAGCTCCTGTAAGTGCATACATTGTAAAATCTTTATCAAAATTTGGATTTGCAAGAGTGGGATCCTGAGAGATGGATTTTTGATTGCTTCAAACCCTTCTCTCCCTTTGGTCCAAGAGAAAGTTTTCTTTTCTTTAACATGGTTGTTAATGGTTTAACCATTGCTTTGCAAAATCTGAACAAATCTTCTAACAAAGTTGATTTTTCCAAGAAAACTTTGTAATGCCTTCTTATGATGAGGAAATGATAGCTATGATATGGCTACAATTATGAAAGGATCAATTGCTAATCCTTTTTTAGAAAACAATATGACCAAGTAGTTTATCTTGATGTACTTGAAAAGATAGACTTCTTGGAATTCAAAGATATTCCAAACTACCTGCATAACTGAAAATTCTGCCTCAAATGTGTTAGATGCTCATCAGAATCTTTTGAAAATATAGTAACATCATCGAAATAAAAAAGGATTCATTTATTTAATAAGATTTTAAAATCCATGTCCCTTGCATGTTGAAACGTTGCACCAACATTTGAAAGACCAAAAGGTATTCCTTTGTAAGCATAAGTACCCCACTTGGTGGTAAAAGCTTTTTGTACCTATCTTCTTCTCAGACTAAAATCTGATTGTATCCACTATAACCGTCTAGAAGAGATAGTCTATCTGAACCAGAAATAGTTCTTAAAATCTGATCCATATTTGGAAGTGGGTAATGATCTTTTAATGAAGCTTTATTAAGATCTCTGAAATCCACACACAATCTGATTTCTCCATTCTTCTTCCTAATAAGAATAAGATTTTCTACCCAACTTGAATGCTTAACTGGAAAGATAATACTTGATTCAATCAATTTGGATAATTCTTTCCTCATTAGAGGCTCTATTTTGGGATTCATAGGCCTCTGTTTTTGCCTAACTGGTTTGGAGTTTGGTTGTAATTCAATAGTATGTTGTGCTAAATTGGGATCAAATCCTTTCAAGTCTTAGTATCTCCAAGTGAAAACATCTTTAAATTCTTTGCAAAGATTAATAAATGACTGATTTTCGGTGAGGAACATACCTTTCTGAGAAACAAACTTTTCCCTTCATCAACTGAGATCTCTTCATAATTATCAACATGTGTTGACATCTTTGTTTTGTCTTTCCTTAATTGATCATCAATGTTGAAGATGTCTTCTAATGTGACTAGAACTCAAGGAAACTTATTTTTCTTTAACTGAATGATCTGGTTACCATATAAGTGTTGTAATTTATCTTGATTTACTATAGAAAATTTAGCTTATTGCTGCAAAAACCTACATATTTGATCATCATTCTCAAAAACATGCCAATTCAAATCATTATCAGGTATAGAAGGCCTAAAAATTAGCTTAATATGAGGCTTAATTTTTTTGTTCTCTATCTGTTCCAGCACTTCAAAGCTAGCACCAACTGCTGCAAGTCTATCTGCATGCTTATTTTTTACTCTAGGAATAGACTGAATATTAATAGCTTCAAAATATTCCATTAAGTCTGAAACTCTATGTCTGTAAGACTTCATTAATGGATTCTTACAAACATTAAAATTATTTACTTGATTGATAGCCATCTTAGAATCACCAAAAATTTGTAACGTGTTGATACCTTTCTTTCTGGCCCAAAGTAAGCCATGAATTAATGATTCGTATTCAGCTACATTACAAGTGCATGAAAATTAGAGACTTAAAGTTGAGAAATATATTTCATTTGTTAGGGAAGTGAGCATCAAATATGCTCCTTTTCCTTTCTTGTTCTTAGCTCCATCAAAATGAAGCTTCCAAATCCCTTTTGCTGAATTTTCTATTTTGGACAACAAGGGAAGTGGTGTATTTTCTTCATGCAAACAATACATACCAAACAAATGTTCTTCAACTTCCTTAAAAGGTTCATGAGCATTTTCTTCATGTGTCTTTTCATCCATAGACATGTTAGAAACACCATCTAATGCTGAAACATGAGCTATATCATCAAAATCAGATTGATCTAAGGCTGAATAATTAGCTACTACATTGGAAGAGTGAGGCTCAATGTGAAATATGGCCAACGGTTCTGAGTTGATAGTAACCTTGGTGCCATAACGTGTGATGAAAAATAGGAAGAACCAATCAAGAGAGATAACCTCCTATCTTTGCTGTGAAATCTCTAGATAAGCATAAGGCAAAGTAGAGAGGTAAATCTACAACAGTTACATCTTGCAGAATAGAAACATTTGGGCAAGCATGTAATGTTACCTCCAAATTTTTGTTAATGCCCACTGTATTAGTTAGTTCCATCAAGTTGTAAACGCTCTTTTATGTAGGTTCATCTTTGTAGGGCCAATTTTTCTGCAATTGCTTTTGGCTTAGCTGTGCTACTTGCACTATTGTCCACCATGCAGTTGTGAACAAGATGATCTCCAATAATCAGTGATAAATAAAATGGTGGTGGCTTCTTGATGTCATGAGCATTTAAGACTTTATGAACCATCCATTTAAATTCTTTGATGCGGTCTTGTTCCATTGTTCCAAGGACCATGTCTGCCTTTTGGACTTCCTTTTCTACTGTTTTAGAAGAAATCTACAGCTTAGCTAGTTCATGAGAAAGTAAATCTTGTTGTCTTGGAATACTTAGAGCATCCCACATTGAGATGTTAACATTATGCTTTTTCATTACATCAACAATGTTAAAAGAAGCAACAATTTTTGAGATTTTTGTGCAAAAAGGGGAAACCGCCATTGTTATAGAATTTAAGCTTGGCCTTTTATATTATTAATAACTCTGTATATTTTTGCCTCAAAAAAGGTGTCCTCATATGACCAATTTGACCCAAAACATGGCCTGGAAAATCTTTCTTTATCATTTTATGATAAAATTGTGTATTTTGAATATTCAGCCCGCTAATTTGCTTTAATCTAGGCCTTACACGTGTCTGAATCGGTCGCAAATGGAATCACAGCTTGATTTTGATACTTAGCACTTTTCCTGAAAAAGGCTCAAAATTTTGAAATGTCGCGATGGCCCACTTCCCCAATTTTAGCCTTTTATGACATGGGTGAATTCGTAGGGGACTTAAACACTTTATTCCATTTTCAAAACTTAAAGTTTTAAAACACTCCGATGCTCCTGAAATCCCACATCTGTTATGCATACATAACTTTACTTGTCCTTAGCGGGGCTACGGGGAACTTTAATCCTTTTTCCCTTTTAAAGAAAAGGTTCAAAGTTCTGAATTGATCCAATGGTCCGCCTCTGATTTAATCAATACTTTGACTTTCGATGCTTTGAATTTTAATTTGTGAGGTCTCGGGCCACTTTAAAACTTTACTCCTTTGCAAAACATTAAAGTTTAAAAAGGAAAAAAAAATCCCGACCTTTCACTTTTCCACCTTTGCAATAATAGTGCCACGTGTACTCTGCGGGCTTGTGGAGTCTCGTGGACAAAATTATGAAAATTTACAAAAATTGAAGAATGATAAGTTAGTTAATAAAAACATTCCATTTCGCTTTGGGTTACTTAACAAATTTAAGTTTGCATCGATTATCTTGATAAATTTCGAGTGTTGATTTTCTATAATTTTGATCCATGATTGATCTCCAAAACATGATTAGGGTTTCTGACTTGCATTGAATTTGGTTGGTGAAACTAACCACGGTGATTTGCATCAAATTTATCAAACATTTCTCCACCCTTCGATCTGGTACTTGTTGATTTTGATTGGTCAAATATTTTTTAATCCTTAACTCATAGTGAGTTAGGTTACTTTGGAGATTGATGAGTAAAACACTCGAACCCTAATCATTTGGAATTTTTACTCTTGAGCTCTAGAAAAATAAAAAAACTCTGTAAAATTTTATGGCCACCATTGTTGAACTCTTGAGCTCGGCCCCTTACCATTTGAATTGTATTTTAAATGCCTGGAGCGTTCTGTTGGAGACTTCATAGATTCATGAGTTTACATTGTGTCACCATTATTTCTTGATCCATGAGAGCTTAGCCTTGTTCTTCTCTATTATTAATGGCCGCTATTTAATAATAGAGTTTGGCTTTGTCTAATAATACAAGATTTGATTGATTTTGGTTGTAATGTTTTGAGTTCAATATTTTCTTTGAAATTTGTGTATGTATGTGAAGATTCGAAGACCACCATTGTCAAGGTTTGTGAAGCTTGATCCTGCTCTGTAAAATAATCATCTGTTGCTTATTTGATCAATATTTAGCTTGCTCCTTTTACTATCGAATCAATGTTTCAGATCTGGCATTTTACATTGTGGGTATAATTCTTGCTCAAATTTTAGCTTTTGTGAGATAGACCCGATCTATTGTGGGTATTTGCATATTTAGCTTTGTCTGTTTGAGAATTTTTGCTCGCATAAAAGGAAAGCCACCATTAATGAACTCTGAAGCTCTGGTTTCTTTGATTTCCCAACTGTAATTTAGGCATATCTCTAGATCCGGATAATCATTCAATGTTTTTGATCAAAGACAAGATATGTGTTTTCTTTCATAGACCTGCAACTACATTTTCTACTTTGATTTGTATTGCAATGAATCTTTAGGGTTATGATAGATAAGAATATAATCTAGAATATTTTACTCCTAGATGCGAGAATCTTTGGAGAAGGGTATAATCTATAGCCCAAACATTCCCAAATGATATTGATATATATGGCATTCGAGTTGAGTTAGTAGGCCAATCTATGGACCAATTTGTATAATAGAAGTAATATTTAGTCGTTCACTTTATACAAGAAATTTACCATTAATTAATTTGTATGACTCATTCATGTTCCTTTCATCGAGTTCACCACTCTCATATAATCCAAATCAGAACCATACGGGTGACTAGAGTCGAGAGACAGAAATCTAGAAGGCATCGGGTGACCTGGACCCCGGTGACCGGAGATCTGGTGCCCGAGAGGATTCTTGAACTAGTCCCCTATGCGAGAATGGATCTTGGCTAGGGATCAAGGTGGATTGTTAGTTCCTCTTTAGCACTTTTACTTTGCTTATAATTTCTATAAATAATGTTTCTTTTTAATTTTGGAGTTAATAAACTAATTTATATTTCACATTCTTAAAAACCGACATAAAAATAGATGACCATTTATTATCGTCCAAATTCTCAAGTTAAAAATAATTTCCTTAGTCACATTCATTTATAATAATGGAGACTATTTTTCTAAATACTTAACAGTTCTCGTGTTGTATTTGATACTTGTCCCTTCTATTTTATACATAGTAATTCATTTAAAATTTTGTTGAGATGAATTCTTTCATATTCCCACATTGTAATTTAATTTTTTGTAAGAAAGGACAATATTATTAGGACTTAAATCAAACTACGGAAAAATACTGGAAAATTGTGAAAAGGAAAAAGAAATGGACTATCTCTACCCTTAAGATGCACTTAAGATCTAATGGGAAAGGGTCACAAAGATGAGATAGCTATTAGTTTTTGTTTTTTTGTTAGTTGGAAGTACTTGTTTGTTTTGATTCTCTTTGCCACCTGGAAGAAGCAACATATTTTGTTCTTCAATGTCATATCTTTTTCTCCACCTACATGTACAGGGTAGGGTCCCCTTAAACCTCCTTTACCTATAATTCTAAAAAAATTATTAGTACTTAAATGAACAAGACAATTTTATATAAAAGTCATGTCAAAGCTAATGCATGTCAAAGTAGAATACTTAAACAATATAATAACTTGTGAGACAAATTTGTACATTTATGCACCCAAACACATGGCTAATAAAAGTTAACAAATTGTAAGAATCTACTTGTTCGTTCTATAATATGCAAATAGTGACACTCAAATTTTCATAATGCCATTGTCATATATAGATGCACTTTAATTTATACTAATTTTTTACTCTTAATGAATTTTTTTCTCGCAAGGAGTCTTGGTGCATTATTCCCCCACTTCATATTATAATGCCCACTAAATTAACAGACCTAAACCATGTCCAAACATCGTTGTTTACCTAGGAAAATTTACGAAACTTTTTATTAAAGGTTACCAAGTCAAAAACTTTAATTACATTTAATTAACTTTACACGTTAAGTAAGCTAATCGAAATTAAATTAATAATTAAATTTTATTAATGTAATTTTAAATTCATTTTGGAACCGAACCCTATTTTAAGGGTTCCATTAATCTTTATTTAATACAATTGGCTAATTATACTCATTATTTTACCTGTTAAAAGGATCCTCTTAAGTTTAAAAAAGATTAGTTCCTATGTTGGTCTAAATTTTCTTCCCGCAACAACTTCATAACCATGCCCATAATTTAGCGTTTTAACTCCACATTTTAGTTTTAATTTATTTAATCCTCTAAATTCCCATGCACAAAAATAATTTATTTAAACCCTATAATCAATTTCCATTTATTTATTTATTTATTAACACATACTAGAAGGGGTCACAACTTATTCTAACCCATTAAGTGGCCCCATTCACTTAATACCCATACCTTTCTATTTAACACCCATTCCCATAAAAATGTCAACAACTTAAAATTGTAGGGACAATTCTCAACCATTGAATTAGATCTATTAAGGCCCTTAAATCTAGGTTTGACCCAACAAGCCCTAAAAATCCTTATGGAATTCTTTTATGCACTTTTTGCTTAATTTCTTTTCATTTGCACTTTTATAGGTTAAGGAAGGAGGCCATGGAGGTTTGTAAGTAGCTATGGAGGTTTATTTGTTTGTATTTACATATTGGAAGGATATGTACACAAATTTGGATGATTGTTTTGCATCCCTCTCCTACGTTTTTTCATGTATATCCTTTACATTTTGTATTTAGTGGATGATTTCCCTATTTAGGTTATGGGCATTGTTTTCCCCTTTTTATTTTTGTTAAAAATGAGGTATATTCACAGTTTAGGGTTTGTATGCATATATACATACACACACATACACACACACACACACACACAGATATATATATATATATATATATATATATATATATATATATATTGGCATTTCAAGGAGGTCGATCGAATACACAAAGTCAAAAAGGTGTACATATTGGTTGTTGTTTACATAGTGGGAGTCTATATGAATATGAGTGGTAGCACCGCCCCACCCTACCCACTATGTCTACATTAGGCAACGCAGCCATTCAATCCAACACTAATAACAAAGCTCCCTTTTTTAATATTAACTACTTTACTTTATAAAACAACTCAAAGCGATTAGATTGGTTACATAATTGAATATTAAATTTGTTTAATAATATATACATATATATATATATCATTAAATTTATATAATTATAATTTATATAAGTATATAAATTTATATATTTATTGCTTTGTTTTATTTCAAGCAATCTATCAATTCAGTTTATTTATATGACAAAATATAAGGGCATGTGTACTTTATTATATATATATATATATATATATATATATATATATATATATATATTATTAGTGGTAAAAAGAGGGTTAAGGGGACCCTACCCCATACATCAAGAAAGCTCCATGAGAGCAGATAAAGCCAATTATAATAACATCAAAAAACACATAGTATAAAGTTCATAGTAATAAGGGCACTTAGGAGCCCATATAGTGATACTAACAACAACAAAAAACCATAGTGAAACTAACAACATCGAAGGAACTAACAACCATAGATAGAGATAGTGAAAAAATAGAACACCCCACACCAAAGTCATTTGTAGGATTTTTCAAGCCCCTCCAGCACCTTAGCCCATTATTTTGCAAGAGCATCAATATTAACAGCCAAAGATCCCAGGTCTAAACCATCCGGGGTCGCCTTCCGTTTCCTTCCTTGACTATCCATAACACAATAAGAATTGGCAAGCTGCCCCAGAGTTTGAAGGTGTAGCAGGGTCGACTTAATAGTCACGATGCTCCATTCCATATAGCTATGGAGGATAGCTTTAACCTGATCCATATCCTAGTTATGGCCCCCAAGTTGGCCTTTAGGATCTCAATCTTGCCACCCCTTGTCCCATTGCTAATAGCTTCCTGCACCTGCTCCTTCATCTTGTGCCAATCATTAAAAAGAAACTAGACTGAGCTCTTAGTGAGCTGCATGTCCCCCTTGAGCTCATCAATATCAGCCACCATCCTAGCCAAGTGATTGTCCCCTTTGATCAAGCCGACATGACCCATAGCCTCATAGTGTTGTTCCAATTGAGCGTTTATAGGAGTCAAGGCACCCTATTTGCTAGACTCACCCTTAGTGTTCATCTCAGTGCTCAAGATCTGCTTAGATTTCATATCCTTAAGGTTTTGGGCTATGACCACCTCCACCTCATCCTCTTCCTCGTGTCGCCATCTAAAGAATCTTCATCATCGCTTGAATCCTCCTCCGAATCAGACCCCAAACCTGTCCGCATAAGCTTCCAAAGCTAGCTTGAGAGAACCAATTTTGTTAATGTATAGGGCCTTCCTTTTGACAAGGGTAAGGATAAATCCCTGGTGGAGAGGGACAAAGATCCTACGCGATTTAAACTATGAAATAGGGAAAAATAAAATCCTACCCCGTCTAAAATGGTTTAGCATTGGGAGGTGGTAAGCGTAGATACATTTGTGGTGGCCTTCCAGGGTTAAGAATTGAATTAAGGTGAGAGCCACCTCGTCAAATGGTTTAGGTAAAGACATTCTAAGGTAGCCATGAAATGGGAGGTGAGATTCTCATTACCTTTAAGAAATGATTTAGTTCTTCAGAGGCTTCCTTCTTCGGTTTGTAGACCTCCCTCCCCACCGCCGAATGCCCATAACTTTAGCCACCGAATCCACAGTGATCTCTAGACTGATCCCTTTCATCTCAACAACAACACCTTTTTTGGTCACTTTCCATGCGCTAGCAAAGTCTTTACTTGAGATTCTCATAGTGCCCTTCAAATATTTTCAGAAAGGGGGTAAACCCTTGCTATCAAATAGGGACATAACATCGGGAGTGACCCTAACAAGGTTAGCAAGTTTAATCCTGATGAGATCCCCACCCATACCACTAAACAACAAAGGCCTCTTCACAAAATGACTCAGAAACTAGAGAGCCGAGAGCTTACTCACACACCACAAAATGATTCTACAATAGTGGTTGCCAGATAGAGTTCTCCAAAAATATGTGCAAATCACAACTCGATCTTCTCATAATTAAGAAATAAATGAAAATTCATCATACAACAAAAAATCATGACATGATAGACACCCCATGAAGAGACCTTATACGTGAGCATTAGTGTCTTTTAATAAGTGTGCCCACACCTTGGGATCAAGAATTTCCACCTCCCTCAAAAGTGTCAAATCATGCCCATTAACCCCCATATTAGCAAAGAAATCTGCCATGGCATTTGCTTCCCTATACACATGTTTGAAGGAGATAAAATTAAAAGAATGGGCCATTTTCTTAATACTCTTAATAGAGTTAAAATTGGCAATAGAGATGGGACCTTTCTTATTTATGTTGTTAATTATGTTCAGGGAGTCACCTTCCACTTCCGATTAACAAAGTTGTGTTGAAGAGCTATAGATAGACCCCAAAGACCCCAACAACTTTAGCAACATTATTAGTTTGAGTGCCCAAATTGTAGAAGTATCCAAGAATAAAACTTCCTTCAGAATCACGAAAGACCCCACCACAACCAACGCACACCCAGGATTTCCTTTGGAGGTGCCATCAAATTTTAATTTTAAATAATCCTTGCTAGGTTTGACCCATCCATTTAGTCTAGGGTTCAGACTGGGGGCCTAAGGGTAGAAGGTCCCAGACCCCACTTCAAGGAGAAACAAGATTCATGCTGAGAGAAAGACTTCTTTTGGGAGTTCAAGATAGAAAAGTTAGCAAGGATGGATCTCACACAATGGGCTCCAATTTTAACATGGGATTCTTTTTTTCCTTTAAAGATTCTTCTATTTCTTTCCTTCCATATTTCCCAAGCCAAATGTATTATAGAGAAAATCCATAAGAACTTCAGACCTTGGCTCTTAAAAGGACTAGTCCATTGGATCCACAACAATTTTATGGAGTCCGGAAGACCCAGTTGACATCAAAGATGTTAAGGATGGTTTCCCTAACTGAAAAAAGGAAGGGATAGTTAAGGAACATGTGTGAGGCATCTTCACAATCAGATTCACACAAAACACATCTATTAACCATGTGGAAATTTCTCTTGTTCAGATTGCCAACAGTTAGAATATTATCATGTATAATCAACTACCAGGGTAAGTGCACCAAGTTGGGGGACAATTAAGTGGACATCAAATCCTGAATTTTACATTAAAAACAGCAAAACATCAAATTTAGTCTTCCGCGACTTCAACCATGCCGAAAAGTAAAAATATGTCATAAAAATGGTACCATTGCGTAGGGGAGACTATTAACTTTGTAGAAATACTGATTTTGAAGTGAATAGAATAGGATAAATATCATTTTATATTTTTTACTAATAGTAGGTCTTTAAGACATTTTTTCCCGTGAATGTTTATGTCTACGTTTAAGATCAAATTTTGTTTCACTTATCAGAATGTGATAAAAATTATACCATCCCAACTATGGTGAAATTATATACATGTTCAAAAAAATTTTATTTGATTTCAATATTTTTTGATGAAGTTATGGTAGGCAAACGGAAAGTGCTCTGTTTTCTTTATGTTTTCATACCACTTTCACGGAAAAAATCATAAAAATAAAATATTTCTCAAAAAAATACAAAATAAAATTCATCCCAAGATAGATAGTGGCATCTAACTTCTCACCAAAGGAGAAAAATATATATGAATTTTTGGTCATCCAAATCATGGGCAAACAGACTATAATCTTATAGGCGTTTTTAAAAAAAAATACCAAGTCATTGAATTTTGAGTGTTTAATATAGCTAATATTGTCCATTTAAAAAAAAATAGTATTTTAGAAACTAGATTCTGGATTCTACAATTCATATTAATATAAGTTTTTCTAATTTTGAGTGTATGTATTGCTAATAATCCCTACAAGTTGATATTATGTTGTTATTTGCAATATGACGTCCACTTATGACCCATTTTTTGTCCCCCAACTTGCTGCACTTACCCACCAAAACATATTAATCTTGGGGATTAATTCTTTGATCCATATGCTTCCCCAATTAAAATTATCACCTATCTCCTCCTCATGAAAGAAAGAGTGGTAGGCACTTTTGACCGAGAAAATACCATTTTCTTCCTTAGACCAATATAAGTTATCTTCAACAGGATTCTCTCTATTAATAATAACTCCTCTTAATTTTTGTTAATAGAAGAGATCTCTAAGCTGTTAGAATGATCCAAAGATATGGTTTTCCACTGTCCCAAAGGATCATCCAAATTGAAATAATCTCTCACCTTAGTCCCATATTTGGACACAGAGTCTCTGTAGATAGTAGGGAAGATAGTCTTGAGAGGAAAATTCTCCAGCCAGTTGTCCTCCCAAAAGTTAATGGTGTGACCATTTCCAACAAGCCATTTGCATCCTTCAGATAACACATGTTTAGCCCAATTTAAGGACTTCCAGAAGCATGAAGAAGCATTAGAGTTCTGGGTACAAAAGCACCATTCATTAGCAGACAGGTTAGGCTAGTATTTACATCTTATGATACTAGTCCAGACATTATCTTCCTTTAATAGTCTCCAACTCATTTTGGCTAGCATAGCTTTATTCATTTTAGTCTAATCTCTGATACCAAGGCCACCAAATTTTTTGGGGAAACAAACCTTATCCCAGAAATTAGAGGAATTATGTCTTTTGATTCAGTTCCACTCCATAGAAATATTTTTTATATGCTCTCCATCTTGCATGCAATCTCAAAGGGTAATCTATAGATAGACATTGTATAAACCAGTAAATTCTATATAGAGCATTTAAGAAGGACAACTTTTCCCACTTGAGATAGAAGCGAACCTTTCCACCCTTCAAGTTTCTTCAGAAATCTATCAATTAAGAAATTCCATTCAGCATTCTTTGGTTTTTCTGTCCCAATAAGCATACCAAGGTATCTAGTTGGGAGGGTTTTTGAGGGGCAACCAAGAATACCAACAATTTTGATGCTTCTTCTTTTAGGGGTATTGATAAAGAAGATAGAGCTTTTCCCATAGTTTATCAATTGATCCGAAGCTTCCTCATAATCCATCATTAACTACTTGAATTCTCTGGCCTCAGGGATAGAAGCAACTCCAATTAACATGGTATCATCCACAAAATGTTGATGAGAAACCCTCTAACAGTTTATAGTAGGGGAGATACCTCTGATTCTGCCCTCCATGGTAGCCTTATTAAGAGTTCTACTTAGGGTTTTGGCCAAAATAATGAAGAGAAAGGGTGAGATAGGATCACCTTGTCTTAAACCACATGTCTTTATTAAAATAACCACAAGGAGTCCCATTAACCAGGACCGAGAACTTGGTAGTGGAAATACAAGATAGAATCATCTCCTTAAAATCCTCACCAAATCCAAATCTTGAGAGAATCTTTAGAAGGAAAGACCAAGAGACTTTGTCATAGGCTTTTTCCATATCTAGCTTAATGAACATAGCTTCTTTCTTGTTTTGTTTCATAGAGTGGAGGGTCTCTTGTATGGTGATAATGCCATCTTGAATTTGTCTACCCATAATAAAACCTCCCTGCTGATCAAAGATAATTGAAGGTAGCACAACCTAGATTCTTAAGGCCAAAATTTTTGAGCACATTTTATAAACACAGTTGCAAAGACTTATGGGCCTGAAATTTTTAAACTCTGTAGGATCATGATTCTTAGGAACCAAAGTCAAAAAAGTGCTATTTAGCTCCTGTAGCATCTTTTTGTTCTTGAAAAATTCCTAGATAGCACTGCAAATATCATCTCTCACAATATCCCAAAAATTTTGAAAGAAGAAATCGAGAAACCATCAGGTCCCAGCTTTATTAGGGTTTAGATATTTGACCATGAATTAAATTTCTTCCATTGAAGGGATTTTAGTGAGCATGAGGTTGTCATCATCATTTATCGATGGGGATCACGTCAAGAAATTGCTCTTCCTTAGTGTTGTTAGGAACTCCGTTATCACCGAATCACTACACCCTTATGTTTATACAAGTGCATATACTTGAACTCACGGTGTGATTGGATAACATGGGTACTATCTCCAAGTTGTGGGACTTGCTACTTGAGATAGACCTCCAGAGAAAGCTGGTTCTTGCTCCTAAACTACCTGCCACAATATACTCTAATGCAGGGGAAACTAACTATCCTAATCTAAATTTCCAAGGGACCAGGGAGAGAGAGTGCATAAAATGAAAGCATACACTAAAGCGGTGATACACCGTAGAAAGGAGGGTGTGAGAGTAGTCTCCAAATGTGTGAAATACGTGCACAAAGTGCACACTAGAAGAGGTGATGACAGGTTCTCCATAATCTAGCAAAATGCACTCACAACAATATTCCAAGCATACACAATGATAATGGATTCCTGCAAGAACATAACAATAGACACAATATTCTTGTAGAAGGATTAAAATGGTAAGAAGAATGCAAGAAAACACAACAGGGAAGATACATCCACAAACCGATATTTTATTGCTTCATGATATACATAGTTCAATCTATTACAAGACAAGGGCCTGGATCACCATGCAAGGAGTCCACTACAAGGGCTCAGTAGCACATTGGCTTCATAAAGCAATTTTGACAAATCTTTGCTATCTGAAAATCCCGCCTTTACAACGAGCCCAACACTCCAATTTATAGAAAAAATGAGAAGAGAAAGAGAAGGGAAACTGTAAATCCTGAAATCTATCCTTCAACCACTTGTAAGAGGCATTTAATGGAGTAAAATGATTATATATTACTTGAAAAAGACTCCCCATACTATCCCATGTGCTGCAGCAGAGAAAGAATGATGACCATGCCTCTTAATTGCACTCCCAACCACCAAATAAAACACTGTTATGAACTCGGCCACGTTTTATAAAAAAATCCATTGATCTCTCACCAAATATAGAATTTATTGATTTCTATGCATCGGGATCAGAGCCACGATTCCAACGGTACCAATTTTGTGCTATTTCGTTGAGAAATGCAATAGTTATGGCCTTCTGAGTGCAGGAAGCTATTTTGGGTCTGACAGGCGTTTTCTGTCATTTGACGGGAATGAGCATTAACTGACTGGAGCCGAATATTTTTATTTTATTTAAATATATCTACCCTTGTTAAAAATAATAAATCCAGTTTTTTTGGTGTAGAGGACGTCGTGCTCGTTCCAGAAAGTCCAATTTTGTGAAAATCGGAGCTCGGAGTCAAAAGTTATGGCTGTTTGAAGTTTCACAGGTCAAACATTGACTTTTCTTCCTTGCTGTCGGCTGCTTCGGCTTTTCCTGTCCCTTGCGTCCTGCGTGTACCTTTGTCCCGGATGTCCCAAATGAAAATCTCCTACTTCGGCCGATTCAGGCTTCCTTGTTCCTGTTTGAGGTGAAGACACGTGGCGAGATTTCATTCGTTGGCGGCTCTTTTGGCTTTCCGCGTCCCACGCGTACTTTTGGCCCAACTGTCCCAGACGAAAGTCCCCTGTTTCAGCCGGATCGGCTGGTTCACGTCCTCTACGTACTTTTGGCCCAGATGTCCTAAACTATTTGGGACAAATATATCCGAACCGCCCGAAATGGACTGTCTTTCGGCTTTTTGGCCGGTTCGCGTCCCGCGCGTACCTATGGCCCAGATGTCCCAAACCGCGCGATAACAAAACTTGGTGATTTTTTCCACTTTCGGTCGGTTCACCTTTTTGCGTCCCACGCATCTTGATGTCCCAACTGCTGTGTGGACCACCTGGCGGATTTTCAGCCAATTCGCGCCCCAATGTCCCAACTGTCCCGCAGACGGCCTGGACTAGGACTTAGCCGATTTTCTTCATTTTTCGGCCCCAAGCTTGTTTTTTTGCAAATTTTTCACCTTTTCTAACTCGTTGGGTTTTCTTCTTGGATGGGAGAGTTAGAAGGAAGCCGAGGGGGCCCCAAAAACATGATTTTGGGCCTTAAATCAATATATTTGCTTGGGACTAAAGAATTTGATGCATGTTATCAAAATTACCTTGAGGGGTGAATTTTGATAACAGAACCCGAGAAGAGGTCAAAAGCCTGCTGAAGAAAGAACATGCCTCTTGTTGAATTTTCTCAAAGTCATTGAGCATAACTCCCTCTCCATTTTTTATGCTTAGAATTATATTAGAGATCCTCCTTTTGAGAGTAGAGATATGAAAGAACTTTGTGTTCTTGTCACCCTCTTTAAGCCAAAGGGCTCTAGATTTGTGTTTCCAAAAAATTTCCTCCTTCCTGGAGGATATTATGATACTCAGCTAGTAAATCCTTCTCATTATTTTGGGTAAATATAGAATTGCAAACCTCCAATGACTCAAAATCTTTCTAGAGTGAAGAAATCTCCTTAGCTAGGGATTGCTTCTTTTCAAAAATGTTGCCAAATTTTTTTATTCCATTCTTTCAGTTTTTTTATGTGAGCAAGATTTTTAACAATTCTGAATAAAGTCGTACCTTTGATTTTTATATTCCACCACCCCTTCACCAGCTCAATAATATCCTCATCAAGTAGCCACATATTTTCAAATATGAAAGGGACTCTCCTCCTATCCTTAGCCTTGATCTGGAATAGGATAGGATTGTGATCAGATCCTATGCAAGGAAGGGAAAACATCTCGGCTTCTTTGTTCAACCAACCCCAAGAGATCAATTCTCTGTCAAGTTTAACTTGAATCAACAGTCACCCTTCCTTTTGTTAGTCTAAGTAAATCTACTTCCTCTAAGCTCAACATCCATAAGATTATTGAGGGAAATAAAATCTTGAAGGTCTTCCATACTTTTAGTGAGATCTATATGTCCCCCTTTTTTTTCCCGAAAACAGAGGAGTGTTGAAATCCCCCAAAATCACCCATTTCGTGCCTTTAATTACATTCTAAAATTTGGAGAGATCAGCCCACAGTTTTTTCCTTTCACTTTTACTATTAGGAGCATAGATATTAGATAAGATCTAGAACTCTTTAGATATTTTATCCTAAAAAAGCACCGCCATATGGTTTTTTCTGTTAAGGAGCTTCGTACCTTTGAGTTTTTCTTCATTCCAAATAATAGCCATTCCCCCGGTTATGCCTATCAAACTAACAACAAAACCCCTAAAATTTTTGTAAGACCTACCACAAGTCTCAAGAAAAGGGCCCTCCATCATCTTAGTTTCCTGCAGGGCCAGGATATCAAAATTGTGATTCTTCTCTAGATATTTTATCAATCTCCACTTGACCAGGTTGTTCAAACCCCTAATATTCCAAGATATTATATTCATTTAGTCACTTGATTCTTAGTTCTTCTAAAACTCCTTAGATCTAGTTTTGATTGGGTACCATCATCTATTTCCTTTTGACTTTGTTTCTTTCTCGCCACTTGTTTGGAGGGTCTCCCAGATCCATATTTTTTGGGGTCCCTTGAGTTTTCCCCTTTGAGAGGAGTAGAAGAAGAATAAAAAATAGATAGGTTAAATTCCTCCTTACTAGGCTTGAGCAGCTCCGAGACCTCGACAAGCTGAGAAGAGACCTTTTCTTTAAAGATTTCATGAGTGTTGTTTAAAACTAGTTGGTTTTCATTAGTCACAATATCCTTTTCCTTTTCCTTAATCTGAATATTTTCAAAAGGATTTGAACACAATTCTAAAGCCTCATTGAGGCTTCCTTCACTTAGATATTTTGATTGAAATATTTCCACTTCCTTCAGTAGATTTTCTAGCTTTTTTTTGTGGATAGAGCCTTTTCTGCTTGAACATGGATCATAGCCTTTTGGAACTAGGGTTCTGAATGGGAATTCCATTGGAACTTCTTATTCCTTACTTCTATGAAACCTTCTTCATCCATAAAGACAGGCTTCAAGATATTTTCCTCTCTAGATTCATTTCCATTATTTTCCGTTATTTGGATGCCCTTAATTGAATTTACCTTCTTTGGAGTAGCTAATGGGGCACTTCCTTTACCTTTTCCATATCCTTTGGATGCTTTTCTCTGAAAACCTTGGAGATAGTCATTTTACATTGGTGCTTTGCATGCCCCCACCCCTGACATTTCTCACATCTTTGAGGGTAGTTTTCAAAATCTATTTTCTGTTCCTAGCTTCCCAATTTCGAACGTAGAGATATGGATTTAGGAAGGAAGATCCCATCAGAGAATAAATACAAAATCTTGCACAAACTACTCTAGATTTAGTAAGCATCGCATTATCCACAACAACAAAGGTTCCAAGGGTATTAACAACTCCTTTTATAATATCCACATCCCATAGTTCCAAAGGAAGACCTGGGAGTCTCACCCACATGGGGAACTGATTAATATTCTCTTTTCAGGGTTGAAATTTGGAGTCCATTTCCTAAGAAAGAGGCCAAGTTTCCCAAGAAACCAAGGGCCTTCAATGAGTATCCTCTAAGGATCTTCAGAGTTGTTGAAACTAAACAGAAAAATCCATTAGGAAGGGCAGTGACATCCATATGCCCCTTAGGTTTCCATTTAGCTCCAGCCCAAGATCTAATGGAGTCAATATTAGGTCACCCTCCCACTAGTTTTCCTATCAAGGAATTCTCCATTTTGCTCAGATTTTGGTCAATAATGATATCTGGTATTTCTAAGAATTTACCTGAAGCATCCTACTTGAGTGAGGATGATTCCAAGACTCTTCTCTTTCTCCAAGTTCAAAATATTCACATAAGTTTTGGGGGACCCAGACACCACATGATTCTCACCCAAAGAAAGGGTTTTGCACATACCTTTTTCCCTTGAGGATTGGTCCATCATATCTAAAGTTCCATATGTGAGATAGTTGGATTAATATCTTTTTCATTTAAACTAGATGTAAGTAAAAAAATGAGAACGTTTCTTAGATTTGATAAAGATTACTTAAATATCAACATAGTTGAGTTTACAATATTGAGAAAGGTGTAGCTACCATAATAAAATCCTACCAATTTAAGAAAAATTAAAAGAGGAAGAACAAGAATAAGAACTCAACCATGGAAACTTTATTTTTATTTTAACATGTAAATGAAATACAACAAGGTCATTTTAGAATAAACACAAAAAAATATATACTCATTTTAGATCCATTTCAAATAAGGATAGTTTCCATTGATAAATCAAATGCATGCTTGATATAAATTAAAAGTTTAAAGGAGATACAATAACAACAACTTGTAACCTTCACATGCCTCTTTTCCAACATGTACATTTCTTGAATAAATAATACAAATAAAATTTACATAATACACTTACAAGGAACTCTACTTTAAAATGCAAGTTACAAAATCCCTCCACTTAGGTGGAGATAACATGGAAAAATTTACAAAAAATAATTTCTCCTTCTTTCTCTTTTACAGAACGCAACTATGTCTAAGGCTTCAACTTGATTTCCTTAATGTTCTTCATCTCCAAATCACAACAACAAGGAAGGGGGAGTTCCTTAATGCAATTATATTCCAATGAGGAGGAGAGGTCTAGCTCCTCGTTGGCCCTCGAGCCCAAAAAATAGAGCAATAAGGGATGTAATCATACTATAGAAACTTTACAAAGGATTTACATTACATACACTCATGCCAACAAAATATATGCAACACATACAAGCACAAAAACAACAATATAAAAAATATGCAACTTTTGAACATAATGGCTTAAAATCTAAGCCAAGGGAGAAGAGAAATATGGGAACTACCTCCTTTTAACTCTGAAGTGAAATAGGGCTTCCATCCAAATAACCTCCAAGTGACATTAGAAAACATTCAAAATATCCTTATCTCTTCCCTTGAAAATATGCAAAATGTGGAAATGTTTTTCTTTTTGCTCCCCCACCTCTAGCCATAGGTGGAACACCCTAATCACACTCCCTGCACAATGCATGAATCACAACTCCCTTTTCCCTCCCAATGATCCCATTTTCTTTCTCCTACACCATCCTTAAGGCCATACTACCCCAAAACCAAACCAACAAAACATTCATTCATTTTAGCATATAACATACCAAAAGTAAAATAAAATATAAGGGTATAGACCCTACCTTGCCATTGCAAGAATCTTCAATCCACAAGCAACAAACTCCTAGATTTGTCAACATCCAAGCCCAAATGTAAATCAATCTCCCAAGCTCCAAAATAAGAACTCAAGAAAAATCTCACAAGTATGCAAGTGTGCAACCAAACCAAGTAACCCTCAAAACTCCAAAATAACTCACATAAATAGAAAATGAGGAGAGGAGGGTGAGGTGGCTCCATTTAGGATGCCACATCACTTCTCCTCCAATCCACCTCAATAATTCAAACACAAAGACCAAAGCTCATAAATGGGTGGGTGAGGATATGAAAAGTTTCCTTCAACACAAACCACTACTCCATACTTCAAAGGACACCATTAAAAGAATTTGTAAGAAAGTGAAATTAATTAGCTATTTACTCTTCCAAAACACATAATGAGGCCTAAAATTAACCCCTCACATCATAGGTATAGTTGGTGGGTGAGTTTAAGAGGTATGGGACAAGCTTAACTTGTCCCACAAGCCTCCAAAGTTGCTCCAAAGTCAAAATTCGAGATTTGAAGGATGGGGTTGAGTACACAACTCAAAATCAAATGAAATCCATCAAAATTAATAAGATAACAAGGACTATCTACCCCAATTAAATTCCCCTTTGTCACATCTCAAATTAACTTAATCACATGATTAATTAACTAAACAAGGGCACATTAATAAGCAATAATAAAGTGAGGATACATCACAATAAATAAATCACATACTAAACAAAATAAATAAATGAAAGAGGGAAAAGAAACACATAAACCCATGGTCACATTTGAGGTCACCCCCCATGGGAACCTCCTAACAACTCAATCAATAACATAACAATATATGTGCGAATATAAAGTTGCAAAGGTGACCATATTGCAACATCCAATACTCCTTGATTGTTAGTCTCCTAACCCCTTCCTGTTATCATGATATAATTTCTTGCAACCATTCAAGCAATACCCCTTGGGCCTCAAGGCCACATAAAATACATGAAAAAATAAAACACACATACATATCATCAAATGAAACCATACATGTAGATATAGCATCATCATCAAAATTAGTAATTTCTATCAACTATTTACAATCATTGAACCTCTCAAGTTTGATAAGTCCTAACATCAGTATGATTATAAGGCTAGTCCAAAACATAATCATCATCATCAAGAATCCCAAAACGTCACTATACAATGAAATATCACTAGATCACCATCTATAAATGTCTACTAATAGTCCATACCATCTATAATATGAGTCACAACATATCGATAATCAAAATTTCCATACTATCTATCAACATGCTAATAAAAATATAATAATAATGTCCATGTCTCTAGCCAACATAGAATAAAATTTATACTAAGATAAGTTTCGAAGAGGAGTGGGCACTACATCCCCCTCCCCTTAGAGTGGAATTTCTTTTGGGCCGACTGGAACAAGTGTGGGAACTGGGCTTATAGAAAGGTGGCGTCCTCCCATGTAGTTGATGTCTCATCGTACTGATCCCACTAGACATACACCTGATCAATCTCTCACCCTCGAAGGCCCAGGGTCCTGCGCATGGGCTCCAAAGTCACTTGTCCCGATCCTGCACTTGTAATGCAGTCAATCCAAGACATAAGAAGGATCTAGAATATATCTGTGTAATACAGAAACATGGAAAACATCATGGATGTGAGACAAGTTGGGTGGAAAGTATAAGTGGTAGGATAAGGGACCGATCTACTCTAAGATCTCAAATGGACCCAAAATCTTGGAGATAACTTAGATCCTTTTCCGGAATAGATGGGGATCTTATGATGTCGACACGAAGAAACACCTTCGTGTCAACATTGAAACTCTGATTTTCCTCCTCGATATGCATACTTCTTCTTCCTATCCCAAGCCTCATGTAATCTCTGTCTAATCAAGATGACTTCTTGCTCTATATCTTGTAGCATGGTTGGCCCAAGAGATACCCTATCCTATAATTTGTCCCAAATCAATGGAACCCTGCACTCTCTGCTATATAATTTCTGAAATGGTACCATGCCGATGGAACTCTGAAAACTATTCTTATAGGAAAACTCCATCAGATAAAGATACTCCTCCCAACGCAACTAATGATCCATGATGTACATGCGAAGAATATCCTCTAATATTTGGTTCACCCACTCGGTCTGACCATCTATCTCTGGATGATAAGTTGTACTGAAGTTAATTTTTATGCCAAGATCACGCTACATAGTAGTCCAAAAATGTGAGGTGTACAAAGGATTACTGTCTCAAATAATCTTTCAAGGAATCCCATGAAGTTTGATTATCTCATCTAAGTACATTCACATTACTGCACTCAATGTATAGGTGGTATTTACTGGAGAAAAATGAGCCACTTTTGTCAATCTATCCACCGTGACCATAATTGCATCGTGGTGGTATCTCGATGTAGGTACCCCCACTATGAAATCCATGGAAATGGTGTCCCACTTCCATTTAGGTATAACATGTGGGTAAAGAAGGCTAGATATATGTTGATGCCTTTCCTTAACCCTCTAACACTCAAAAAATTGAGACACAAATCGAGTTATATCCCTTCGAGTCCTCTTAAGTGATATAATTGTCTCAAAGTGGCATGCATCTTCGTCACCCTTGTATGGACTGAATAAGGTGCATGATGAGCCTTTGCTAAGATATCTTGTCAAAAACTTCATCTCTAGGTGATAGATCCGACTTATGTGTCTCGAGGCGTCCATCTAGATCCAGGTGTCAATCCATCAAACTTCCCCTCAAGGGGTATTTGAGACTCAATCTCTACTCTAGCTAAAAGGTAGATTTTTTTGTGTCAAAGATGGTGCAAGATCTCACATTTGTATGACCAAATAAAATTCTTCCCTTTCCACTACAGGAAATGATGGGATGAGCAATGCGTAAGAAGTCCCGAAAAATATCTTGTAGTACCCTACCAATCCTATAAAGATGCATACCTCGGTCACACTAAATGGCACTTTGCCAATCCATAATAGCTCTAATCTTGGAAGGATCGAATGAGATACCTCGGAAATGATGTGACCTAGATACCGAACCTTTATGCGAAAGAACACACGATTCTCTAGGTTACCGTATAGTTGTTGATCTCGAAGACATTGCAGAACCTTTTGAATGTGCTCCTCTTTATCCTCATGTGTGCTTGAGTATATCAATATGTAGTTCATAAATAATAGTACAAAGTGATCAAATAATTTCTTGAATACCCCATTCATTAAACTCATGAATATTGCGGGGACATTCGTTAGACTAAATGACAAAATTGTAATTTCATAATGGAAATATCTCATGCGAGAAGGTTGTCTTATTTATATCTACCTCTATATTCCTTTGCTGATGGTATCCAGACTTAATATCTATCTTGCAAAACATAGTAGCCCCCTTCATCCGATAAAAAAATTGTCTATGTGTAGAAAGGGCTAACGATTATTGATTATTACTTTGTTCAACTGTCTATAGTCAATACACAATTGCAAGGATCCATCCTTCTTCACAAAAATAACTAGTAAACCCCAAGGAGATACACTTATATGGATTAGGCCCTTCTCAAGAAGGACCTCCACCTGAAGCTTGAGCTCAAAAATCTCAGGGGTAATCATCCTATAAGGCGTACATGAGATAGGCTCTACTCCAGAAACATAATATATATTAAAATCTATCTCACGTGGGCATGGTAGGCCAGGTAACTCACCTAGAAAGACACCTCCAAACTCCCTCAAAATGTGAAGATCGTCCAGTGAAGGCCCACTGGCCTCATCCTCTGACCTGTCACTGACTGTAATAGCATAAAACTGACATCCTCACCGCACACACCACTTAAGTTGCATAACATATATGGTGCGAATAGAAATCATCCTCCGAACCCCAACTATCACCGACTTAAAACTAAAATCATCAACACAATATATCACCTTAATGTAATAGTCTACTCTAGCTCTGTGTGTAGATAACCAATCAATACCTAAAATGACTCCATAAGAACCCAAATGAAGGATGCAATGATCCAAGGTCAAGATGAAGGGTCCTAGTTCAACTACACACTCCTTGACTAAGAATTACACTGAGAGCTTGGCTCCAGAAACCATCTCAATGTCCTAACTATGACCCTGCATAACTACCACCAGCTTGCATCAGTCTACAAAGGATAGAGAAATAAAAGAATTAGAATTTCCTGAATCAAATAAGATAGAGGTAGAAATACCATCGATTCTATATGTAGTCTCAATCACTGTGCCCTGATGCTCTACCTGGAAGTTCTTGACCTCTACATAATTCTTATGGTTCCATGCCTTGTCACCAACTGTAGGCTCAGAAATTGGACCCTTAACCTTATTATAAGGGTTTTTTGGACACTCCCTCCAATGATGCACCTAAACACCACATCCAAAACAACTACTTGGTCCCCTCCAATGAACATATACTCCTCCAGGTACCCTAGTAGTCCATGCTATAGATCCTGATGATCCTGCCATAAATCGTTATGGGTATTGTTGACGAGCTCTAGCTGACTGAGCTCTGGGTATTGCCTGTGTCCTGACGGGTCCTCTAGGAGGAGGCACCATATGTGCATCATAACTCTATGGAGACTTGAAAGGTTGATGGGTATGATGTATTTTTGGTTGTTACTATGGTCAAACAGAGGACTATTTGAATCCATGTCCACCATGAGGGGGAAGGTGCACCCCTTTGATTGAATTTCCTATAACTATTGAATAAAACTCCTCATCTTGTCATGTGCCTACTATTTCTTCCCAATGTTCTCCTCTGCAATATAGGCCTTCTCAATGACCTTTGTTAAAGTCATGTGGATAATGCATACACACTACCCCTCCCAAATCCAATTTCAGGCCCCTGATGAACTTCGTACTACGATATACTCATCCCGCATGTAATCCACATATTGAAGGAAATACAATAACCTTACATTATACTCAGCCACTATCATATATGCATGTCGCAGATAATGGAACTCATTGATCCGTTGCTATATGAATCCTCTGGAGATATACCTTCTCCTGAATCACTCCTTAAAGAGATACCACGTAATAATATCTGAATCCATGTGGAATATTTTTCTCCTCTGTCCTCCACTAAGCACCACCCCCATCTCTTAGCAAATGGATAGCAACATGAACCATCTCCTGAAATCCTCATGTATCACAAACATAGTGGGGTGGATGAATCTTTCAGGATCTCTCTAGTATGATCAACTGTTGTCACCTGCATACACCTGGGTCTCTCCTCATGACCTTCCCTTTGTCTAGGGCTCCTAGATCTCTCTCTTGACATCATGGCCCTGTATCCCTTACAAATCCCTCTCTATCTGGATCCACATCTGAAATATCTTCCCTATGCTCCTAACTATGTCATGGGGAGGCATGCGCCTCTAGTGACGACTTCCTATCATGCCAACTAGGTCATCCTCCTACTGATCCTCCATGTATAATGACATTGACCTCTTGTAAGGTCTGTAGTATTTGCGGTAGAATGACAACAACTACCTGCTTTAGGGGTGGTCCCTCTAGCTCTACACGTAAGAAATCCTCATATGTTATGCACCTCTTACACAGACCAATGCGGGAGTTAGTTCATCATCATTTAGGTTTGTTTTGGTTTATTGAATTTTCTACATTTTAAACATATCAAGCAATGTTGTGTGTTCTAGGTATAGGTTGTGCTAGGTTAACTTTTTGTGTTTCATGTTGGCCCAGGGTCCAAGTGTAATGCCCACTAAATTGACACACCTAAACTATGTCAAAACATCATTATTTACTTAGGAAAAATTCCAATTTTTTAAAAGGGTACCAAGTCAATACACTTTAATTGCGTTTAATAAAATTTACACATTCGTAAGGTAATCATAATAAAATTAATAATTAAATATTATTATTTTATTTTAAATGCATTTTGGAACCCAACCCTCTTCTAAGGGTTCAATTAATCTTTATTTAATACTATTAGCTAATTAAACTCATTATTTTACTCGTTAAAAGGATCCTCTTAAGTTTAATAAAGGTTAGTTCCTAAGTTGGTCCAAATTTCCTTCCCACAAAAACT